>BTPG01000001.1:1073883-1121383 GCA_036245525.1 Semisulcospira habei | reverse complement strand
CAATATACAGTGTACTATAGTCAGTATACAGTGTACTACAGTCAGTATACAGTGTACTACAGTCAGTATACAGTGTACTACAGTCAGTATACAGTGTACTACAGTCAGTATTCTTGGGTTTTGAAAACCCAAGAAATGGGGCCCCCCCCCCCCAAGAAAAAGCTTGATGTTGCCAGCCTTCAGCGTGACGATGTGAAAGCTGCCTTTCAGACAGATTTACAGCGCAGGCTCAAAGACACAGCGGACCCAGTAGACTCCTCCCCTGAAACACTTTGGGAACAACTGAAAACTGCTATTGCAAAATCCTCTGCAGAAGTCTTGGGTTTCGCCAGAAAGAAGAACAAAGACTGGTTTGACGAAAACGATGTAGAGATCCAGGAACACCTAGCAAAAAAAAAAAAAAAAAAAGAGCCGCCCATCAGGCCCACCTAGCCCAGCCTTCCTGCCCTGTGAAGAAGTCTGCCTTCCGCCTCGTCTGCAGCAGTCTCCAGCGCAAGCTCAGAGATCTCCAGAATGAGTGGTGGACCAGACTTGCACAGAGGACCCAGCTTTGCGCTGACAATGGTGACTACAGGGGCTTCTACGAAGCACTGAAAGCAGTGTATGGCCCCAGGCACCTGGTACAAAGTCCCCTGCGAAGCGCGAATGGCCAGGCACTCCTCACAGATAATACCTCCATCTTGAACCGCTGGTCGGCATACTTTCAGAGCCTCTTCAGCGCTGAGCGCACTGTTCAAGAAGCAGTCGTCCTACAAGTCCCACACCTCCCAGTAAAGGTTGAATTGGACGAACCGCCCACCGCTGAAGAGACCCTCACAGCCGTCCACCAGCTCAAGAGTGGCAAAGCAGCAGGCATTGATGGAATACCGCCAGAGATCTGGAAACATGGAGGCCCAGCACTGCACAACAAGCTCCACGACCTCTTTCTCTGCTGCTGGGAGGAAGGAACACTACCAAAAGATCTCCGTGATGCAGTCGTTATCACCCTGTACAAGAACAAAGGCGAGAAGTCTGACTGTTCCAACTATCGGGGAATTACCCTGCTGTCCATTGCTGGGAAAATCCTTGCAAGGCTGCTCCTGAATCGGCTGGTACCTGCCATCGCTGAAGACCAACTCCCAGAGGGCCAGTGTGGCTTCAGAGCAAACAGGAGCACCACCGATATGGTCTTTGTGCTGAGACAGCTACAGGAGAAGTGCCGCGAGCAGAACAAAGGGCTGTACGTAACATTTGTCGACCTAACAAAAGCGTTCGACACTGTGAGCAGGCAAGGCATGTGGCAGATCCTGGAGCGACTTGGCTGTCCCCCAAAGTTCCTCAACATGATTGTCCAGCTACACGAGGACCAGCAAGGCCAGGTCAGACTCAACAATGACCTCTCAAAACCATTCCCTATTCTCAACGGCGTAAAGCAGGGCTGCGTGCTGGCACCGACCCTTTTCACCATCTTTTTTAGCATGATGTTGAAGCAGGCCACAGTGGACCTCGATGATGACGATGCAGTGTACATCAGGTATCGTCTCGATGGCAGCCTGTTCAACCTCAGATGACTGCAGGCCCACACGAAAACCCTAGACCAACTGATTCGTCAGCTGCTTTTTGCTGATGATGCTGCCCTCGTTGCACACACAGAGAGAGCCCTGCAGCGCATCACGTCTTGCTTCGCAGATGCTGCCCAGCTCTTTGGACTCGAGGTCAGTCTGAAAAAGACAGAGGTCCTCCATCAGCCGGCACCCAAGACAGTGTATCGCCCTCCTCACATCACCATTGGCGAGTTTGAACTAAAGTCAGTGCACCAGTTTACTTACCTTGGCTGCATTATCACGTCGGACGCCAAGCTGGACAAGGAGCTTTACAGCAGGCTGGTAAAAGCGAACAGCGCTTTCGGGCGACTTTTCAAGCGGGTGTGGCACAATCAACAGCTGAAAACAGGCACCAAGATCAGCGTTTACAGCTGTGGTCCTCACCACCCTGCTGTATGGTTCCGAGTCCTGGGCCCTCTACCGCAGCCAACTACGACTCCTCGAACGCTTCCACCAGCGCTGCCTGCGTACCATCCTGGGCATTCACTGGAGTGACTATGTCACCAACGTCGAGGTCCTTGAACAGGCTGAAACTGTGAGCATCGAGGCTTTGCTGCTGCGGACACAGCTCCGCTGGGCGGGGCATGTCTCCAGGATGGAGGATCATCGCCTACCAAAGATCACCCTGTTCGGCGAGCTTGCTACTGGACACCGTGACAGAGGGGCACCAAAGAAGAGATACAAAGACTGTCTCAAGAAGTCACTTAGTGCCTGCCAAATCGACCACCACCAGTGGTCTTCGCTTGCTGCGGACCGTGACACCTGGCGCTCCACCATTTACAAGGCAGCTGTCTCCTTTGAGGACTCTCACAGAGCTAGCCTTAAGGACAAGCGGCTCAGGAGAAAAAAACAGAGATGCCGCAGCTCAGAACCCTGGCCATACCTTCCCCTGCAGCCAATGATGTCGAACCTGCCTGTCTCGGATTGGCCTCCGCAGCCACGAACAAGCCTGCAGACGTCGTGGGCAACTCCTATAAAATCTTCGTTCGCGAAGTCAAGCCAAGACAGTCAGTATACAATATACTACAGTCAGTATCCAGTGTACTACAGTCAGTATACAATGTACTACAGTCAGTATACAGTGTACTACAGTCAGTATACAGTGTATGCATGCAACACCAGTAAGCAACTGTACTCAGTGGCTGATCAGCTGCTGGGCAAAGTCAAGTCTTCTCCTCTTCCTAGCATATACTCCATGACAGAACTTCCATCTCGTTTTTCCACATATTTCATGGAAAAAGTCCAAGCCATTCGCGACGATCTTGACTCACAGTCTTCTCAGACAAAAACAGTCTCTTCTGTTGACTTTTGCTTTCATGGTCAGACCATTCTGTGTTTAGACCTGTATGTTGTGACGATGTACGCAAGTTGTTAATGAAGATGACCCCTAAGTCATGTGAGCTCGATCCAGTGCCTACCACTTTGTTGTATAACTGTGTGGATAGTTTACTGCCGTATGTTACTCACATTGTCAATGCTTCGCTTGCATCTGGTGTTTTCCCTTCAATGTATAAAAGTGCTGTTGTGAAACCCCTACTGAAAAAACCCTCATTAGATCACAACGACCTTAAGAATTATAGACCTGTCTCAAACCTACCGTTTCTGTCAAAGGTGATCGAAAAGATTGTGCTTTCGCAACTTTTGGATCACCTGGCCTTGAACAATCTTATGGATCCATTTCAGTCAGCCTACAGATGTTGTCACAGTACTGAAACAGCACTTCTCAGAATCATGAATGACTTGTTACTTGCTCTGGATGATGGTAAGGTGTCAGTGCTCGCTTTACTTGATCTTTCTAGCGCGTTCGACACAATCGACCACACTACCCTGATTAATCGTCTCCAGCATATTTTCGGCATTGATGGCACTGCCCTGTCTTGGTTCCACTCTTACATTACTGAGCGATCACAGACTGTGTCTGTCTATGGGCATGTCTCTGCACCTGCCAGCCTCCGTTTTGGGGTCCCACAAGGCTCAGTATTAGGCCCAGTGCTTTTCCTACTGTATGTACAGCCTTTGTCCAGCATTATTGCTGGACACTCTGTTTCACATCACGCATACAGTGATGATACACAGCTTTATAAGTCAGGTAGTGTGAGTCAGGTCAACGAAATCATCCAGAGCGTGTCACTTTGCATTCTTGATGTGAGGCTGTGGATGTCAGAAAACAAGCTCAAACTGAATGAAGGAAAAACGGAAGCCATGCTCATTGTATCACCCAGAATGTCTTCTTCTACCGCTTTGCCTCAGCATATCATGATTGAGAACACGACCGTCAGCTTCTCTCAGTCAGTGAAGAACCTGGGTGTTGCAATTGAGCAGGACTTGTCCATGGATAAACAGGTGATAAACATTTGCAGGGCAGCCTATTTGGAGATGCGTCGTATTAGCTCTATTAGACAGTTCCTTACCTCAGAGGCTACAAAAACTCTGGTTTGTTCAATTGTTCTGTCTCGCATTGACTATGCCAACTCACTCGTATCTGGATGCCCGCAGTATCTATTTGATCGGCTCCAGAGAGCCCAAAATTCAGCCGCACGTCTTGTCATGAAAGCAAAAAGGTCAGACCATGTGTCCCCCATCCTGCACGCTCTCCACTGGTTGCCAGTGAAGGAGAGAGTCAAGCACAAAGTCTTGTCCATTTGTCATGTTTCTCTTTCTGGCACTGGACCCACTTATCTCTCAGAGCTCCTTCACTGTTATATCCCTTCTAGGCAATTGCGCAGTTCGTCTGACAATAAAATGCTTCGTATTCCTACAGTAAGGACTAAAGGATTTGGGCAGATATCTTTTTCTTACCATCAGCCTGGAATGATCTTCCTAAATCATTGAGACACAGTGAGTCTAGTGCCAGTTTTAAACACAGTCTTAAAACCCATCTTTTCCCACTTTGATTATCAGTGTTCATGTATTTAGTCATAATTCAGCTGTTCTTTTGTGTAATTGTACATGTGGCTTTGTCACTTTTTGTGTAATATTTGTATGTTTTGTTCATATGTACGGCGCCTAGAGCATCTTACCATGTATTGGCGCCTTATAAATCTTCCTTATTATTATTATTATTATTATTACTACAGTCAGTATACAATGTACTACACGGTCAGTATACAGTGTACTACAGTCAGTATACAGTGTACTACAGTCAGTATACAGTGTACTACAGTCAGTATACAGTGTACTACAGTCAGTATACAGTGCACTACAGTCAGTATACAGTGTAATACAGTCAGTTTACAGTGTACTACAGTCAGTATACAGTGTACTACGCGGTCAGTATACAGTGTACTACAGTCAGTATTGTTTGGCATCCTGTCTCGGAAGACAATGGAGTATTTGCTGGGTCAGTCACTGGAGTGACCTCTCCAGGGCGCAAGCCTGGGCGAAGTGTATGGAGATCCTGGGGTGCCCAGTCGTCAAGATCCCCCTCTCGGCCTCGCTGATGTATCCAAAGGAATGCAAAGCAGTACGTTTGGCACCAGTTTGGCTGCAGGAGCTGCCAGAACAGTGCGTGAATACAGGCAGCTGTCTGCCTTCGGGGCTCCACTCCTGATTTGAAGGGTTTACTCCCCCACATTTGGCCGTTGGATCCAACCTGATCTCCTCCGTCCTCTAGCCGTTGGCTGTCAGAAACAGCTCATCCGCCTAGTGGTGCAATGTGAACACCACCCCCTCACGTGGTTTAGCCCACCAGCTGAGGTGGTTTGCCAGGGTGTGGCGCTTGGAGCCAGCACGTGAGAGATTAAGGAGATGGATGAGGACCAGTGATGCCCGTCCGTCCTATGTAGGACGCAGCTGCCGAACAGCAAAGGTGCTACCTCTATCCAGAGCCCCTTACACCCCTACAGTCAGTATACAGTGTACTACAGTCAGTATACAGTGTACTACAGTCAGTATACAGTGTACTAAAGTCAGTATACAGTGTACTACACGGTCAGTATACAGTGTACTACAGTCAGTATACAGTGTACTACAGTCAGTATACAGTGTACTACAGTCAGTATACAGCGCGCTGAATCAGCCAGCCGGACGCTGAGCGTGTACCCTTCTTACCTCCGCACACCGAGCACACCCAAACTACTATGGCGAGACAACTGCTGCAGACTGGCTATCTCGGACAGCCCTGTAGACTCAGCTGTTAGCCAACTGGCTCGTGAGCTATTTCACACTGGCTTTGTATTGCTACAGGCTCAGTGAATCATTTACCTCTCAAGGTTGATTGTCACGACATTGTAAACCGCAAGTGCAATACATGAGATGATCTACTGACCAGCGAAAGAAATGCGACATTGTGGAGGTCTTCTGACACACTAATGTGTGTTCGATGATGCAAAAAGTCGCATTTGTTTTGCTCGTCAGTGTACAATCTTTGTACAACGATATACAAGCGAGCCAACTGTGCCGTTATGTTTTCATTGTCATACACTGGCCACGTAACGCCAGAAATACGGGTCGTCTGGCCCACGCCTGTCGCTGTCCCACACACAGCTCAGCTGCAGGTACACGACAGGCCAAGCACGACCCACGTCGGTGAGATTATCATGTTCTTGTTCTTTCTTTCTTTTTTTTTTCTTCCAGTAAAATGCATGCCTGAAATTGTATTACGTACTACACTGTTTGTGTTCACACCTATTCTTGTACAGACCTGTATGTTTGTTTACAGAGCTGTATGGTGGTGGTGGTGGTGGCTGCGTCCTCTCCTTTTTGTCACACAGTGGGACCGGTCCTCTAGCTACACCACCAGGTCATAGCCGGTGTCCATGTGTACTCCAGCAAGTTGTCCGAAAAGGTCTAGTTCATGCCAATGTGGGAAATGTCTATGGGTTGGCGCTACAGACCCTGCAGCACGTTCTACAATCCTGTAGGCACACGGAGCTTGGTCCTAGAGCAGCGACAGCCATGTCTGGCTGTGACGTCAAAAATTGAATGTTTTTGATGTCGTCATGTTCGGCTGGTGCAGCTCAAGAGATCTTTCCGATCCATGAGAATAGAATTTACAAAAAAAAAAAAAAAACAACCAATATTTACGACATATTCAAAAGGGGCGTCCTGGGTTGCTACTAAGCCGCCATATTTTGGGGGAAGCTGATAGCTGCGGACACTGTGGACGTTCTGGACGACTGGTGGCGGATTGGGGGCGTCTGGTGGCGGATTGGGGGCGTCTGGTGGCGGATTGGGGGCGTCTGGTGGCGGAATGGGGGCGTCTGGTGGTGGATTGGGGACGGCGCCTTTGGTCTCCGCCATCTGACATTAATAATAATTCCATTACCTCTGTGGTTTTTCTTTAATGGGTTAAATCTAGATCTGCTGTCCCCTCCCTCCTCCTCCAAATCTGCCTCTGTCTCGCTCTCGTTTGTGCCCGGAAAAAAGAGGGGGGGGGGGGGCAGTAAGCAATGGCCCACGGGCTCACGACGGCTGCAGTTAGCTCGCGCTGTGGGAGGTGGGGGAGGAGGTGGGGGGGGGGGGGGGGGCGGGGCGGTATCAAGAGTATATACCATCCTAGAAACAGACCCCAGCTTTGGGATCAAACAGCCGGTCTGATACCGTCATAGAAAAATCCAATCAGATTAGCCGCCTCCTTGCACGCACAAGGAAACCTCACACCCTCTAGCAGATGCAGCTTATCTACTAGTACTATGGTATGGTATGGTATGGTATGGTATGGTATGGTATGATGTCTCCGATGTCTGCGAGGCGCACATAGTACTATGGTATGGTATGGTATGATGTCTCCGATGTCTGCGAGGCGCACATAGTACTATGGTATGGTATGGTATGATGTCTCCGATGTCTGCGAGGCGCACATAGTACTATGGTATGGTATGGTATGATGTCTCCGATGTCTGCGAGGCGCACATAGTACTATGGTATGGTATGGTATGATGTCTCCGATGTCTGCGAGGCGCACATAGTACTATGGTATGGTATGGTATGATGTCTCCGATGTCTGCGAGGCGCACATAGTACTATGGTATGGTATGGTATGATGTCTCCGATGTCTGCGAGGCGCACATAGTACTATGGTATGGTATGGTATGATGTCTCCGATGTCTGCGAGGCGCACATAGTACTATGGTATGGTATGGTATGATGTCTCCGATGTCTGCGAGGCGCACATAGTACTATGGTATGGTATGGTATGATGTCTCCGATGTCTGCGAGGCGCACATAGTACTATGGTATGGTATGGTATGATGTCTCCGATGTCTGCGAGGCGCACATAGTACTATGGTATGGTATGGTATGATGTCTCCGATGTCTGCGAGGCGCACATAGTACTATGGTATGGTATGGTATGATGTCTCCGATGTCTGCGAGGCGCACATAGTACTATGGATGTATGGTATGTGTCCGATGTCTGCGAGGCGCATGTACTATGGTATGGATGATGTCTCCGATGTCTGCGAGGCGCACATAGTACTATGGTATGGTATGGTATGATGTCTCCGATGTCTGCGAGGCGCACATAGTACTATGGTATGGTATGGTATGATGTCTCCGATGTCTGCGAGGCGCACATAGTACTATGGTATGGTATGGTATGATGTCTCCGATGTCTGCGAGGCGCACATAGTACTATGGTATGGTATGGTATGATGTCTCCGATGTCTGCGAGGCGCACATAGTACTATGGTATGGTATGGTATGATGTCTCCGATGTCTGCGAGGCGCACATAGTACTATGGTATGGTATGGTATGATGTCTCCGATGTCTGCGAGGCGCACATATCCATCTATTTAAAGATGCTCAAGGCGCCGCAGCAATGGAAGCTGGAGCTTTGAAAGCCTGCTGCTAGTAAGCGCTACTCAGTTTATGTACAAACCTGCACCCTGCTATTGACTTCGGTGCATGTGATACATTTCTGTTTCCATTCCACCGGCCCTACCGGGTCGTTCTCTTTTCGAATAGTGGTAATGGGATTTTTAACGTGCGCACTTGATGATTATGCGTGCTGTGCACACGAACGCGAGACAGGCACCGTAAAGCGAGTCTGTGCGTAAATTTGACTCGATGGGAATGAGGAAAAGTCCACATCCCATTCCTGCCCACCAGGGGATTCGAACCCGGGATCTTACGACTGCCGGCGCAGTGTCTTATCCACTAAGCTACGTCCCCATGTCAACACAAACCCCATACTACCTTTGAACTATCACGGTCGTGCCACACAGATCTAGCATTTACCTTGAGCTATCACGGTAGATCCTCTTCTGCAGACTGGTGAGCTAACGGAGCTGTTGACTGCCCGAAATTCGGACAAGTCTTGGTCGTAGAGTAGAAAAAGCAGTCGTGTGGAGTGATTGAGCAGCGAACTCTCTGACCCGCGCTGTCCTTCCTGAAGCCGTCTGACACGAGCAGATTCTCAGTCCCACCGTCCAGTAGCCGGGCCCAGACGTGAAGGTTCTACCGCTAAATGGATCAAGCTATTCGACAATGAGATGACTACATTTTATTTATGGGGACGTAGCTTAGTGGATAAGACAAGTCGTAAGATCCCGGGTTCGAATCCCCTGGTGGGCAGGAATGGGGTGTGGACCTTTTCCTCATTCCCATCGAGTCAAATTTACGTACAGACTCGGCTTACGGTTGCCTGTCTCGCCTTCGTGTGTACAGCACGCATAATCATCAAGTGCGCACGTTAAAAATCCCATTACCACTATTCGAAAAGAGAAGGCCCGGTAGGGCCGGTGAAATGGAAACAGAAATATTTCATATGCACCGAAGTTAATACAATAATAGCCGGGTGGAGGTTTGCACATAAAGTAGCGCTTAGTGGCAGCAGGCTTTCAAAGCTCCAGTTTCCATCCATACGGCGCCTTGAGCAATGAGCATCTTTAATTAGACGGACATGTGCGCCTTGGCGACACCGTGCCATACCATACCATACCATACCATACCATATTTATCAATGTCTGCTGTTGTAAGATTTTCTGCCAACGACCGTGTCCCCAGTAAGCAAAACGTCATTGGGCCCACGATGGCCTCAGTGGGCCCGTGCACAGCCGTGCGCGGGCTCACTGAGGCCGTCGTGGCCCGAAGACCTGTGCTCACTGAGTTCTGAGGAGCGGATAAGTTGCCAGACAAGAGTGATTCTAGCTTCTTTTTTTTTTTTTTTGAAGAGTGGGGTGGTAGTTGGGGGTGGTGGGGTGAGATGGGAGGGGGTGGGTAGGAGGGGGTGGGTAGGAGGGGGTGGTTAGGAGGGATTGGGTGGAGTGTACGACTGCTCAAGACATGAAGCGCAGTGCCAAGTGATGGTACTTAGTTTCACAGGTTCTTGTCAACAACATACCCCAGGAGGGAAGAATAGGAGCTGCTGTTGAGACTTACAGGCAGACGGGGAACCAATGAAATAAAATAATGAAGCTTTAACCCCTATCATACTGAGGCTAAAAGCTTGAAATCTGTACTCTGCCATATGCACGCTACATTATAGTACTTACAGATAAGGATATAGACCAATGGCTTTAGTTCAAGGGTTGTGCCAGAATAGCTTGGCGCCTAGAGGCGCCAAGCTATTCTGGCACTACCCTTGAACTATTTTAGTCAAACTTATTTCACACACTGGTAACGGTTAACAGGATCACGGATCCCGCCATTTTTTGCACCTTTCGTTAATCAGTTGTGACATTAGTGCTTATCAACAAACTGGGCACATTAAGTATGCAGGCTGAGTACAACAGGCAATGCTCACTATGCAACACTAAAGCATCGGGGTGTAGGTCATAGTACACACAGGGTTTCTGAAAAGTCCGCATGTCTGCACTGCATGAAGGTTTTATTGTGCACAAAACATTGTAAGCCAACGATTTCCGGTGACATGATAGAGCGGTGTATGATGGGGGAAAAAACGGCACCTTGCTGAAACTTGTTTTTGCTGTTTTCTCAAAATTGTAATTTTTTTTATTATTTTATTTTTTTTTTTTTTTGGGGGGGGGGTAGGGGGGGGGGTGCGGAGGGGTTGGGTGTGGGGGGCTGGGGGTGGGGGTGGTACATGCGGAAACAAATATCTGAAAACGTAGTGTCAGATGACAGTGAAATGTTACACACAAGTTCACAAATGGGTTTATTATGGAATGTCAATGCCGATTGTTTAATTTCAGCTTTGTTTGAGAGCTATGAATAGCTTTCCTTGGCTAACATACCAAAAAAAAATGTCCAAAACCAGAACATACATATAAAAACATTTTTTTCTTCAAAACCAGGTAATATATTCAAAATCAGCATTGACATTCCGTAAAGATGATATCAGTTGATATTTTGATCAAATTTAGCTTTTCAGAGGCATCAACGGTAGCAGAAATTTGTTTCCTTAGTAACCAGTTGTAACGGTCACTTAGTGTTCGTTGCCATGGCAACGGTGAGCATACCTGACTAAATGAGCATGTCGGAGCGTTCAGGAGAGACAGATACTGATTCTAATGATATGCACTAAAGCATAATTATGTTCATAAACCAAAGAATTGCGCTAAAGTGTCCTAGCTCGCCTTAACACGATTAGAGACCCCCGCCATTTTTCGCACCTTTCGTTAACAAAAACAAGAACAGCAAACAACCACAAGTAGTGAAGGTGAGGAGGGAGATTCAGCGTTGCATGAAAAACAAGATGGGATGAACCATAACCCGCAAAGTCTCTTCTATATAAGAGCCATAACTCACAAAGTCCCTTTTATATGCGAGCTGTACTCGCTGTCAAAGGTATCTACCTGTTGTCTTTGTTTGAAAAAGCCTCGCAAATTTGTCAATGCTTCAGTGAGCTCTATAAGAGTCACAGTGTATACGCGCCATTGTTTTGAGAGAGAGAGAGAGAGAGAGAGAGAGAGAGAGAGAGAGAGAGAGAGAGAGAGAGAGAGAGAGAGAGAGAGAGAGAGAGAGAGAGAGAGAGAGAGAGAGAGAGAGAGAGAGAGAGAGAGAGAGAGAAGAAAAAACTACGTCACATCTAGAGTATTACGCCGATGTCAGTGTGATGACGAAATTTCTGCTTTTACGTCACCATCATCGTTTGATTTTCTCCAGAAGTCATTTTTTTTTTCAAAGTTCTTTTGAAATGGGACTTGTCGGAGCGCGTTACTTAGAATGCACACGATGTGCTGGGCGGGCGGATCCCGCATTCTGTCAAAGAAGTAACAAGATAAAAATGACCTCACGTCTAGCTACACAAACCTTGCTAGAGAACGCATATTTGGCGCCAAACGCCGCGTGTGTGTGTGTGTGTGTGTGTGTGTGTGTGTGTGTGTGTGTGTGTGTGTGTGTGTGTGTGTGTGTGTGTGTGTGTGTGTGTGCGCGTACACCAAATCACTCAAATGGGTTACTTTCTTTATCATCCTTATGCAAAATGGGTGTGTGTAAAATTCTGGGTGACCAAGTCAGACACCCATTTTTTCTGAGGGTTGTTTCTGTATTATCTTTCATTCAAAAGTCAGAAAAAAATATCAAAATACGATGTCCCCATTTTGACAGATTTACTTCATGGTTGTGTTTCGGCGATGCCCTGGGCCTGTGTATTGACACGGAAGCGGCGGAGTGTTTTCAGATCAATTTGATGATCGCTGATTGGTTAGCCCAACACCGATGAACGGAGTTGTTTCCCTTGCTAAAACGTCTTTCGTCTCCAACCGTGACCGGCCATTCTTTCGCGTTTGCAGAGGTACTTTATGCAATATTTATTAGTTAAGAGCACGCCCAAATGTACTTGTTCAGTGCAATTATTTAACTGAGAGATGCCTCAAATCCCCGATACCCGTTTGGCCCAGAAAAATAAGGCGTCTGCTTCAGCCGTGGCTCGGTTCGTGTCTTCCTCTCTCTGACCGTTGAGTCTTGTAGTAAATGATAATAGAACCCGACGATTTTAACAAAAGCTTTCTTCTTCAATGAAAGGAATTCGTTCAATAACCCCATTACAAGGTCAATCTGCCACGCGATTTTGTTTCTTTTTTTTCTGACATGTGTGATTGTCAGTGATCAAAAAGTAACTTGACACATGCATGCACAGTATCAGTTGACTTTAAAAAAAAATGGCGCCAGATTTCAATCCTCGTTCGCAAAACTGCCTGGCGATTCGAAGAACAAACGTCCACAAACAGGTCTTCGTTCAATAACCCCATTACAAGGTCAATCTGCCACGCGATTTTGTTTCTTCTTTATTTTTCTGACATGTGTTAACTTGCCACATGCATGCACAGTATCAGTTGACTTAAAAAAAAAAAAAATGGCACCAGATTTCAATCCTCGTTCACAAAACTGCCTCGCAATTCGAAGAACAAACGTCCACAAACAGGTCTTTTGGAATGTGCAACTGAAGTGTCGCTTTTTACTGTATTACCAGTTTTTAGTTCTCAGGGTCACCCTGGTCAGCCCCACAGGGTGGGTTTTTCTCTCTATTCTGGGGCATGTGTTTCTGTCTACCCTTTGTCCATTCACCTGTATTTGCCTTTTTAAAACTCTCCCTACTGTCTGCACTGCCTGTAGCTCTTGATATTGGATGTGTGTTGCTAAATGGTCTTAGCTTTATTTAGACCCCATGTGTTAGGTTTATTTAACTCATTCTACCCCAGACACACCACGGCAGGATAAGGATCCACCATGATAGTTCAAGGGTGATGCCAGAATAGCTTGGCGCCTACGGGCGCCAAGCTATTCTGGCATCTCCCTTGAACTATCATGGTCGATCTGTGCCCTGCACTGCAAAGCAGTCTTGAGAGGACAGGGGCAAAATTTAAGGATTTTGGTGTTGGGGTAGAATGAGTTAACGTATTTGACCGGCTGGCGACATACATGGCAATGTTCTGTTTAGGTGTTTTTTTTTCACAAGCAGTGCAGGCACGTCCTGAGAAAGCCTTGTTGCTGTCGGGACGTTAAGCAATGTACAATCAATCTGATTCAAAATGTCAGTTGGTTTACATGGTTGTATTGGACATGTTCGCAGCAACACCGTTTTGGTCACACCGGCTCAGGACTTTCTGCACACACCCAGCGCCGGATGGCAGCAGGATGTCCAAACCCATCGGGATCTATGCTGCAGAATCATGGCCCCCCAGCCTCTGCCACAGAGGGTGCGTCTGGTAGGAGGGTGCATGGACGGCAGCGGAATGCTCCCAATTACAAACTGGTAAGTAAAGTGATTCTATGATCATCTTCATTTTATTGGCTGGCGTGCGTGCGAAGCAAAAGTGAGTTTATGTTCTGGGCCACTGGTCGTCCGTCCGTCGTCCATGGTAAACTTTAACTCATTCTACCCCAACACCAAAATCCTTAAATTTTGCCCCTGTCCTCTCAAGACCACATTGCAGCGCAGGACACAGCTCGACCATGATAGTTCAAGGGTGATGCCAGAATAGCTTGGCGCCCGTAGGCGCCAAGCTGTTCTGGCATCACCTTTGAACTATCATGGTCGATCCTTATCCCAGGGGAGGGATTCTTCCGCGTTTCCGCGGATTTCCGCGGAAATTCTTTCACAATTCCGCTGAAGCATATTTATTTTCCGTGTCTAATAACAACGAAAAAGACGGGAAAAAAAATCTTCTTAAATGGCAAAAAATTCTCAAATGGGTTGGATTTGTATGTAGTTTGGTTCACTATCGCCCGACACTTCCGGTAGCTTTAGGTCGCAGTGGAAAATGGCGGTGAAAAAGGATATTGTCCAAGACAGAGTGCCGTTTAGTGTGCATCTGAACATAAACTGGTACGCACATTCCATTTTTATACTGCAGATCAGGAGTGTCATAACAAAGTCCATTTTCGGGTGTGTTTGGTCTCGCTCCCCCTGACGGTTTTTGGATACTTTGGCGAACGGTGGACACGCGCCTATCCCCCCCCCCCCTCCCCTGTCGTTTGATTTTTCGGCCGCTGAAAATGAAGGACATGCTCCCCCCCCCCCCCCCTGTCGTTTGATTTTCCGCGTTTTCTTTGTTACTAGAATCCCACCCCTGTTATCCTGCTGTGGTGTGTCTGGGGGTAGAATGAGTTAACGGTGGCATTTTCTCGGAGACTATTCAAGCCACATTCTTCAAGCTTGGCCCAAGGATACTTTGTGGCAAGACCTTTTTAAACATGCCAATTTGAGTGACCTCTCTCAAAGGGTCACGCGGGGTTGACAGATGTGTGAAAACTGCTTACATTTTCAGAAAACATGGATTTTGCTGATGCGAAAGCCAGCCCTCGTCACCGAGGTCACACATATGTAAATCGGTCATACACGGGATTACTCTTTTTATTCTTGTGCAAGGCCCCTTAAACCAAAATTGGGCTGTTTCTGTTTCTAATGCAGCTTTGGTTTCAATCTTTCTTTCTTTCTTTCTCCAGTTGGCAAATGGCGCCTGGGATGGACCCGAGACTGAGAGTAGTGCCAGCGCATCGCAATACGAGGGCAGTGATGACGAGGAGTTTGTTCCTGGCTCGAGCTCACCGGATTCAGAGGGTGTGTCGGCATCAATTGCTGGGATCTCTGACATAGACAGTATTGTATCGACTATGTTAGATTTCATCAAAGTGGCAGGTTCGGGGTGGCCAGGTGTTGGTGACGCTAGTACCAGCAAGGTGCAGTGTGCGTTAGGGGGTGGCAATGAGAATGTGGATAGGCAGGAGGAACATGATGCTGGAAAGAGTGGGGAAAGAGCACTTACAGAAGAAACAGGTGTGCACGTGTCGCAGAGAGGGAAAGGAAAGTACAAATGGGACAAGAAACATGCAGGCAAATTGTGTGGCAAGCTTGTCTTGAAAATGAGCACGCACTTACAAGATGTCCATGCAGATGAGGCAGACGTTGCTAAAATTTTGTCGATGAAAAAAGGGACCAAGCAGAGACGTCGAGCATGGATCAGACTACAAGATGAGGGTGATTACATGCATAACGTTGCTGTTCTTGAAAACAAATCCGGATGTTTGATTCCTAAGTATCGCACCAAAACTAGTAAGGTAGACGACCTTCTCGCCTGTAGCCATTGCAAAGGGCTCTATCAAAAAAAGCTGATCTCTGTACACTCAAAACGTTGCTGTCAGAAGCCAGGAGGGTTTCAGATCACTCGGCGAGGAGACGCGGCGCGCCGTGGTCGGCTAATGCTTCCAATACCCTTAGACGTTGAATTTTCCTTCTATCACAAGGTCTTGGCCAGCCAGAGAGATGATGAGATAAGCCGTCTCATCAGAACTGACCTCTTGCTTCTTGAGTATGGAAAGAGATTATTTGACCGCAGGGACATTGAAGAACACACGGCTGGACAAATCAGCTCCAGGATGCGGGAGTTAGGGAGACTATTAAAGATTATCAGAGTGAGGTCAGAAATGAACATCGCAAGTTTAAATGCTGTGATCAATTCAGCTAGCTTTGATCATGTTGTCCTGGCTGTAAAAGAGCTAGCAGATTTTGATGAAGACACACATCAGTTCAAAAAAGGCAATCTCGCAATGCGCATAGGCCATGCTTTGAAAAAGTGTTCACAGATCAAACAGTCACAGGCATCCAAACAGCTTGGGCAGGGTTCAGACGACAGGTGGCGACAGGAGCTCTCTGAGGCGCAGCGGTTTGACTCTGTCTTCAACGGGGACTGGTATGATTGTGTGTCCGCTACAGCAGCCCAGTCGGTCGGGAAAATGACCATGAACAAACCCAAGCTGATCCCATCATGTGAAGATGTGAGGAAGGTCCAACAGCTTCTTGAGACAAGGATGGTTTCGGAAGATTATCCGACAGTGGTTAAAGCAACTCTTTGTACTGTATCACTTTTCAACCGAAAACGAGGGGGAGAAGTTCAGAGAATGAAGGTGTCAGACTTCCAGAATGCTAAGATTGGATCGATCACCAATCAAGATATCTTGAAAGGTCTCACAGAGGTTGAGAAGAAAATGGTGAATCATTTTCAGAGAGTGGAAATCAGAGGCAAGTTTAATAGGAGTGTTCCCGTTTTGCTGACGAAGAAGATGATGACAACTGTGGACAGAATCTTTCAAATGAGGCAATCAGTGCCAGCTCTCGCTGATTCCCAGTACATCTTTGCCACACCTTCTGGTCAGAGGCCTTACAGAGGCCATGATGTTCTGAAGGCCCATGCCCTAGAAGCAGGGGTGTCATACACAGCCATGTTCACATTTACTCAGTTGCGGAAGCAGGTTGCAACTTTGGCTCAGTCAATGGCCATCTCGGAGTTAGACCAGGATCAGCTGGCAGATTTCCTTGGCCATGATATTCGGATACATCGCCATATCTACCGCCAACCTCAAGACGTCCTTCAAAAGGCAAAAGTGGCAAAGATTCTTCTGTCAGTTAACAATGGGATGACAGATTTTGAGAGTTGCATTAGAGCTGAGCTGGGCGATGATGAAGAGATTGACTTTGACAATGAAGACACATCAGAAACTGGCAGAGAGGTCTCGGGGGGAACAGCACCTGTGAATGAAGCAAGTAGCAAGTCAACAACACAGGAATCGATGAGCATGACGGAGAAAAGACGTCCAGAGCCTGATGACAATGTAGATAGTTTTGATGATGACAGTACTGCGTCAGCTCCTGTTCGAAAGAAAGCTAGATTTACAAGGAAACCATGGGGGGAAGCTGAATAGAAAGCTGTTCAAACTCGTTTCAAGACACGCCTCGTCATGAACAAACTTCCTGGAAAGGCCGAGATACAGTACGCAATGGCAGAGGAGCCTGCACTTAGACATAGGCGCTGGACAAACATTAAGGATTACGTCCGCAACAGACTGAAAAAGTTACAAAAGAAATGAATTGAGGTTCCCCGCCACTCGCGGCATTTTCGATTTCATACAGATTTATTACATGAGTGTTATTATTGGGGTGGTTTCAGCATGTATAGCCTGCTTTTTGTTATCTGATGGACGCCTGGATCATTTTGTATACTGTATAACCTTTGGATTTGCAAATCGAAACAGCCGGCTGGGGACAAAAGACAATAATAAGATAAGAAAACCATTGACAATGTAAAGATTGATTACAAGAGTGTTATTGGGGGGGGGGGGGGGGGATCATTTTGTAATATACTGCATACCATTTTAAAAACTCTGCAAATGAAAGAATGGTTGGTTGTACTGCATACCATTTTTAAAACTCTGCAAATGAAAGAATGGTTGGTTGTTGGAGACGAAAGACGTTAAATAAAGGCTGAAGTTTCAAGTGATTTCTTATGTTGTCCGTGGGCGTTTCCTAAAGCCTGCGCGGTGGAGCTTTTTGGTGGAGTGCAGTGTGCGCAGTACTGGCCCCACCCTTTAAACCCTTGGTTCGTTTGCCATGGCCTAGCAAGCTGGGACGGTGGCATCGAGGTCCTCGGGTCGTAGGTTTTATATCAGACTGTCCTTGTCTTAGTCTCTGGCTCAAAAGCCTTCCCCGGAGACACGGGGGCTTTGATGTCAGGGGTTTCCTCCCTTAGCCTTTCCGCAGCCAAGCGGCCAAGCCTGCAAGGCAGCAGGGGACTCGTGGGGGCCGGGGTCGTCTATGTCCCGTGCAGATGTGAACATCTGCCCACTGCCCAGACGGTGACACTTACCAGAGGAGAAAAATCCAACGCCGGAACCCGGTATTGAACCTCGCACCTTTGGCATTGGAGGCAGACGCCTTAACCACTGCGCCACTTGTTGTCAGGTAAGTAATTAATGTCAGTGTTTTGTTCTGTCATTTTAACTCATTCTACCCCAAGACCGGAATCCCCAAATGTTGAAGTCGTCTTCAGAAGACTGCGTTGCAGTGCAGGACACAGATCCACCATGATAGTTCAAGGGTGATGCCAGAATAGCTTGGCGCCCATAGGCGCCAAGCTATTCTGGCATCACCCTTGAACTATCGTGGTGGATCTTAAATTTTGCTGGGGTAGAATAAGTTAAGTGTTAGTTTCTTCGTCTGGGTCTTTTTCTATCTTTCATATTTATCCACACTTTTTGACCCGTATCATAGTCATACTGAGGCTAATAGCTTCAAATTTGTTCACTGCCATAATTCTATGCAAGCTACATTACAGTACTTACAGATGAGGACATAGACCAATGGCTTTAGTTCAAGGGTGGTGCCACAATAGCTTGGCGCCTAGAGGCACCAAGCTATTCTGGCACTAACCCTTGGACTATTTCAGTCACACTTGTTGCACACACTGGTGTATTCCGAATTCAAAATGCTCTGTTGCTGTTTGTCTGAAACTCCAGAGTACCCAAAAATTTAAAAAAAGTCCTTTAATTTCCAGAATACATTATGTTGATTCTCACATCAATGCCATGATAAACTGTTTTGCTTCAGAAGGACAGAACGCAGCAATGTTTAAAAGATTTCCTCTGTAAAAATCATAATCGAAAGGTTTCGGGCCAGTGTTTATTGAATTTTGCACCATACAATGTAAAGAATGTTAAAGCACACATACACATTAAGTTGGGGGAAAAAAATAATGTGAAAAAGAAGTATTCCATGAACTTGACCTTATTACAGACGCCTACTGTTGTGAAGACACCCATTTTGACTGTAATGCCAGTTTTTGTGTGAGAGAGACACCCACCCACTTTATTGGCAGAAACCCATTTTTTCGGCATCTAGTGGCTCTGTTTCTAGAAAATGTCTATTTTATTTTAAGTTATAGAGCTTAGTTATAAGGTGAGTTCTAAACATTCGCATCAATTCCAGAGCCCTAGAATAAATAGAAATATGGAACCCATTTTCACATGAAATGCTAGGTAACCCACTGTGAGGCTTTTGTGCGCCTGTGTGTGTGTGTGTGTGTGTGTGTGTGTGTGTGTGTGTGTGTGTGTGTGTGTATGACAGCGACTACAGCCCGTATTTGTGGACATACATGCTTGAAACTTTAGGATATTTTTCCTACGTGAATTCTCCCGAGGCAGTTTTTATTTTTATTTTTAAGCGCCTTCTATTTATAGAAGGACCGTTTTAGGATGGGTCGCTGTGGACCACATTCTGTAGCATACCCATGACGCCGTAGCCGGGCAGTTCTTAAGCTGTGACAATAAAGTAACACAAGAATAATTACGGCATGAATGGCTACGCTAACCTTGCGCGCGCGCATGTGTGTGTGTGTGTGTGTGTGTGTGTGTATTTGTGTGTGTGTGTATGTGTGTGTGTGTGTGTGTGTGTGTGTGTGTGTGTGTGTGTGTGTGTGTGTAAAAAAGAAAATCTCATAAGTTTGCGTATGTACAAGCTTGAAATTAGGGGAAGTGTTCATTCAGAGGGTACTTAGGAGAGCCTCCGAACGTTTTGAAATTGAATGTCTCATTGAAGTGTTAAATGACTGTTTATTGGAAGTCGGTTGACCCACATTAGAGTCCGTTATTTTTTATTTTATTCACTTGCAGTTTTAAATATAGCTGGATGGAGTAAGACATTGGATACGGAGTTCGTTAGCCAGCTTTGTATATTTGGAACCTTTTCAGTAAAGATTAATTCTATGAAGTCTACAGTATTTACAAAGAAGTACCCAACGGAGAAAGAATCACGCTTAGAAAAGACGGGTACAACACAAAATTGTGTTGTACCCGTCTTTTCTAAGCGTGTTTCTTTCTCCGTTGGGTACTTCTTTGCATTTTACACGCTTGGCAGTCACCTTTTTGGTCGGGATTGATTACAGTATTTTCAATTCAGTAGACAAAAATGGAAAGAAGCAAATGTCTTTTGTCCCTCACTCTGTTTACGAGTTTTGTCATATATTGCCGGTTTCTTTGGTAAAGCCGCGGCCATGGCTGGGGCCCCCGAGGTTGGATGGAGCGTGATCTCTTTTTCAAATCTTATCGTTCGAGGCTGTGCTTATGGGGTTGAAACATCGAAAGCAAATAATGGTCGCTTGCGTGGCAATGTCAGCCAAGTTTAGCATCAAGCCGCCTTACGTGAGGACGTCTCCCGGATTACGTCGTCTTCAATCCAGACTTGCGTGAACCCCCACAAAAACACACTGATATGTCCGACAGGTTACCGTGCGGGTATTGAGTGGAAAAACCAATGGCAGTGTGAGCCACTTCTTGCCCATATCGTCCCCACACGGGAAAGACCTGGTGAGCGTGTGGGACTTTCCTTGGGCTATGGGAAACACAAGACGAGGGAAATTCGCACACGGTTTCCCTTGGGATTTGTGTGGGAAATTCCCACCTATGTACGCATGCGCGTGTGCGAATCTGTTGTTCTGGCAGCATGCGCGCTATGTTGACGTCACAGTACGTACTGCGGAGCAGTTTTCTGCAAAATGTATTTTGTCAAGAACGAATTATTTTCTTTTCTTTAATTATATCTACATATATTGGATTTTTCCGCAATGAAGGACTATGTCTACATATAATCTTTTGACTTGTTTAATATTGTGTTGGAATGTGCGAATCTCAGCATTCTGCACAGTGCATTTCCGCAATGAAGGACTATGTCTACATATAATCTTTTGACTTGTTTAATATTGTGTTGGAATGTGCGCGTCTATTCTGCACAGTGCATTTCCGCAATGAAGGACTATGTCTACATATAATCTTTTGACTTGTTTAATATTGTGTTGGAATGTGCGAGTCTATTCTGCACAGTGCATTTCCGCAATGAAGGACTATGTCTACATATAATCTTTTGACTTGTTTAATATTGTGTTCGAATGTGCGAATCTATTCTGCACAGTGCATTTCCGCAATGAAGGACTGTGTCTACATATAATCTTTTGACTTGTTTAATATTGTGTTGGAATGTGCGCGTCTATTCTGCACAGTGCATTTCCGCAATGAAGGACTATGTCTACATATAATCTTTTGACTTGTTTAATATTGTGTTGGAATGTGCGAGTCTATTCTGCACAGTGCATTTCCGCAATGAAGGACTATGTCTACATATAATCTTTTGACTTGTTTAATATTGTGTTCGAATGTGCGAATCTATTCTGCACAGTGCATTTCCGCAATGAAGGACTATGTCTACATATAATCTTTTGACTTGTTTAATATTGTGTTGGAATGTGCGCGTCTATTCTGCACAGTGCATTCCGATTCTAGCCGCTACCCAGTGCAGTGCATAGTGTAAAAAAAAAAAACCACAACGGTATTTTTGTTCATTTTTTGCTCTTTAACAGTTTTCTTTGTGCAAATATACGTACAGCACTACTTTGTTGTTTGATGTTTTGTACTTGTTTAGATCACAACGTCTTCTTATTCAAGTAAACGAAGGCGAATAAATGCACAGGCTCAAAAACATTTGCAGACTTTGTTTGGGGAGTAGGGAGGGGGGGGGGGGAATCGCAATCACAGTCCCAGACCACGTCCGTTGATTCTCTTTCCATGATTAATTATACTTTAGATCACAGCGTGGAAGCGGCCGACAATACACCACACAAGTCATCATAGTCTAGTTCCAACTTGCAACCTTGTTTTGCATTTGGCAACTTTCAGTTTGATGATGTTGATGTTGATGAGTGTTTGAGCGAGGATGATATTTTAAAGTCTGATTCAGAAGAGGACTTTTTGGACAAATAAATGTCTTGTTATTACACTCACTACGATGCAAGCAAACCTGTGGGGGTGCGGGGGCAGGCATGAATGTGGGAAGACAAAGGGTTAATACCATAATGCTGCTAGAGGTTTCCCACTCGGAACCCACATAGTTCTCACTTGAAATCCACAGACCTCTGTGGGACTTCCTGTGCGGATTCCACACCTTTTCCCACTGTGATCCCATTTGCTCTCGTAATGAAAACCCAGTGGTAATTCATTAGGTTTCCCAAATATTCCCCACTAATCTTCCCGCATGGGTTCCTTGTGGGTACCATATGGGAGTGTTCGTTGGGAAGGTTGGACATGGCCCGGCTAAAAACAAGGTTTATATAATTCTAATAGCACAGTTTGCTCATTTTGCGTCGAAACATTTTCAACTTGTGTTGGCACAGGCCTATTATACAGGCTAGCTTTTATTTCGGCCAATAGCATATTCACTCCACTACCAAGAAAAACTATACACAACACTACTACAAGAGATAGAGATCCTCAGGAGCCCCCGCAGTTGCACTAATATACCGCAATGGCAGGGGCTGATGCGCGTCTCTACCTCTTGCTGACACCTCTTTGTGTCCGTTAAATTAACTCATTCTACCCCAACACCGAAATCCTTAAGTTTTGCCGTTGTCCTCTGAAGACTGCAATACAGTGCAGGACACAGATCGACCATGATAGTTCAAGGGTGATGCCAGAATAGCTTGGCGCCCATAGGCGCCAAGCTATTCTGGCATCACCCTTGAACTATCATGGTCGATCCTTATCTTCCTGTGGTGTGTCTGGGGTAGAATGAGTTAAAGAAGATTTCACAATCACAATCTGAGTCCACTGGCAGAATCACAATCTGAGTCCACTGGCAGAATCACAATCTGAGTCCACTGGCAGAATCACAATCTGAGTCCACTGGCAGAATCACAATCTGAGTCCACTGGCAGAATCACAATCTGAGTCCACTGGCAAAATCACAATCTGAGTCCACTGGCAGAATCACAATCTGAGTCCACTGGCAGAATCACAATCTGAGTCCACTGGCAGAATCACAATCTGAGTCCACTGGCAGAATCACAATCTGAATCCACTGGCAGTCACAATCTGAGTCCACTGGCAGAATCACAATCTAAGTCCACCGGCAGAATCACAATCTCAGTCCACTGGCAGAATCACAATCTGAGTCCACTGGCAGAATCACAATCTAAGTCCACCGGCAGAATCACAATCTCAGTCCACTGGCAGAATCACAATCTGAGTCCACTGGCATAATCACAATCTGAGTCCACTGGCAGAATCACAATCTGAGTCCACTGGCAGAATCACAATCTGAGTCCACTGGCAGAATCACAATCTGAGTCCACTGGCAGAATCACAATCTGAGTCCACTGGCAGAATCACAATCTGAGTCCACTGGCAGAATCACAATCTGAGTCCACTGGCAGAATCACAATCTGAGTCCACTGGCAGAATCACAATCTCAGTCCACCGGCTGTGAAGGAATTCAAAAGACTGGATTAGATTAGATTTGATTTAAATTATTTTTATTGATTCAACTCATTCAGCCTTGCCGCCCTGCAGCAGGAGATGGGTCGACCATGATAATTCAAGGGTAGTGCCAGATTAGCTTGGCGCCTGTCGGCGCTAAGCCAATCTGGCGCTGCCCTTGAATTATCATGGTCGAGTCATCTCCTGCAAGTGGTGCATAGTCATTAGATGACGCATCTCAAATTTGGGAAATACATGCGTCGTGCTAAAAGAGTTTATATTATGTCGACAATTGTTTCCATTTGGTACTTGTTGGTGCCAGTTTTGTGAGAGGCGTGCGCTTTCAAGACGTACTGTACTGTACATTGTGCGTGAACCGAGTGTAGCTGTAGACGTACTGTACATTGTGCTTGAGGCGAGTGCTGTTATAGACGTACTGTACATTGTGCGTGAGGCGAGTGCTGCTGTAGACGTACTGTACATTGTGCGTGAGGCGTGTGCTGTTGTGAACATACTGAACATAGTGCGTGAGGCGTGCGCTGTTGTAGACGTACTGTACATTGTGCGTGAGGCGTGTGCTGTTGTAGACGTACTGTACATTGTGCGTGAGGCGTGTGCTGTTGTAGACGTACTGTACATTGTGCGTGAGGCGAGTGCTGTTATAGACGTACTGTACATTGTGCGTGAGGCGAGTGCTGTTATAGACGTACTGTACATTGTGCGTGAGGCGTGTGCTGCTGTAGACATGATAGAAACTCGTTCAGTTTCATGAACGGGGTGGCTGATAGCGCGCCTAGCAAATATGCTTGTGTATATGTGCGTAGGTGTATATGTGCGTGGGTGTATATGTGTGTGGGTGTATATGTGTGTGGGTGTATATGTGTGTGGGTGTATATGTGTGTGGGTGTATATATGTGTGTGGGTGTATATGTGCGTGGGTGCGGCCTGAGTTCGTAGCCGTTGGGTTTGGGATATACGAACTCTGGCTGCATTCACGCACATATACACCCACGCACATTTACACAATATACTTTCTAGGCGGGTTATCACGCACGCACGCACGCACGCACGCAAACAAACACACTTCCTTGCATTCACACGCTGACTGCTGCTGCGTACAGCCAAAACACAGAAAGTGCAACATTTCACTTTTTAAATTTTTTGCATCGTCAATGACACTAGGCCAATGCACCTCTCCTACCCAAATATTGTCCTTGTAGCAATTGTTGTTTTTGATATACTGATGCGGTAAGTGCACGTTGCTGTTTTTCTTTAAAATGTAGGTGAGAAAATGAAAACAAAAAACAGCAAGTGACCACAGCAAGTGCATTTTTTTTTATGAAAAGCGAGATTTTCATTGTATTGCAATTGAAACCACGCTATTCATGATACAGTGGATTTGCAAACCACGCTATCCATGACACAGTAGACTTGGAAACCACGTTATCCATGACACAGTAGACTTGGAAACCACGCTATCCATGACACAGTGGACTTGGAAATCATGCTATTCATGACACAGTGGACTTGGAAACCATGCTATCCATGACACAGTGGACTTGGAAATCACGCTATCCATGGCACAGTGGACTTGGAAATAACGCTATCCATGACACAGTGGACTTGGAAATCACGAGGCCATCCATGACACACTGGACTTGGAAATCACGCAGCCATCCATGACACAGTGGACTTGGAAATCACGCGCCATCCATGACACAGTGGACTTGGAAATCACGCTATCCATGACACAGTGGACTTGGAAATAACGCTATCCATGACACAGTGGACTTGGAAATCACGAGGCCATCCATGACACACTGGACTTGGAAATCACACGGCCATCCATGACACAGTGGACTTGGAAATCACGCGCCATCCATGACACAGTGGACTTGGAAATCACGCGGCCATCCATGACACAGTAGACTTGGAAATCACGCGCCATCCATGACACAGTGGACTTGGAAATCACGCGGCCATCCATGACACAGTGGACTTGGAAATCACGCGCCATCCATGACACAGTGGACTTGGAAATCACGCGGCCATCCATGACACAGTGGACTTGGAAACCACGCTATCCATGACACAGTGGACTTGGAAACCACGCTATCCATGACAGAGTGGACTTGGTGTTACGTGGAAGTCGTAGTCGTAGTACGATATCACACCAGACGCACACACGTAGGGTTCTTGTAAAGAAATTTCACTCAGCTGCAACTCGTCACACGTGGCACAATGTTGTAGACCACACTGGAGTAACAGTTCCAACAATATTTTATTGCAACGATGCGATCTCCACACAATGCATTTACAAATGCACCAACACTGATACACTGTCTCCTCTACAATGCATAAACACGTTTGACACACTGCGTCTCTCATACAATGTACACATATATTTCCTAACACACTCTTTTATACTATCACAGATTTCCAGAATAATCCAGCAAATGTTAATAACACAACTAATCAGAAAAGAAAACGTAACCAAAACTTATTAATATTCATGAAAAAGAACACTCGAGAAGTTACTACAAATTTCCTATACCATCTAAGCGCCTTTGATACAATGTTACGAAAAGTTGCCGACAACTTTGACGTCATATATGAGGTCACTAGAATGACCGTGACCCTGCTCGAACCTTCCAGTCTAATGTAGGTCAAACTTTACAACATTGTAGCGAAACTACGCGTCACAACAAAAATCGATCGCAATTTTCCGTGCAAAAGAAAATAAATCCTGCTAAAATGGTACTTAATTCTTATCCAAAATAACTCACATGAATATCGGATCTTTCCTAAGATTAACACACACATGCTTCTAAAAGAATAACACAACCACAAACGTAACGCTTGGAAGCCACGCTATACTTTACACAATGGACTTGCTGTGTTTTGCTTGTTTTTTCCCCCAAGAAATTTGGAATCACGAAGAGCAACCGAAAACTAGCTTTTCTGATCCTCTCAGAAATTTGCTGTATAAATGACGTCCACATTACAAAATCACGTCATATCTGTATCTACAACGCACGTGCAAATTAGAAAGCTTTGTGTTTGCGCCAAGACCACCACACAGAGAAAATGAGAACAATTCAGTCCAAGATACTTGCTCTGACGTCATGCCATATTCCCTGATCTGACGTATATCAAACATGTCTGACGTCGCTGAATTCAATCCGATCATAAGTCTATTACTGTTATTGTAACGAACTTGTGATCCAATCCAATCCAAGTCCACCTGTAAAGCGCAGCAACTTCTATTGTACCATACCCGTGGCGCTATACGCTCAATGTCTTATCTCACTCTACCCCAGACACACCACAGCAAGATAAGGATCGACCATGATAGTTCAAGGGGGATGCCAGAATAGCTTGGCGCCTATTGGCGCCAAGCTATTCTGGCATCACCCTTGAACTATCACGGTCGATCTGTGTCCTGCACTGCAATGCAGTCTTCAGAGGACAACGGCAAAATTTGGGGGATTTCGGTCTTGGGGTACAACGAGTGAATTTCTTCTTTGTCAGTCTAGGTGCCAGTGACCACAAGTGTATAGGCATGCACATGTATGCTCCAGTGTGGAATCAACTACTGCATTTTCCGAGGGGGTTGGGGGACATTTGTTTTGAACTTGTGCATGTAAGGACTTTATTTTGTCTTGCCTCATGTTTTACTCAGCAAGTATGCAGGCAAAACATAGCAAGTGCATGTTTATGAAAAACGAAATTTTCATTGTAAACAAGTGATAATATAGCTTTTTACAAAGCATGCACTTGCTTTCCTGCACCTTCCTAGATTGAAATCCAGCAAAGAGCAGCAGAACACAGCAAGTGCAGGCAAAGTACACTTCCTTTTGTTTGCCTTTTCCACCGTCAGTATCACGTGAAAAAAAAACAAGCAGGAAACAGCAACTTTTCTTTGTCTTTTATAATTTATGGACGAAACATAAAATCAGAACAAAAATGACACAGGCGGTGTGTTTTAATGGGTACTTTTTAAACAGCATTTAAAATTGGCCATATTTTGACAGAAAAGTGTGCAAAACATAAAAATCATGTTTTTTCGAAAATGAGTTATGTGCACTTGTGTTTACTTCCCGTCTGCTTTCTGCCTTCCATCTTTCCTGGTTAATAAGTAGTAATTATTTCTACTTTTATATTTTCGGGCGGACAAAAAATAATAATAATAACGGTATTTATAATGCGCTTATCTTATAATAATTATAACTCTAAGCGCGCACTCACAACTCGCGCACGCATGCGCACGCTTTAGACAACGACATAAGACATAAGACATAAGACATTTATTCACCAAGTAAAACGTTATAAGGATTTTTGTGTGACATGGCGACAGTAAAATACATCCTCACTTACTATACATGCATTCATCATGACATACACTCAGTCGTCCTGTATACAGCACTAAGATAGATAAACACAATATTACACACATCAGTCCTATGTCACAATCATGGAATCACGTTGTTCCATGGATGGTGATGAACTCACGTACCACAAATAGTGAAATACATTATGACAGTTTGCTTAGGGTGGGGAGTGTGGTGGTGTAGTGCTAGAACTGTTGAAAGAGGTGAGTTTTGAGGGCGGACTGGAAGGAGGAGAGAGAGTGTTTCTGACGGAGAGAGAGTGGGAGAGTGTTCCAGGTGGATGGACCGTATACTGAGAAGGAGCGGGGGCAAAAAGTGCTGAGTTTGGTGCGGGGGATGTGGAGGCGGAGAGGAGCGGAGGGAGCGGGGAGGAGTGTAGGGGTGAAGTAAGTTTGAGAGATAGGCGGGAGCGCAGTTGTTCAGGGATTTGTAGCAGAGAGACAGAATCTTGTATTGGATGCGTTGGGGGATGGGAAGCCAGTGAAGGAGTTTAAGCAGGGGAGTGATGTGGTCGGATTGTTTCTTTCTGAGGACGATGCGGGCAGCATTGTTCTGGACGCGCTGGAGAGTGAAAGTGGTGGAGTGAGGGAGGCCGGAAAGGAGAGAGTTGCAGTAGTCGATGCGAGATAGGATGAGAGAGACAGCAAGTTTGGTGGCAGCTTCGGTAGTGAGGTATTTTCTGATCTGACTGATGCGGCGGAGGTGGAAGTAGTATGCCTGGGCCGTGGCGGAGACGAAGCTGGTCATGGAAAGAGAGGAATCGAGATTAACGCCAAGGCTTTTGGCCGAGTCAGAGAGGGAGATGGGGGTGCTGTCGAGTTGAAGGTGGAGGGAGGGAGGGAGGGAGCTGGGAAAGTTTCTGGCGAGTGCCTACCAGCATGGCTTCCGTTTTGTCGTCATTCAGTTTAAGCTTGTTTGCTGTCATCCAGTTTTTCACGTCTTCGTAGCAGTCAGCCGTGCGAGTCAGTAGTGACTGAGTGTTGTCGAGTTTGTCTTTGTCTAGTAGTTGTGAGTCGTCAGCGTAGAGGTGGTGGTGTATGTGGTGAGACTGGATGATGTTGGACAGGGGAGAGGTGTAGAGTGTGAAAAGGACCGGACCCAGGACGGACCCCTGTAGAACTCCGCAGGAGAGCGTGACTGGGTTGGAGGAGACACCGTCGATGGTGACGGACTGCTGTCTGTCGGAGAGGTAGGAGAGAAACTAGGAGTGAGCAGAGTCAGTGATGCCAAAGGAGTGGTGAAGGCGGTGGAGGAGGATAGAGTGGTCTATGGTGTCGAAGACGGCAGAGAGGCGAGTAGCGTAAGAAGGGAGATGTTGCCCCGAATCGGTGGAGAAAAGCAGGTCGTTTAAGATATGTAGAAGGGCTGTTTCAGTGCTGTGATGTTTGCGATAGGCAGACTGGAAGGGACTGAGGAGGTTGTTGTCGGCGAGGTGGAGGTTGAGCTGGTTGAGAACGACCTTCTCAAGAAGCTTGGACAGGAAAGAGAGATTGGAGACTGGGCGATAGTTTTTGAGTTCGTTTGGGTCGAGGTTGTGTTTGTTTGAGGAGAGGACGAACGATGGCGGACTTGAAGATGTCAGGGACGTTGCCGTTCTCTAGAGATGTGTTGATGATGTCGGTAATGAAGGGCAGAAGTTTTGGAAGGCCGTCCCGGTAGAGAGAAGCTGGGAGGGGATCTAGTTCGCAGGTTTTGAGAGGCATGGACTTTATGGTCTTGAGGACTTCGTCCTGAGAGACGGGGCGGAAGGACGAGAGGGGGTGCCGGAAAAGGGGGGGGGGGGTCAGGAAGGCAAGGCGGAGAAGGCAGAGTGTCGAGTGTGTTGCGCAGAGTTTAGATTTTGTCGGAAAAATATTTGGAAAAAGCGGACGGGAGTTCTTCTTTGCTGTGTGTGTTTGGGAGAGGAGAGTCTTTAGAAATGCCTAGGAGTGTGTTCATGGTAGCGTAGAGGGTTTTGGAAGAAGTGGATTCCAGGATTTTGTTTTGAAGGTGTTTACGTTTGGAGTCGGAGATCATTCTGCAGACTTTGGATCTAGTTGTTTGGAAGATCTGTCTGTGAACGGTAAGGTCAGATGAGCGCCAGCGGCGTTCCGCTTGTCGGCGCTCGCGCTTGGCCTCAGATATGTCGTCAGTGATCCAGGGGGAGGGGGTTGGTTGGATATGGAGCAGGTGGTGACAGGTGCATGGGTGTCTAGAAGTTTTCGAAGGGAGGAGTCGAAATGGGATGCAAGATCAGGAGAGGAGGCGGGGTCCAGGAGAAGGTCGACAGCTTCGTCGAAGAAGCTCTTTCGGACAGATACGGAAGAACTGGCTGTGCCACTGGTATGTCCGGCCGTCTATTACAATCTGAAGTTTCAGTTCAGCTGGGTGACTGGGTTTCCTTGATTAGTATCACATTTTGATTTGCATTTGTTTTTCTTTTTTACACGTTTTTCTTCCGTGCTTTTTGTTGCATCTCTTTCTCTGTGATCACTAACAATAAAAACTCACGGCCAGCGGCGTAGGAAAATATTTTTCATTGGGGTTGGCCCGGCGTGCTTGGCTTGTTGCGTTCCAGCCTCCCCAAAATCAAACCACTGGAGGAGGGGTGGGGGATTGGGGGTGGGGAGGAGGGGTGGGGGATGGGGGAGGAGGGGTGAGAGATTGGGGGTGGGGGAGGAGGGGTAGGGAATTGGGGTGGGGGAGGAGGTTGAGGGATTGGGGGGGGTAGGGGATTGGGAGGTGGGGGAGGTGGGGTGGAGGATTTGGGAGGAAGGGGTGGGGGATTGGGGGGGGGTGTTGGGTTGGGGATTGGGGTGGGGAGGAGGGGTGGTGATTGGGGGGGGGGGGTCGGGGAGGAGATTGGAGGGGGGAAGGAGAGGTGGGGGATTGGGATGGTTGGGGGAGGAGGGGTGGGGGATTGGGGGGGGGGGGTGTTAAAGAAGAGTCCAACATCCGAAGCAGACAACAGTTCAACTGTCCAACTTCGCGAAAAACAAATAATGGAGGTGTGTGTGCGTGTGGGGGGTGGGTGGGTGGGGGTGGGGGTGGGTGGGCGAAGGAGTGTGGGGGAGCAGCAGGCAAAAGGGCAAAAGATGGAGCATAAAAATCAAAATCTTTTAAATTCTCAAAGAAAGCAAAGTGAAAGATCTTATCATTTTTTTCCTCCCAAAATATTTACCTCCCCCCCCCCCCCCCGCAACTCGCTTACCGTTCCTGCGCCACTGACGGAATTTCTAATCTCTACCAACTTTGATTTCCCTTTGTAATCTATGCCGGAAAATTCATTTGAAAGTTAGACCGTTAATTTGAAAAATGACACCCCAAAGTTTGTTCCAGGAGAAAAAATCGAATTTAATTTCCGATTAACTTTGCGTTCGAAAACTAATTTGTCCATATCAGGCTTGTGCGGTACGTGTCCATATCAGGCTTGTGCGGTACGTGTCCATATCAGGCTTGTGCGGTACGTGTCCATATCAGGCTTGTGCGGTACGTGTCCATATCAGGCTTGTGCGGTACGTGTCCATATCAGGCTTGTGCGGTACGTGTCCATATCAGGCTTGTGCGGTACGTGTCCATATCAGGCTTGTGCGGTAGTGTCCAGATCAGGCTTGTGCGGTACATCAGGCTTGTGCGGTACGTGTCCATATCAGGCTTGTGCGGTACGTGTCCATATCAGGCTTGTGCGGTACGTGTCCACATCAGGCTTGTGCGGTACGTGTCCACATCAGGCTTGTGCGGTACGTGTCCACATCAGGCTTGTGCGGTACGTGTCCACATCAGGCTTGTGCTTTGCGGTACGTGTCCATATCAGGCTTGTGCAGTACGTGTCCATATCAGGCTTGTGCGGTACGTGTCCATATCAGGCTTGTGCGGTACGTGTCCATATCAGGCTTGTGCGGTACGTGTCCATATCAGGCTTGTGCGGTACGTGTCCATATCAGGCTTGTGCGGTACGTGTTCACATCAGGCTTGTGCGGTACGTGTCCACATCAGGCTTGTGCGCTACGTGTCCACATCCGGCTTGTGCGGTACGTGTCCACATCAGGCTTGTGCGGTACGTGTTCGGGTGTTTTGTTTGTATCATGGGCAATGCGATACGCGTTAAGGTCTACACTAAAATCAGCTTTGTGTAGTCAGCTGTAACTTTGTTCTAGAGAGATGTAAAAAAAAAAAAAAAAAAATTAACTCATTGTGCCCGAGGTACGAAATCCCCACATGTTGGAGTTGTCCTCTGAGGACTGCATTACAATTTAGGAGACAGATCAAATATGATAGTTCAAGGGTGGTGCCAGAATAGCTTGGCGCCTATAGGACGATGAGTTTATTTCCGATCAAAGCCAGTGTGTAGGAGGTTACAGTGCGTGGAGCCGACGGCGTGGGTGGATTGATAACTTACTGGGTCGCCTCACTGCCGGGGTAAGGCAACCGCTACCCATCTGCAAGAGATAAAAATTTTCATGAGCCACTGCAGTCGTAGGGACTCATGAGAATAATAATAATAATAAGAATAAGATTACTTTATTATCTCGAAGAGAGAAGTTCACTTGTGGTACATTTATAACCAGTAATACAAACAAAACAAAGACAAATTCTAAATGAACAAAGTATACACTACAAAATCTGTTGTACACATAGCTCTTACACATCTCACACATAAACAACATCTTTTATGCACCGAGCGGCACTTACACATTCACATCCACCTAGACACAATTATACATAATACTGATTGCACAGGTAAAGGGGGATAGGGGGAGGAGTTAGGTTTGGGTATGCGTGGATGTACCTAAAGAGTACTTAGAGTGACGGATTTGGGGATGAAACTGTGCTGTAGTCTGTAGTGCTGTCCTAGCTTTGTGCGTGCGGAGTCTGCGGCCAGAGGGGAGGAGTTCATAGAGGTGGGCAAGGACATGGGATCTGTCTGAAGCTATCCGCCTACACTTTCTGACTCATGCGCATTTACGTCTGTTGTCAGTCGTGTGTTCTTCATGCCCACGTCTGGTCCCATTTGATTTCAGTGTTCTACGCCAATATCGGTCAGCGAGCCAGGGTTTCAGACGCGACTTCTGTCATCACTGGCAGTCAAGGATTATGGTTCTATCGAAGAGGAAAAGAGGCTCATTGTCTGTAGCAGTCCAGCAGTCTTTAAGCTATCACGGTGCACCCTGCCCCAATGACAATAAGTCAGTTAACCCATTTAGTGTCACAGGTGCATGTCCCAACTTTTGGAAGTGTTGCATAACGAAATTGTACCAGTTACAGGCGGTGGATTGACCATGATAATTCAAGGGTAGTGCCAGATTAGCTTAGCGCCTGAAGGCGCCAAGCTAATCTGGCACTACCCTTGAATTATCATGGTCGATCCATCTCCTGCTGTAGGGCTAAATGGGTTAACCAACCAACCAACCAACCAACCAACCAATCAACCAACCACCCACCCACCCACCCACCCATCACTGAAACGACAGATCGACCGAGCGAAGAAAGGGATGGGGAACAAATCAAAGGGACGAACAAATCAAATCAAACGGACGCCAAGTTCCTTTAATGCGTGGGAGTGGCGTGCCTTCACACGGACATTCACGGGTGCATACGGCACTAAGCATTTTCACCCAGGGATCTTGTCATGAATCACCACCCAGCAATCTTGTCATGAATCACCACTCAGTAATTAAGTGGCATGTGTCGCCACTCAGTAATTAATCATTGTTTTACTCTGTAATGGTTCACATTGTACAGTTCTAATCGTTAATTTAGGTTATTTTTTGTTCCGTCCATATCTGTACAATAATTGAAAACACGTGCGCTAAAACACTTCAGTCTCCCGAAGACAAAGAAACACCTGACACCGTTACGTCCAGTTATTTCGAATATATATATATTCGAAATAACTATATGCTCCATAAAGTTTTCCCTTCTTTGACACATGTATTGATATACTCGAATTGTATAACAAGCAAATTAATAGTCATGAATTTGCTTGACATACTTTCCTTCCCAAAATCCTTTGCGTGCCAAAAAGACTCGATCTTGATGATACTTGCATTTTCTAAACGGAAACGCGAAATATGCTCACACTGCAACATTAACAAGCTCCGTATGTGTAGTAGTAATGAAATACTTCTTAGTGTGTATGAACGCTGGAAATGCATACCCTATACACACACACGAACGGAGAAAAGACGCCAGGAAACGTGCGAGTCGCTGGACTGACACGTGAAATTGACGAGCCGTCAGCTGGCGATATCCACAACCTGAGAAAACAAAACAAAAAAACCTGCTGGCATTTTCCGCAATTATGTGTGATCTAGTTACAAGTAGAATTTACTCAGTAACACAGTTATCCAATGCACTGATGTCTTCACAGTCGGACGAAATCTACGCGGAGTCTGACAGCGATATGCAGTCGTCTGCCATTCATGTGTTTTGTCTGAACACTGCAATCAGCCGTAAAATGAATGACTCGAGGCATAGTTTTGTTTGGACTGGATACATAAATTATACCGAGTAACATTTAAAAAAAAATATACTATATTGCCGATTAACAGATAGATGTGATTACTTGGCTAGAATGAAAATGTCCTCGTCTTACGACTCGGACATTTTGATTCGGGTCTCGTAATCACATCTGTCTGTTATCGGCACTATATGAAGCACAATGTTCCTCAAAGTAATATAATATATATATAATATATATATATATATATATATATATATATATATATATATATATATATATATAGCTTAAGGGTGGTGCATGACTATCGCTTGCCTTGGGGACAGGATTGACATTAACTGAATTATTGTCCACATACAATACACTACAATAAGACTTCATTATCCGCGTATATTATTGTAGCTGGAGGGTTATGCTTATCTACAGCTTGGTGTCGAGACAGGAACGAGAAGAGGTATTGTCCGCATGATGTACGTTTCATGTACGCAATGTTACAGACAGCTCAGCATGATGGACGCCTGGAGATCGGTTAGAATCGGTGATGCCAGTAAGCGTAATACCTTACTATCACTGAGCTGCTATGGTGGCTCAGTGTACAGCACTTGGCGCTGTGGTAGGGTTAACTGATCCTTACGGGTAGACACCTGTGCGTGGGATCGGATAGACACCTGTGCATGGGATCGGGTAGACACATATGTGCGTGGGATCGAGTAGACACATATGTGCGTGGGATCGGGTAGACACATATGTGCGTGGGATCGGATAGACACCTGTGCATGGGATCGGGTAGACACATATGTGCGTGGGATCGAGTAGACACATATGTGCGTGGGATCGGGTAGACACATATGTGCGTGGGATCGGGTAGACACATATGTGCGTGGGATCGAGTAGACACATATGTGCGTGGGATCGGGTAGACACATATTTGCGTGGGATCGGGTAGACACATATGTGCGTGGGATCGAGTAGACACATATGTGCGTGGGATCGGGTAGACACATATGTGCGTGGGATCGGGTAGACACATATGTGCGTGGGATCGAGTAGACACATATGTGCGTGGGATCGGGTAGACACATATGTGCGTGGGATCGGGTAGACACATATGTGCGTGGGATCGGGTAGACACATATGTGCGTGGGATCGAGTAGACACATATGTGCGTGGGATCGGGTAGACACATATGTGCGTGGGATCGGGTAGACACATATGTGCGTGGGATCGGGACTCGGCCTGATGGCGACACACTCTGCCATTCATCACGGTTCAGTGATTACTCTCAGTACGCAAAGAGCTATCAGGGCCGAAGTCGGCCGCAGTGGGTCCGAGAACGAATGTGGATAACACTAACACGAATGTGGATAACACTAACACGAATGTGGATAACACTAACACGAATGTGGATAACACTTAGACGAATGTGGATAACACTAACACAAATGTGAATAACACTAACACGAATGTGGATAACACTACCACGAATGAGGATAACACTAACACGAATGTGGGTAACACTAACACGAATGTGGATAACACTAACACGAATGTGGATAACACTAACACGAATGTGGATAATACTAACACGAATGAGGATAACACTAACACGAATGTGGATAACACTAACACGAATGTGGATAACACTAACACGAATGTGGATAATACTAACACGAATGAGGATAACACTAACACGAATGTGGACAACACTAACACGAATGTGGATAACACTAACACGAATGTGGATAACACTAACACGAATGTGCGCGGGCCCACTGCGGCCGACTCGGGCCCGATGGCCTTTGCGCATTGAGTTGACCCGTATTGGGTAGGTGATTGAACAGCACCCGGTAGTTGACCCGCATTGGGTAGGTGATTGAACAGCACCCGGTAGTTGAGAGATAAGAGGATTGAATGGCCACCAATATGTCGAAAATCAAGAGGTAACTCAGTGATGAATACGTACAATCCATTCAGGGTGTTTTTTTGTTTTCTTTCTCCGCTGATGTGGGCTTCATCACGCTGTGTCCTTGACCTTGGGTCACGTGAGGAATAAAACAGGAGGAAGAAACGTACAGAAGTTTATCATTACACTGTGTATTCTTAGCTGAGAAAAATAGGTGGATGGCAAAATAAGATCAATATTTTGCTGCATTGTATTAGTAAAGTATACTTTGTTCACCTGTTTCACAAGGTTCCCGATATTCGTTTATTTGTAAATGGGCCATCGCACTTCCATTTTTTGGGTCTCACGGAATCACATCTGGCCTTGGGCCCAAACATCAGTGATGCTAGCTTACTTATTCCTAATTTTCTCTAATCCGGCGTGAGCCAGGCTACCCTGGACACACTGGAATAGCTATCTATATACCTGTCTATCCGAAATATGGTACGCAGACGTGAAGACCTCCTGGAGGTGAAAATACCACATTCCTCTCCCATCCTTATCGCCTTTATGTACAGAAATCCAGCTGCTACTGCTGACTGGTATGACGACTTTGTAGAAGTGATGGATAAAGTGAACGACACCGGTAAAAATGTTATCATTCTGGGAGACTTAAACATCGATATGCTGAAACCCAAGCCTACATGGCAATCAGCGATCACTCTTTTCAGGCTAAAGCAGATGATTAAATCTCCAACGCGAGTATCACGCTCTGCAGCCACCATCATCGACCAGATTTACACTAATACCCAACAGCAGTAGCGGAAACTGTTTCTTCATTAGCCCTCAGTGACCACTTTCCCATCGCCTGTACATGGTCGTGCAAGCTGCCCGCAAAACAAAGTCGGGACCAGCACTCGTACATAACGTACAGATCGTTTAAAAAGCTCAATACGAATGCTTTCTTACATGATCTAAGCTACGCAGGATTTGAACAAGTGTATAACTGCGCTGACCCTGATAATGCGTTCGCTATATGGCTTTCTTACATGATCTAAGCTACGGAGGATTTTTTCAAGTGTATAATTGCTCTGACCCTGATAATGCGCTCGCTATATGGCATGATCTATCTGTTCCTCGTGGTGCTGAATAAACACGCGCCGCTAAAAAGGAAGCGAGTCCGACGCCGCGAGCCTCCCTCCTGGATAACGGAGGAAATCAAACAAACTATGGAGGCACGAAACACCGCTAAACGAGAAAAAAAAACTTCCCTGAGTTTAAACGATTGCGTAACAAAGTTAAGTATTTAGTTCGAGAAGCTCAAAAGTCATTTGTTGAAAAAACAATTGAGGACGAACAATCTCCTGCTTCTGTTTGGACTGCTTTGACAATAATCTAACAAACAACACGCGCTGGCAGACTCCTACCATTGCACACAAACTCTCTGCGGAAAAAAGATTAACAATTGCTTTCTCTCAGCTCCAAAAATGCTAATTACTTCCAACAGCCCTGATCCGTCAGCGTATGTAATATCGGATCAACTGTCCATGTTTTGCCAGGAACGATTATCGTCCGATGATACGTTTGGTATACCCTTTATCGCTGTTCACGAAGGTATATAACGTACCTTAAGAACAAGACATCTGATGGTGTGGATGATATAAATGGTTATATACTCAAAATATCACTGCCTTATATTGTTGAACCCCTCACTTACATTTTTAACTGATGCATACAGTACTATACTTTTCCTGTGGCGTTTAAAAAAGCAAAAGTTGTTCCTATACCCAAGACCAAAGATACTACTGATGTAAATGACCTTCGTCCCATTTCTCTTCTGTCTGTTTTATCAAAGCCACTTGAGAAGCACGGTCAGAAACATCTCCTCCAGTACCTCCAAGAGGGGGTTACATAAGCTGCAGTCCGGGTTTAAACCCACACACTCATGCCACTTAGCTTTAGTACGTATGGTTGATTCATGGCTAGATAACATCAACAATAACCTAATGTCTGGCACGATATTCTTGGACCTGAAAAAAGCGTTCGATCTTATAAACCATAAAATCTTGCTGAGGAAACTTAATGTTTATTTCAACAATAGCACCCCGTCAGCCCTTTCATTTTTAAGTCCCATCTATTTATAGAAGGGACTTTTTAGGACGGGTCGAGGTGGGGCGAATTTAATAGCATGTCCTTGATGTCAAAGGCCGGCAGGCTAAACCTCTAACAATTAAAGTAACAAGATAAAAATGACGTCATGTCTAGTTACGCTAACTGGCTCGCTGCTGAACGTACATTTGGCGCGAAGCGCCGTACGTGCGTATGTATGTATGTATGTATGAATGAATGTATATGTATGTATGTATGTATTATGTATGTGCGTATGTATGTAAACAAGAGAATCTCCGATATTTCTGTACTCACAAGCTTGAAACTTGGCGAAATACTTTCTTAAGTGGGTGGCTAAGAGAGCCTCCGAGCATATTGCAATTGAATGTCTCATTGAAGACATAAACAACCGTTTATAGGAAGTATGTTGACCCAGATTAGAGTCCGTAATTTGTCATATTTTCTTGAAACTTTGCATATAGCTAGTTTGGAGAAAGATATTATATGGATTCGTCAGACAGCTTTGTATCCTTTCAAATTGTTTAGTAAAAATTAATTCCTTTCTGAAAAGAAATAAAACAGTAAAAAAAATTTGACTTTTAGAGAAAGTCAGACAGTGCAACTCCATCACCAGGCAAACATACTCTAAATATGACCTCTCTCTCTCTCTCTCTCTCTCTCTCTCTCTCTCTCTCTCTCTCTCTCTCTCTCTCTCTCTCTCTCTCTCTCTCTCTCCTTAATGTATTTCACCTTTACAATAAGGTTCCTGACATTTCAATATTTTTAAACCAGCCTTCACACTTCCATCTCTTTGGGCTAACGGAATCACGTCTGGACTCAAGAATTAGCGACAAAAATCTGTGCATTCCAAACTTTTCCTTAATTCGTCGTGACCCAAACACCCTCAAACACACAGGGATTGCTGTTTATGTCCATAACTCGATTACACATATGGTACGCAGATGGGATGATCTGGAGTCAACTGACATTGAGTGTGTATGGCTAAAAGTAAAAATTAATAAATCATCGCCAATTATAATGGGTTATGTATATAGAAATCCATCGTCCACTATCGAGTGGTATGATGACTTTGTGCAGATGATGGATAAAGTGAATGACACTGACTAAGATGTACTGTGTTAGGTGATTTTAACATTGACTTACTGAAAACAAATCCCACGTGACAATCGACAACAACTCTTTTTGGGTTGAAGCAACTAATCCAAGCTCCTACTAGAATAACCCAATCATCCGCTACACTCATTGATCACATCTATACCAACAACTGTAAGTCAGTACTAGAGACCAGCGTCCCCCCACTAGCTGTCAGTGATCATTTTCCCATCACCTGTACATGGTCGTGCAAGATGCCCAAACAAAAGAGGGATCAGCATGTGTACATTACCTATAGGTCTTTTAAAATCTAAACAAAGATGCTTTTCTACACAATCTTAGCCTTACACCGTTTCATGATGTGTACAATTGTACCAACCCAGATAAGGCTGTCTCTTTCTTACTTGATCTGTCTAATAGCCGGCGCTGTTCTTATGGCGACGGGCCCCCAGGTAGCAACTGTGAAAGTATTCGGGTTTTTTTTTGTTTTGTTTTTTTTTTGTTTTTTTTTTTTGTTTTTGTTTTTTTTTTTTGTTTTTTTGCGTATTTTTGTTATTTGTGTAACTAGTCTCAGCCAAGCAGAAAGTTTAAAAACATTATATTATGTGTTATAGAGCTATTAAGATAGAACTGTTTTTAGTTTGTTTGTGTTAGGGAGGTTCAGGTCGGGCTGGGGCCGTTGGCGCTGGCCATTAGACGCCTTGGCGACGGGCTTCACCCGTCCCGAGCCATTGTCCATTTGTTTGAAAAATGTTGTGTGAGTGTGTGTGATTGCGAGTTGAACCTGAGGTGGCGAAAAGAATTTCTCTTTTTGAGATAATAAAGTATTCTTATCTTATCTGTTCCTAGGGGTTGTAACGCACGCAGACTTGCCCACAGTCGCACGTACAGACTCTCACGCAACAGACGCATACACCGCCACTGACTCAGACGGGCGCATTCATGCGGTAAAACTTTCTAAAGTAACTTTTATACAATATAAAAGAAAAGAAACGCTTAAATGATTATCAAACTATACACACTTCCCCACAACCAGCATCCACATCACATACACATCACACACTATCACGGCCAGGCTAGGCATTAGTTTCTCACTGTCTCCAACCTGTTTGATGTTATCGCCTGGTTACGTGGTCCTTCTCACGTCTAGGCGTGCAAGTCCTTCGTTGTACGCTCTTCGAGTCATCGTGTCTCTTGTATCACGGACGTCCTCGTTACTCGTATCGTAGCGCAGTTCTCGCTGTGACTCGGGTATCTCGGTCCCGGTCGCTTCACTCCCTGAATTGAGCAGGTCAGTCAACACCGCCTGCTTGGAGTATTAATAGATGATGATCTAAGCTGGCATAACCACCTATATTATATATGAGAAAACATTTGTCCAAAAGGTTGTTTCTACTTTCCAAACTTAAAACGATCATTGACCTTAACAGTTAGTCTCCAAACTCGAGTTTGCACTGCCGTGAACCTAAAGGGAGCATGAGCATCGCGCTATTCTACGGCTATTTTACGCCACAGTGCCGGGACGGTCGTCGAATCGCGCGTGTTGACAGCCATGGGTGTTTTGTTTTGGGCTCGGTGGTCGCGATTTCATCCCGGCTGCGTAAACATAGCAGCATAGAGGCAACATTAGCCACCAAGATAAGATACATATAGTACATGTAGCTTCTCACAAGCCCCCGCACTCTGCGCGGAACTCATGAAGATCTATGCCTCTTGGGGAGTTTTGTCTTTGGTTATGGGCGAACATTGCTAGGCAGTGAATGCCATCCGTCTGATGTAAAAACAAGTATATATTTATCCTCGTGAAAGTATGCGGTAACGGTGGAATGAATGTTTCTTGATAGGTTCATTTGACTCTGTGAACATCAGATGGAACAGAGAACCTTCTGCCATACCATCTGACGGCAGTTCCGATGAAAGCGGCCTTCAAGGCTGTGTACTGTCCCCAGCCCTCAACCAAATAATAGCCCTATCCAAGCCCAGTTTAGTATATATTTTTAATTTGTAACCTTGCTTTTAAATTTCTGCCCGTATAATAATGTGCCTCAGCAGATCCAAGTATATTCCGTAGTGAACCCGAATCTGTCTTTAACAGAACGATAGAGGGCGTGAAAGTGTGTTCATTTATATGGTCATTGATGTACGGTTACTGAAAAACAAAAGAAACGGCAGAAACTCACTGCAAACCACAATAAGCGCATCTCCCTTCACCCTCCCCTACTCAGCCTGGAAATTAAAATTGTGTGAACTGAAAAAGCAAAACTTAGGCACAGATTCTCATGGGTCACGATCCTGTAACTTGCATGACGGACTTCTGAGGATCTATGCCTTTTCTCATCAGTAGAAAGGGCCACTATCACACTGAATTAGATACACTCACTGATACGCACCTTCTGTCAGTCTGGAATAAACATAGATCCTCATGGCGCCCGCAGATGCGAAAACTAATGAGAATCATGCCTCTTGCCTGGCTCTATCATTACGCTGGTCCCTACATACAAGAAGCTACGCGAGCTGATTCACTGACTGCCTTCCATAGTGTAATAGACGCGTTGACAGCAATTATAAACAAACCGCTCGGCTGAAGAAAGGGGACAGAAACAGAATAGAGCTCACATTTTTTCCATCGAATGAAAATGATTAGGCTTTTTGGAGAACTGTGTCAGTATATATTTTAATTTTGTAACCTGGCTTTTAAATTTCTGAGTTTTCAGAATTATATGTGCCTCAGCAGATTCAAGTATATTCTTTAGTGAACCCGACTGTCTTTACCAGAACAAAAGAGGGGGGGGGGGGGGGGGGGGGGTGGAGTGTGTTCATTTATAATATGGTCATTGATGTACGCTTACTGAAACACAAAAGAAACGGCTGAAACTCACTGCAAACCACAATAGGGCAACTCCCTCCCTTTCCCCCACTCAGCCTGGAAATTAAAATTGTGTGAACTGAAAAAGCAAAACTTAGGTACAGATTCTCATGGGTCACGTTCTTGTAACTTGCGTGGCGGACACTTGAGGATCCATGCCTTTTCTCATCTGTAGAAAGGACCACTATCACACTGTCCGAGATACACTCAATGATAAACACCTCCTGTCTGGAATAAACATAGATCCTCATGGAACCCGCAGATACGAAAGCTCATGAGAATCCTGACTCTTGCCTGCCTCTATCATTATGCTGGTTCTTACATACAAGAAGCTGCGCGAGCTGATTTAGTGACTGCCTTACATAGTGTATTAGAGGCGATGACAGCAATTATAAACAAACCGCTCAGCTAAAAAAAAGGGGACCGAAACCGAGAAGGGCGCGCGCTCACATTCCATCGAATCAAAATGATTAGGCTTTTCGGAGTCTGAGTTAGAACTGTTAAGACGCGCAAACTATTTTTTAATGCCTACATTAAACCACACATTGATTATGCCGCAACAATATGGGATGGCTGCAGCGAAAATCACTTCAAGAAGATAAACTCATTATACAAGCGCGCTGCTAAGCTTATCCTCCCTGATCCGTCTTTATCCACTGATGCCAAGCTGCAGGCCATCGGACTTCTCCCTCTGGTTAAGCACCTCGCACTAAACAAATGTGTACTGATGCACAAAATTCTTAACGGGAAAGCTCCACCTTACTTATCTAGGCTTTTTTCGCCAACTGAAAAAAAATACAGCACCTCCAGGAACAGTCTCTCTAAAAAAAGGCCCCGTATAGACCTGTTCAAATATAGCCTGTCTTATTCAGGTGCTCTTTTATGGAATTCACTTCCTCCCACTATTCAACAAACCACGTCCCTCTCTCTGTTTAAAAGTAGAGTACATGATTACCTTTCTGAGACAACGTTATGCTGATCCTTTCTTCTTCTTTGTTTCTCGAAATAATACGCTTCATGTTTTAATCTTTTTTTCTCCATCTAGCCTCCAAATTGTTTGTTCTGTTTTCTAACTTGTTTTGTATAGTACACAAAATATCATACCTACTGATATGTTAGATAATTTTGTGCGCACGTACGTGTGTATGTGTATGTACAAAAGTGCGCATGTGCACGAGTACATGTATATGTGTGTCTGTGTGTGTGTGTGTGTGTATGCGTGTGTGTGACGTTCATTATTAGTTTTTGTTGTTTGGTTGGTGTTCCTTTTCTTAAGTAGCTTAGCAAGGACAGATTGTAAGAAAGGCCTGCCCGCCTAATATCTCAATCCTTGGAAAATAAAGGTTCGTTCTCTCTCTCTCCTTCTCTCCCTCCCTCCTTCTCTCCCTCCCTCCCTCTCTCCCCTCCCTCCCTCCCTCCCTCCCTCCCTCCCTCTCTCCCTCCCTCCCTCCCTCCCTCTCTCCCTCTCTCCCTCTCTCCCTCTCTCCCTCTCTCTCATATGCGTGCATCTCCAAGAGGCATTGATCCTCAAATGCCCGGAGGGTGCATGGACATCTATGCCTCTTGAGGATTGTCACGACCCCGCTTCCGGGGCGCGAACTATGAGCGCTACCGCTCGAGACACACCCAACCCGCACTAACACAAACCTAACACAAACACCAGAGGAACAACGACGACGACATTTATTACATACACTCCTAACAATAACTAACTATACCCTCATTCAATCCTAACCACACGCTCACGCGTCACATTCACACACACATACGTCCAATCTCCCCAAACCGATTAACCACTATACACAATACAAAATAACAACAAAATATATAATAAACTAAATATCCCTAATAAAATACAAACGAACAATATATAAATAAAACTACTATCCTTAATACAACGAAACTGAAAAGCTTAAACCCAAAAGCCACCGGACCCCGACGGAAGCACAAGCGTCAGGCGCTAATGCTGTTAAACCAGCGCCTTTGCGAAGAGTCCCTCACAGCACGTGGCTCCTTAAATAATACAATAATTCAGATAGCACAATATCAACTATATGAACCAAATATGCCTACTAGAATAAGCAAGCAAAGATCGAGGAAACAGAATATTGTTCATAAGCTACTACATCTCCTCAGCAGGAGCACGAACGACAAGTTCGAATTAAACTAATGCTCTAGCAAACAAGACATTCACAGCACAAGGCTCCTTTAACGAGCAACGTTTCAGAATAAGCAATATTACGTATACAAATGGAGCAAATATCATTGATTCAATCTGACTGAAAGTTGAATAAACAATATATTTCACGTCGCGGAACCTTCTCGCCGGAAACACAACCGTTAAGCGCAACTCAACTCGACGCTCTTGCTTCCGCGATAAGGTCTTCCGTAACACAGGCTGCCTTTAAATAATACAATATCTCCAAAACTTTCCGTCACTGTGACAAAGCTCCTCTCACAAGGCTGTCACTACGAGGAAATGAAATAAATCTTACAACATATGATGTTCTTTACAATATTATAAATATACAAGACTTTCCTTAAACAGGTTAGAAATAATAACCCGACCTGACTAACACGCTGCGTGCCGCCACACTCGTAACAGCAGCCAGGTTCGGCGTCGTAGCCCCACAAGGCGGAGTGACAGTCAGCCCCACTCAGTACCACCGTTGGATTAGGATAGGGACCAGATTTGGATGCACTAAAACACAGGTGCAAAAATACGCATAAATAACTAACAAAAGAAACAAGATCATCCCATCACCCTTCCCGAAACTTCAACTGCCGTCTCTTATACTCCCTTCACCATTCTCCTGCAATAGTAAATCCAACCTCAACATATTCCCTTCACCTCTCTCCCACAACGATAAATTCAACCTCAACAAAATACATATTTACACGTCACCACATGACTCACTTCCGATATTTACTATTTACACTCCTATGCTAAATAGTGAAATGGCCCTAGTCGCCCGCTCGGCATTAAATCCCAATAACTAATTCGCCGCTAGCTACTCTAGAAACTACAACATACAACAAACGGCTTTCACTTCTACATTCTATTCTTACACTTGACCCCCAATACACTAACCAAAATAATAATACAGACAAGCAAACACAAACACCACCCCCCCCCCCCCCCCCCCGAGCAAATGGCCACTAGCGAATTGTTGCGTGTACTTACTGTCATCCGTGAAGAAGCCCCGGCTAGGACGAAGACAAACAAGACAAGACAAGCCAGGGGTTAAGTCGTCGCAGCTCTCTCTTCTCTCTCTTTTCTCCTTCCTCGGACACCAGCTCTGGGGACGACCCGAAACCGTATCGCTGGGCCGAGACAAACGACCGACACAGCTGCTTGTGGCCTCCAGCAAATGGCGAACCACGCCTGGAAAACCACCCTCGGAGACTGTTGGCAAAAGACGCCTGCCTCGTTCGCTGTTGGAAATGCGACTGCCGAAAATTTGGATAACGATAGGTTGGCAAACAAAACGCTCACTACATCATGTAATGTGAAAACACGTGAAACAATAACCACCTGATCGCGTTCAGACCGAGCGATCAAGTGCGTCACGCCGACCCTCCAAATCCCCGCACGGCAGCAAATACTCGTGTACAGGCCAAATACTAGACACCTATGCTATCGCTACCCGGTGACTAACTAAACCCTGTCACCCCTCTAAACTTACTCCCCTCCAAAAATAGGCGAAAAAAAAAACCCGTGTCGTGACAAGGATGTTTGGAGCGCGTGCATGCACTCACGCACACGCACACTAACACACACACACACACACACATCGACGCGCTTTCAGAAGAGCATGCAGGTGTACTTAGTATAGCATGTAGCTAGGTAAAGACAACCTGATTTCACACAAAGTATAGCAAGATTGAAAGTGTACCGTGAAATTCTAGTTTTGTCACCAGTTTTGCAAGTCCAATCTCCCTTCTGTCAGCTTTAATAATAATAATAATAATAATAACGGTATTTATAATGGGCTTATCTTATAATAATTATAACTCTAAACGCGCACTCACAACTCACGCACGCATGCGCACGCTTAGACAACGGCTCGCGTACCACAAAAATTGAAATGCATTACGACAGTCGACTTTGGGTGGGGAGTGTGGCGATACAGTGCTAGAACTGTTGAAAGAGGTGAGTTTTGAGGGCGGACTGGAAGAAGGAGAGAGAGTGTTTCTGACGGAGAAAGTGGGAGAGTCTTCCAGGCGGATGGACCGTATACAGAGAAGGAGCGGGGGGCCGAAAGTGCTGAGTTTGGTGCGGGGGATGTGGAGGCGGAGAGGATCGGAGGCGGAGCGGAAGGAGCGGGGAGGAGTGTAGGGGTGAAGTAAGGTGGAAAGATAGGCAGGAGCGCACTTGTTCAGGGATTGGTAGCAGAGAGACAGAATCTTGTATTGGATGCGTTGGGGGATGGGAAGCCAGTGAAGGAGTTTGAGCAGGGGAGTGATGTGGTCGGATTTTTTCTTTCTGAGGACGAGGCGGGCAGCATTGTTCTGGACGCGCTGGAGAGTGAAAGTGATGGAGCGAGGGAGGCCGGAAAGGAGAGAGTTGCAGTAGTCGATGCGAGATAGGATGAGAGAGACAGCAAGTTTGGTGGCAGCTTCGGTAGTGAGGTATTTTCTGATCTGACTGATGCGGCGGAGGTGGAAATAGCATGCCTGTGCCGTGGCAGAGACAAAGCTGGTCATGGAAAGAGAGGAATCGAGGATAACGCCGAGGTTTTTGGCCGAGACAGAGAGGGAGATGGGGGTGCTGTCGAGTTTGAAGGTGGAGAAAAGAAGGGAGCTGGGAAAGTTTCTGGCGAGTGCCTACCAGCATGGCTTCCGTTTTGTCGTCGTTGAGTTTAAGCTTGTTTGCTGTCATCAAGTTTTTCACGTCTTCGTAGCAGTCAGCCGTGCGAGTCAGTAGTGACTGAGTGTTGTCGAGTTTGTCGTTGTCTAGTAGTTGTGAGTCGTCAGCGTAGAGGTGGTGGTTTATGTGGTGAGACTGGATGATGTTGGACAGGGGAGAGGTGTAGAGCGTAAAAAGGACCGGGCCCAGGATAAACCCTTGTGGAACTCCGCAGGAGAGCGTGACTGGGTTGGAGGAGACGCCGTTGATGGTGACGGACTGCTGTCTGTCGGAGAGGTAGGAGAGAAACCAGGAGTGAGCAGAGTCAGTGATTCCAAAGGAGTGGTGA
>BTPG01000001.1:978883-1068883 GCA_036245525.1 Semisulcospira habei | reverse complement strand
CACCTCCATACGGTACAACTTTCCTCTGACATCCTCCATACGGTACAACTTTCCTCTGATCACCTCCATACGGTACAACTTTCCTCTGACATCCTCCATACGGTACAACTTTCTTCTGATCACCTCCATACGGTACAACTTTCCTCTGATCACCTCCATACGGTACAACATTCCTCTTATCTCCTCCATACAATATTCCTATGATCTCTTTCCTCCATACGGTACAACTTTCTCCTCCATACAACTTTCCTATGATCTCCTTCATACGGTACAACTTCTTGTGATCTCCTACATACGGCCCAACTTGACTCTGATCTCCTCCATACAACATTCCTATGATCTCCTTCATACGGTACAACTTTCTTGTGATCTCCTCCATACGGTACTACTTTCCTCTGATCTCCTCCATACAACTTTCCTATGATCTCCTTCATACGGTACAACTTTCTTGTGATCTTCTCCATACGGTACAAGTTTCCTCTGATCTCATCAATACAAATTTCCTGTGATCTCCATACAACTTTCCTCTGATCTCCTCCACACGATACAACTTTCCTCTGATCTCCTCCATTCGATACTACTTTCCTCTGATCTCCTCCATACGATACAACTTTCCTCTGATCTCCTCCATACGATACAACTTTCCTCTGATCTCTTCCATACGATACAACATTCCTCTGATCACCTCCATACGGTACAACTTTCATATGCTCTCCTCCATACGATACAACTTTCCTATGATCTCCCCCATACGATACAACTTTCCTATGATCTCCTCCATACGATACAACTTTCCTCTGATCTCCTCCATACGATACAACTTTCCTATGATCTCCTCCACACGATACAACTTTCCTATGATCTCCTCCATACGATACAACTTTCCTATAATCTCCTCCACACGATACAACTTTTCTCTGATCTCCTCTATATGATACAACTTTCCTATGATCTCCTCCATACAGTACAACTTTCCTATGATCGCCCCCATCCGATACAACTTTCCTCTGATCTCCTCCAAACGATACAACTTTCTTCTGATCTACTCCATACGATACAACTTTCCTATGATCTCCTCCATACGATACAACTTTCCTCTGATCACCTCCATACGGTAAACTTTCCTATGATCTCCTCCACACGATACAACTTTCCTATGATCTCCTCCATAGGATACAACTTTCCTCTGATCACCTCCATACGGTACAACTTTCCTATGATCTCCTCCACACGATACAACTTTCCTATGATCTCCTCCATAGGATACAACTTTCCTCTGATCACCTCAATACGGTACAACTTTCCTCTGATCTCCTCCATACGATATAACATTTCTCTGATCTCCTCCATACGATACAACTTTCCTCTGATCTCGTCCATACGATACAACTTTCCTCTGATCACCTCCATACGATACAACTTTCCTCTGATCTCCTCCATACGATACAACTTTCTCTGATCCCCTTCTCCCCTCCATACGATACAACTTTCCTCTGATCTCCTCCTTACGATACAACTTTCCTCTGATCTCCTCCATACGATACAACTTCTCTGATCTCCTCCATACGATACAACTTTCCTCTAATCACCTCCATACGGTACAACTTTCCTATGCTCTCCTCCACACGATACAACTTTCCTCTGATCTCCCCCATACGATGCAACTTTTCTATGATCTCCTCCATACGATATAACTTTCTTCTGATCTCCTCCATACGATACAACTTTCCTATGATCTCCTCCACACGATACAACTTTCCTATGATCTCGTCCATACGATACAATTTTCCTATGATCACCCCCATACGATACAACTTTCCTATGATCTCCTCCATACGATACAACTTTCCTCTGATCTACTCCATACAATACAACTTTCCTATGATCTCCTCCATACGATACAACTTTCCTGTGATCTCCTCCATACGGTACAACTTTCCTCTGATCTCCATACGATACAACTTTCTTCTGATCACCTCCATACAGTACAACTTTCCTCTGATCTCATCCATACGATATAACTTTCCTCTGATCTCCTCCATACGATACAACTTTCCTCTGATCTCCTCCATACGATACAACTTCTCTGATCTCCTCCATACGATACAACTTTCCTCTAATCACCTCCATACGGTACAACTTTCCTATGCTCTCCTCCATACGATACAACTTTCCTCTGATCTCCCCCATACGATGCAACTTTTCTATGATCTCCTCCATACGATATAACTTTCTTCTGATCTCCTCCATACGATACAACTTTCCTATGATCTCCTCCACACGATACAACTTTCCTATGATCTCGTCCATACGATACAATTTTCCTATGATCACCCCCATACGATACAACTTTCCTATGATCTCCTCCATACGATACAACTTTCCTCTGATCTACTCCATACGATACAACTTTCCTATGATCTCCTCCATACGATACAACTTTCCTGTGATCTCCTCCATACGGTACAACTTTCCTCTGATCTCCATACGATACAACTTTCTTCTGATCACCTCCATACAGTACAACTTTCCTCTGATCTCATCCATACGATATAACTTTCCTCTGATCTCCTCCATACGATACAACTTTCCTCTGATCTCCCCCACACGATACAATTTTCCTATGATCTCCTCCACACGATACAATGTTCCTATGATCTCCTCCACACGATACAATTTTCCTATGATCTCCTCCACACGATACAATTTTCCTATGATCTCCTCCACACGATACAATTTTCCTATGATCTCCTGCACACGAAACAACTTTCCTCTGATCTCCTCTACACGATACAATTTTCCTATGATCTCCTCCATACGATACAACTTTCCTCTGATCTCCTCCATACGATACAAATTTCCTATGATCTCCTCCATACGGTACAACTTTCCTCTGATCTCCTCCATATGATACAACTTTCTTATGATCTCCTCCATACAGTACAACTTTCCTATGCTCTCCTGCATACGATACAACTTTCCTCTGATCTCCATACGATACAACTTTCCTATGATCTCCTGCATACGATACAATTTTCTTATGATCTCCTCCATACGGTACAACTTTCCTATGATCTCCTCCATACGATACAACTTTCCTGTGATCTCCTCCATACGGTACAACATTCCTATGATCTCTTCCATACGATACAACTTTCCTGTGATCTCCTCCATACGGTACAACTTTCCTCTGATCTCCATACGATACTACTTTCCTCTGATCTCCTCCACACGATACAACTTTCCTCTGATCTCATCCACACGATACAACGTTCCTATGATCTCCTCCATACGATACAACTTTCCTATGTAGGCTCACGGTACAGCTTTGCAAAAGGTCACTCCCAGTAAGCAGAGTCCCTCGGGCCGATAGCTTGCTCACAGTCGACGTCGAGATCTTTAGTATGGGGCCGACTTCTCGTGCCCACTGGCTCAATACCTTTGATTGAAAGTGGTTCCGATGGATTTTTTGTTTCCGTCTTGTGCGCTATGTTGAGTCGACGTGTGCCCTCAGGGTCTAATATAGCGCTGGGCGGTATTGACCCAAAGCCGACTCTAGCCCTTCTTATTGCTGCGCACAGCGAGATGACAATGTGTGTTGCGGGGATTTTATTTCTTTGTCTTACTTGATTAATTTTTACAATAAAATTTCGAACCCCGCCATCGATGATTCAAGTGTCAAGGATAGCGAGATGACGTTGGGAAGGAGTTCGTCCGAACATTGTCCTTGATAAATTGTACCATCTGATACAGTAACTACCTCCGCCGTCAATGGCGCTACATAAAGTGGATAGCAAGCCCTGTTTCCAGTATCTTCATTGCATTATTTTTGTTAATTAGAGGAACGATTTAGTCGAACTAAAACATACACCAATAATTCAGGGACGAGTTAGCAGGCAAATAGTCGAGTTGTATTTGGAATTGGTCTGTTCAAGTTATGAACATTTCGTCTTGAAAAACAAATGTCACGGGAGTTGTGAGTTGGGAGTTGGATTGCGCGGTGTAGCCATCACGCTCGATCCGTGTCGCGCACAGTTGGCACTGGAGATGTGAAAACAACAGGACATTATTAATCAGCGAGATGACGCTATTTGCGGCGACGGAGGAGTTTGAAAGTGCATAACCCGGATGCGGTCGAATGATAATATCCGGGGTAATTGTCATATGGAGCCAGAAACAATATCGGCGTCTTCATTCTCGTGTTGTTGATCTCTGCTTGCTGGAACACTCGGTAAGCATAAGGTACTCGGGCTCAGAGTAAGCAAAAGGTCCTCCTGCCGACGTCAGCCCGTCGGAAGCCCGCGCACAGCCGTGCGCGGGATTCCGACGGGCTGACGCCTGCTCGCAGACTATAGTTTTCCATGATGCGGGACTGAGTCACGATTGCCCCCCCGGTCACTGAAGAGCTTCTTTACTGTGCGACGAAACTAACGACAGCCGAGGTCGGCCCAAAGATGTGTTACCGTGCGAGTAGCGACAGCCCACAATGCCGCCCGATGACCTTGACTTACTGTCCTGGGTGAATCAGATCTTGGCGCCTAAGACGAGTCTCCTGAGAGGGTAGGGTTTCGGGTGGCGGGTCCCGGAACATCGGGGACCTTATTCAGAGTGCGAGGCCACAGTGCTGATTGTATCTGATCCTGTTCGGGCGATACCTCCATCATCCGATTGATGGGACCAGGCTCATTAGTCTGAGCTTCTTATCGGACACTGACAAAAAGAACAGAAACACACAGTAACATGAATAGCAACAAGAATAGAGCGGCCGAGGCGTTGACAGTTTCTGTCGTTACGTTGCGGTAAAAGGCAGTCTGGCACCAGATTCTACCGAGCCCTTGGACGGGCATGGGCATTATTGTGGATAAAATATTGTAAATAAGGCCGCCTTCCTCCGGCTCTAAATTTTAACAGGTAAACGTGTAAGACTTTTAGAAACATTTCACACACGGAGAGAACTGGAGCCCTTCAGTGCGGACAAGCTAACAGCCAGCAACCGACCATTTAACAGCAATATTTAGTCTTTCCACTACCCTCCCCCCCCCCCCCATCTCACGCTCTCCACTTCTCCCCAGACGCACAAGAATGCAGTTGACTGGGCATTCTATCCAGCGCCTCTTAGTCTTGAGGACTCTCAGCCGAAACCACTCAGCCATCCTCAAATTAAATTTGAGACGAATGTGAGTGGAACAGTTTTTGACACCTGCTGTTTCTCCATTCCTGCCTTCTTTTCGGCCATTTTCACATTTCATCTGGTCTGTGATTTTTGGACCTTGCCGCTCTAGCTCCATAAGGCCCAAAATGACAAAGCAGCACACACACTCAGATCTCAAACGACAGTTTCTTTTTTAAAAAATCCTCCCTCCTTTGATGCTTGGGAAGTCATGAGAGCTAAAAATGATTTTAATTTTTTTGTGCTTCAAAAGTATTTAAACTGGTGCGTCATCAGTGTGTGCTGGTCTCTCTTTTTACACCCTGCAACTGTACAATAAGGTCCAAAACTCACAGATCAGCACAGCACTTGCTTTTGGTCTTCGGGTTCTCCGATGTTCTGGAATTCGACTTTAAGAGAAGTAGGCGCCTTACTGACTCCCTTTTCGTCAGTGTACGGGTTGTTGGTTCAAGAACCGCGAGACTACCAGTAAGCATAAGGTACTCGGGCCGTCGTCAGCCGCAGTGGGCCCGCGCACAGTCGTGTGTAGTGTCTGTGCACAGCCTCGCACGGGCCCACTGCGGCTGACGACAGCCCGAAGACTTTTGCTCACTGGCTTGTGCTTGACACTAGTATTTACGACTGCCTATTTTGCACGTGCATTTTTAGTTTGACACAAAGACGCGCAAGCTGCCGGAGGCATCTCCCCTCATGAGCTCCAGCAGTTTGTGGAGTCGCTTGAGGATCCACGGCCCTTTACTTGCTGTGTGTTCGTCTGTGTCTGTCATTCCGAGGGAGGCATTTTGATTTAGAGTTTAGTGTGGGCCTTGTAACTATCACTTCCCTGGATATAACACTCATATCTGGCGAAAGCGTAAGGGTTCGGTAATCACTACCACATGCCGTGTGACTGTGTGTGTGTGTGTGTGTGTGTGTGTGTGTGTGTGTGTCTGTGTGTGTGTGTGTGTGTGTGTGTGTGTGTGTGTGTGTGTGTGTGTGTGTGTGTGTGTGTGTGTGTGTGTGTGTGTGTGTGTGTGTGCGCGCGCGCGAGCGCACGTGTTGTGGTGGGAAGAGGTTAATGTTGGTTTAAAGACTGCGTGCAGCATGCAAGTGAATAACTCTAAGTCCAGACTACTTGGCGTATAACAAGGTCCGATATCACACATTGGCGTATAACAAGGTCCGATATCACACATTGGCGTATAACAAGGTCCGATATCACACATTGGCGTATAACAAGGTCCGATATCACACATTGGTGTATCTCTTGGCTTGACTTCGCGAACGAAGATTCTATAGGGCTTGCCCACGTCGTCTGCAGGCATTTTCGTGGCTGCGGAGGCCACTCCGGGACAGGCAGGTTCGACCGCAGTGGCTGCAGGGGAAGGTCTGGTCAGGGTTCTGAGTTACGACAGCTCTGTTTTTTCTTCTGAGCCGCTTGTCTTTAAGGTTAGCTCTGCGAGAGTCCTCAAAGGAGACGGCTGCCTTGTGAATGGTGGAGCGCCAGGTGTCACGGTCCGCAGCAAGCAAAGACCATTGGCGGTGGTCGATTTGGCAGGCACTAAGTGACTTCTTGAGACCGTCTTTGTATCTCTTCTTTGGTGCCCCTCTGTCTCGGTGTCCAGTGGCGAGCTCGCCGAACAGAGTGATCTTGGGTAGGCGATGATCCTCCATCCTGGAGACGTGCCCCGCCCAGCGAAGCTGTGTCCGCAGCAGCAAAGCCTCGATGCTCACAGTTTCCGCCTGTTCAAGGACCTCGACGTTGGTGACATAGTCACTCCAGTGAATGCTGAGGATGGTACGCAGGCAGCGCTGGTGAAAGCGTTCGAGGAGTCGTAGTTGGCTGCGGTAGAGGGCCCAGGACTCGGAACCGTACAGCAGGGTGGTGAGGACGACAGCTCTGTACACGCTGATCTTGGTGCCTTTTTTCAGCTGTTGATTGTGCCACACCCGCTTGAATAGTCGCCCGAAAGCACTGTTCGCTTTTGCCAGCCTGTTGTCCAGCTCCTTGCCCAGCTTGGCGTCTGACGTGATGATACAGCGAAGGTAGGTAAACTGGTGTACAGACTTCAGTTCGGACTCGCCGATGGTGATGTGGTGAGGGCGATGCTCTTCCTTGGGTGCCGGCTGATGAAGGACCTCTGTCTTTTTCAGACTGACCTCAAGTCCAAAGAGCTGGGCGGCATCTGCGAAGCAGGACGTAATGCGCTGCAAGGCTCTCTCTGTGTGTGCAACGAGGGCAGCGTCATCAGCAAAGAGCAGCTCACGAATCAGTTGGTCTAGGGTTTTCGTGTGGGCCTGCAGTCGTCTGAGGTTGAACAGGTTGCCATCGAGACGATACCTGATGTACACTGCGTCGTCATCGTCGAGGTCCACTGTGGCCTGCTTCAACATCATGCTGAAGAAGATGGTGAAGAGGGTCGGTGCCAGCACGCAGCCTTGCTTCACGCCGTTGCGAATGGGGAATGGTTCTGAGAGGTCACTGTTTAGTTTGACCTGGCCTTGCTGGTCCTCGTGGAGCTGGACGATCATGTTGAGGAACTTTGGGGGACAGCCTAGTCGCTCCAGGATCTGCCACATACCTTGCCTGCTCACAGTGTCAAACGCTTTTGTTAGGTCGACAAAAGTTACGTACAGCCCTTTGTTCTGCTCGCGGCACTTCTCCTGAAGCTGTCTCAGCACAAAGACCATGTCGGTGGTACTCCTGTTGGCTCTGAAGCCACACTGGCCCTCTGGGAGGTGGTCCTCAGCGATGGCAGGTACCAGCCGATTCAGGAGCAACCTTGCGAGAATTTTCCCGGCAATGGACAGCAGGGTAATTCCACGATAATTAGAGCAGGCAGACTTCTCTCCTTTGTTCTTGTACAGGGTGATGATGACTGCATCACGGAGATCCTTTGGTAGTGTTCCTTTTTCCCAGCAGCAGAGAAAGAGGTCGTGGAGCTTGTTGTGCAGTGCTGGGCCTCCATGTTTTCAGATCTCTGGCGGGATTCCGTCAATGCCTGCTGCTTTGCCACTCTTGAGCTGGTGGATGGCTGTGAGGGTCTCTTCGGCGGTGGGCGGTTCGTCCAATTCAACCTTTAGTGGAAGGTGTGGGATTTGGAGGATGACTGTTTCTTGAACAGTGCGCTCAGCGCCGAAGAGGTCCTGAAAGTATTCCGACCAGCGGTTCAAGATGGAGGTATTATCTGTGAGGAGTGCCTGTCCATCAGCGCTTCGCAGGGGACTTTGTACCAGGTGCCTAGGGCCATACACTGCTTTCAGTGCTTCGTAGAAGCCCCTGTAGTCACCGTTGTCAGCGCAGAGCTGGGTCCTCTGTGCGAGTCTGGACCACCACTCGTTCTGGAGCTCTCTAAGCTTGAGCTGGAGACTGCTGCAGATGAGGCGGAAGGCAGACTTCTTCACAGGGCAGGAAGGCTGGGCTAGGTGGGCCTGGTGGGCGGCTCTTTGTTTTGCTAGAAGTTCCTGGATCTCTACGTCGTTTTCGTCAAACCAGTCTTTGTTCCTCTTTCTAGCAAAGCCCAAGACTTCCACAGAAGATTTGACAATAGCAGTTTTCAGTTGTTCCCAGAGTGTTTCAGGGGAGGAGTCTGCTGGATCAACTGTGTCTTTGAGCATGCGCTGTAAATCGGCCTGAAGGGCAGCTTTCTTGTCGTCACGCTGAAGGCTGGCAACATCAAGCTTTTTCTTGGGGGGGCCCCATTTCTTGGGTTTCAGCTTGAGGCGGAGCCTTAGTTTGCAGCGAACAAGGCGGTGGTCAGTGTGGCACTCTGCGCTGGGCATCACTCTGGTGAGGAGGACGTCACTGCGGTCCCTCTGACGCACTAGGACATAGTCGATAAGGTGCCAGTGCTTGGAGCGAGGATGCATCCAGGTGGTCTTTCGACTGTCCTTTTGCTGGAAAGTAGTGTTGGTGATGACAAGTTGCTGCTCTGCACAGAGCTCCAACAGTAGGCGACCATTGTCATTGCAGTTCCCAACGCCATGCTTGCCGAGGACTCCTTTCCAGGCTTCTGAGTCTTGGCCCACTCTGGCGTTGAAGTCGCCAAGGATGATGACTTTGTCGTCTGCAGGGGTGCTCTGCAGGAGGCTGCGCAGGTCAGAATAGAACTTGTCTTTTTCTGCAGGCTCTGCCAGGAGGGTTGGGGAGTACACACTGAGAAGGGTGACGTATTGCTGGTGTCTCAGTGGGAGGCGCATGGACATGATGCGGTCGGAGTGACCCGTTGGTAGGTTTTCCAACTTAGTCGCAATGTGGGTCTTCACCATGAAGCCCACGCCTGAGAGCCGTCTTTCTGATGCAGGCCTGCCTGACCAGTAGAGGGTGTAGCCAGCGCCAAGTTCTTGGAGGCTGCCTTCCTCCGGGAGGCGTACTTCGCTGAGCGCGGCGATGTCGATGTTTAACCTCCGCAATTCATGGGCAATGAGGGCGGAGCGACGTTCAGGGCGTCCGCTGTCTGCTGTGTCGAGCATTTTTCGGATGTTCCAGCATGCTACGTTGAGTCCGGTCGTGGTCGTCATGAGAGTAGATCCATTGTTTTTTCTTGTTTTCTGACCGCATGAGAAGATGCCCGTTGACCGCAGCTAGCCAACTGGGTTACGAGGGGATAAGCTTTGGTTAGGCCACCTTTTCTAGGCCCCTCTCCGTGTGGAGCAAGCAGTGCTGTCCCTAGAGAAGGCTGCTTGGTCGTTCAGGGTGTGCCGAGTGACGTTGTCATCCCCAGGTCAACATCAGGCGACCAATATCCTGAACCGCCTGCATGCAGGTTTGAGACTGCGGCTTCCAGTGACATCTTTCACCTGCCGTTTTGCCCCTTGCCCATCGCTACAGGACTTGGAAAGTTCAGTGTCATAGTCCGCGGGCGTTTCCTAAAGCCTGCGCGGTGGAGCTTTTTGGTGGAGTGCAGTGTGCGCAGTACTGGCCCCACCCTTTAAACCCTTGGTTCGTTTGCCATGGCCTAGCAAGCTGGGACGGTGGCATCGAGGTCCTCGGGTCGTAGGTTTTATATCAGACTGTCCTTGTCTTAGTCTCTGGCTCAAAAGCCTTCCCCGGAGACACGGGGGCTTTGATTTCAGGGGTTTCCTCCCTTAGCCTTTCCGCAGCCAAGCGGCCAAGCCTGCAAGGCAGCAGGGGACTCGTGGGGGCCGGGGTCGTCTATGTCCCGTGCAGATGTGAACATCTGCCCACTGCCCAGACGGTGACACCAGAGGAGAAAAATCCAACGCCGGAACCCGGTATCGAACCTCGCACCTTTGGCATTGGAGGCAGACGCCTTAACCACTGCGCCACTTCCCCGCACATTGGTGTATAACAAGGTCCGATATCACACATTGGTGTATAACAAGGTCCGATATCACACATTGGCCTATAACAAGGTCCGATATCACACATTGGCGTATAACAAGGTCCGATATCACACACTGGCGTATAACAAGGTCCGATATCACACACTGGCGTATAACAAGGTCCGATATCACACACTGGCGTATAACAAGGTCCGATATCACACACTGGCGTATAACAAGGTCCGATATCACACACTGGCGTATAACAAGGTCCGATATCACACACTGGCGTATAACAAGGTCCGATATCACACATTGGTGTATAACAATGTCCGAGATATCACACTAGTCGGATATAACAACACGTTCTCATGGGTCCGACAGAACGCTTTATAATTATGTAAATTACCTATAATTATGTAATTACTTTATAATTATGTAAATTATATTATTATTATGTAAATTACTTTGCTTGTAACGGAGTCGTTGCGGCCGATTTTGTGGAGACTCGGGCTGAGGGCGCTGGGCAGACTTGCAAGGGCGCGAAAGATCCCTAGCAAACCAGACCAATATTGGTACATCGAAAGTAACTTTGGCAAGACTCCTGATGATGGGATAGAGTACGTATAGGCCTTTCTGAGCGCAAAAAAATCCCATGTTTACTAAACTAAAGCGCACTGCGCTTATACAGGAGTAACATGACACTGGATATACCGACAAGAAACGCGGGGTCTTCTAGACGTTTGCTCTGTACTGTTTCCAACGTTTGCACCTGGGACCGAACCCAAACCCGCCCGTCCCTGACCTATCACGCAGTCACCCCTGACCTATCACGCAGTCACCCCTGGCCTATCGCGGAGTCATATACAAAGGCATCAAATAACTTTCGGAAAGTTCAGTGCAGTCGCTTTACTTTCTGCCCAGTCATTCGCCTACTCGCTTCACGGCAGATCTAACTTCTCGGCCTCTCCGCAGATAATTTCAGATTTCTTTTGAAAAACCAGGACTGGCAAATGATACAATTTTCAGTTCAGTTCTCGAAAGTTCACACTTCGGCTGTCGGTATTGGCTTTTGTCGCGATGATTCCGGAAGGACCCTAACCCCAACACTTCCGGCAGGACCTAATCCTAACACTTCCGGAAGGACCCTAACCCTAACACTTCCGGCAGGACCTAATCCTAACCCTTCCGGCAGGAATCCTGGCGACAAAAACCGCTACCAACAGCCAGTGATCTCCAAAGGGAACACAACTGTCACTGTCAGCTGCTTGCTTCTCACAAGTCGTGGTACACGAGGCCACCAAGGTGTCGAGGGCCGCACTAGCACTTTTACTTTTTGAATCTAACTCCCTCTGTCTGACATATGTACACCTGTCGTCTATAAACTCCCTCTGTCTGACACAATAAAAATATGTCATCTAATAAACTTCCTCCGACATTTTACGCGATTTTGATTTGTCATTGAAAAAATAATAATAATACCGTTATTATATAGGCGCTTTTTCTCAATTTTCGGCGAATCGACTCAAAGCGCCGCGAACTGAAACCCAACACGCACACTCACGTAACAGACACGGATTTACGCCATTTAAGACAAACACAGTACAAGACAGACGAAGGGCCAGTTCACCTACTGATGTTACAGAGATTTTTGATCGCTTGTATTTGAAATTTGTAAAGTGGCCTGAAACCGGTACCAAAGTGTGGGGGGTGGGGTGGGGGGGGGGGTGGAAGAACCGGAGTACCCGGAGAAAGAACCCCCGACGGTCCGCCCGAATTAACGGTGACACTTACCAGAGGAGAAAAGTCCGACGCCGGAACCCGGTATCGAACCTCGAACCTTTGGCATTGGTGGCAGGCGCCATAACCACTGCGCCACGGACCGCCCCAATATGTGTGCAGATGTGTGTTGATCTGCAATTGTCAACCTTACAGTCTAATGCTGAAAATTAATGTCCAAAATAACAGAGCAGAACACCTGCTGACATCCTCTGTCACAACCAGGACCTCCAGCATCGTGTTGGAGATTGTCTTCATTCTGTTGTCTTGGACAAACGTCTGTTACCCACACCAGATACCAGACACCACAGATATGACCAGGACTTTTCTCTCCGTCACACAGACTGTCTGACTAGGACTTTCTAAACTGTCACACAGACTGTCTGACTAGGACTTTCTAAACTGTCACACACACTGTCTGACTAGGACTTTCTAAACTGTCACACACACTGTCTGACTAGGACTTTCTAAACTGTCACACACACTGTCTGACTAGGACTTTATAAACTGTCACGCACACTGTCTGACTAGGACTTTCTAAACTGTCACGCACACTGTCTGACTAGGACTTTCTAAACTGTCACGCACACTGTCTGACTAGGACTTTCTAAACTGTCACGCACACTGTCTGACTAGGACTTTCTAAACTGTCACACACACTGTCTGACTTGGACTTTCCTCGGCGTCACACAGTCTGTCTGACCAGGACTTTCCTCGCAGACAGATTCTGTTTCTTGCACGTTTCAATCCAAACAGTTAATTAATTTTCGACTTGGGAACGAAGAAGCTCTAAAAGTCAGACACGTGCGGACAGGGACAGTTTAGATATCATTTTCTGGCCACACGTTTTCAACCAAAAGTCGGAAGATTATTTAAGGCGATTGTTAAAGGTTACCGACTTTTTCTTAAACCAAATAAATGAAATGGAAAACCTGTCGAAATGTGCCTGGTCTAAAGAAACTATATTATTCTGCTTTGCAACAAGATACGTCCAGAGGGGGACTCACGTGCGACCTACTTGTGTGTCACGTGTCTCCACGTCTTGCACGTGCTTCTCAGTGTTTGACTTGACACTGGCCTCGCTCTTGATAAAGGCCATGATGGCGTTAACCCTTCAGCCTCCAGAGCAAGTCAACAAGATCCCGCTGCAAGAGACATAGATCCACATGAGCCCCCGCACTTGCACTAACTTACCGCATTTGCGGGGGCTCATGTGGATCTATGTCTCTTGCTGAGAAGACTTTGGATCCACGTCCCTTGCGCGTCCGAAGCTCCTTGGCGTTGAATGACCAAAGATTTCACGAACACGATCCGCGTCCACTGGCAGGGAAGGGGTTTACAGACTTGACATGTCACTGCGCAGCCGCGGGTGTTGCCGTTATTTCCGTCCAATGTGCGTAGACCCGTGTTTTTTGTTCTTGCGTGAAATTTGAGGGGAAAAGTTTGGAGAGTGACGGATGATCTGATTCCTGTTCCCTCCGCCTGCAGGCGTGTCTCTGCACTTTCCTGCGCCGATCACTTATTGGGTTTAACCCATTCGAGACGTGCCGCCTCCGGATACGCGGCTTTAAGCCGCGTATCCGGAGGCGGCACGTCTCGAATGAGTTAAAGAGGTAGATGAAAAACGATGACATAAAACCAAAGTTAAATTATGGCTGAACAGGACAGACGCCTGCAGCATTGTACATGTATGTGATATCCGACAGTAAACTATGGCTGGTCAGGAAGCATGCGGTCTGTCTTGTGGAACGAGACTAAGGATGGAACAAACTACCAACAACAACAAAAAATAAAAATAATTATATCAATCAATAACAAAAACGAACACAAAACCTACATTTTCCATTAAAACAGAACAAATCAAATAAAAGCAAAACAAATCAAATAAATATATAAAAAACCAACAAAACAAACAAGATGAGGATTTCATCCCAAACTCTACGGTATTGTTTGGAGGTGAGTTGTGTGCTCGTGCAGCGACAGGAATCCATCTCCTTCTACTCTAACCCACCCTCTGATCCACACACACTGGCACACAGAAATCAAGACGGACACATGGCGATTCCCGCCATTCGTAAGATCCGTGGTCTGGCGTAGCATAGCTATTCTGAAGAACAATAGCAAGATGGGATGAACCATAACCCACAAAGTCCCTTCTATATGAGAACTGTCCTCGCTGTCAATGGTCACTACCTTTTGTCTTTGACCTGATTCTGATGTTGAATTATCTCCTATTGAAAAAGTCTCGCAGATCTGCCAATGCGTCAGTGAGTTCTAAACGGGGCTCAGGACATACGCGTCATTGATTTGTCAAACGTCATTTGTTATGACGTAAGTTTTAGTTTTTACGTAATTTATATTTTAACTGATATGAGTTTCGCTTCATAGGCTTGAGAAAATGGTGACTGCGAGCGTGCGCGCGCCAAATGTCTCCGGCCAAGAGGCATAGATGCTCATGCGGATCTATTCCTCTTGGAGATGCGCGCATGTTTGTGTGTGTGTGTGTGTGTGTGTGTGTGTGTGTGTGTGTGTGTGTGAGAGAGAGAGAGAGAGAGAGAGAGAGATGAACAATGAACAATGAACAATGAACAATGAACCTTTATTTTCCAACGGTAGAAGTTGTTGGTAACAGGACCAGTTTTCAAACTTGCCGTTGCTACATCTACTACATAAATGACATAGACGTACACATAGACATACACATACCACACACTGACGCATGTATGCACTCGCTCACGCACGCACGCCCGCACATACGCACGCACACGCACGCTCACACACACACACAAACACAAACTTGCACACGCACGCACTTACACACACACGCACACATATACACACACGCTCTCGGACACGCACTCCAGACATACGTACGCGCATAACGCGTACGCACAAAAATATAAAATGAGTAAAAATGCAAAGTAAAGCCGCAATACACAGAAAATCATTAAGTACATTAGAATCCATACAGCAAAGGCAAATATATATATGTGCTCTCTCTCTCTCTCTCTCTCTCTCTCTCTCTCTCTCTCTCTCTCTCTCTCTCTCGCTCTCTCTGTGTGTCTCACACACAAACACACACACAGCATGCACGCACGCACACACACACACACACACACACACACACGTGAGCGCGCGCCCAAAAATATCGCGTACACACATATGAAGGCAAAAACATTATACATAGTACATGCAGTATTCAATGTACTCTTGACACTCAGATATTATGGTCCACTGTATATTATATAAAACAAAACAAAACAAAAAACAAAAGAGAGAGAGAGAGAGAGAGAGAGAGAGAGAGAGAGAGAGAGAGAGAGAGAGAGAGAGAGAGAGAGAGAGAGAGAGAGAGAGAGAGAGAGAGAGAGAGAGAGAGAATGACAATGACAATGAATCTTTATTTTCCAAAGATAAAAAGATTTAGGTCTGAAGACCTTTCTTCCATCTTGTCCTTGCTAAACTACTTACACAAACACTCACGCGGCCGCACGCACTGACACACCATAAGCGCCCAACAAGGCGAGTCATACTGGCTGCCCTTCTCGATCAGCTGCCGCTCGAAATCAACAGCAGGGATACAGCCAGTATGTACATATGGCGATCATATACAAAAACATCATAAACACATTTAATACACATAATGAGATATACATGCGCTACCATCTAACAAGTGCACCATAAGATTACAGAGATGATGATGAAACTTTATTTATCAACGGTAAAAAGTTTTGACAGAAACAAATCGTCATTTTACAAACTTGCCGTTGCTAACATCTACAAGATAAAATAGATTAAAAGATAATAATAATAATAAAGAATTATATTTACACATATTATTTCATGCAACAATAAATTAAAAAAAAAAATGACACAAAATAATAACACTTAACATTCATCTTATACCACACACACACACACACACACACACACACACACACACACACACACACACACACACACACACACACACCAACAATATAGATAAATGCATAATTATATTACATAAAAGCATTAACCATCAGGGTTTGTTTAAATGCCCAGTGTTGTTATGTTTGGCTCATCAGGTAATCGAAAAGTTTCGTTTTAAAGATTCCAAGTGAGGCTATAGTCTTCAAATGTGCAGGAATAGTGTTCCATACAAACGGTCCAGAAAAGTATAAACTAGTTTTAAAGAGGTCAATTCTAGGCAGAGGTAGGGGTAAAGTATTGTTCCTTGAGGACCGTTCGCGTTCTTGCTGTGGCACAAATTTGGTGGTTAGATACTGCGGTGTCATGTTATTTAATATCTTGTGCATGAGGATGCATTTGTTGAAACTAAGTTGTTGACGTAGGCCGAGAATGTTTAGATGTCTAAATTTGTCTGTGGTAGGAATGGGCCGCGTATCTATCATTTTGACAGCTCTTTTATATATAGAGTTTAACCTGTTCATGTGAACATCACTACAACCGTCCCACACTGTGGAGACATAATCAACGTGAGACTTGATATGGGCATGAAAAAACAGTTTACGAGTATGTGTATCCGTTACTTGTCTAAGCTGGGACAACAGGAAAGTGTTTTTAGCAATGGTTTTACAGACTGTATTTATATGCGTCTCCCAACATAATTGTTCGTCAACGTGTATTCCCAAGAATTTACGCTCTGTGACTTGTTCTATCGGTTTAGCGTTCAGTTGTAAATGTAACGGCTGTGGTCGGCGTTGGTGTTTTTGTCGTGTAGTGATTAAAATACTCTTTGTTTTTCCTGGATGAAGAACCATATGATTCTCTCTACACCAGTCGGAAACCTCGCTGAGACTACTTTGTAAGCTAATGGTAATGTCAGCTGTTTTTTTTACCTGAAACATGGAGGCTCGTATCGTCCGCAAACAGGTTGCAATTAACATCAGTGTTAGTAATATGCAAAGGCAAATCATTAATGAATATTATAAATAGAAGAGGTCCCAAGATCGACCCCTGGGGGACACCGTAGTTAACTTGTCCTTGTTTAGAGTATTTCCATGAGTATATACCTTTTGTTTTCTGTCTTTTAGGTATGATCTAAAAAATGCTATGGCAGTTTCACTTATATGGTATGCTGCTAGCTTTTTTAAGAGAATGTCATGGTCGACAAGATCAAATGCTTTTTGTAGGTCTAAGAAAACAGCTCCAGACATCAGGTTTTTATTTATTGATTCCAGCCAGCTGTCTACAATGTGTGCCAGTGCTGACTGACATGAGTGTTTCGGTCTAAAGCCGGACTGATGAATATTTATGAAATTACCCTTTTCTAGAAAATCGAGGAGGTGTTTTTGTATGTGTTTTTCAAGGGGCTTTGACAGGGCCGACAAAAGTGAGATAGGACGGTAGTTATTGACATCTTCAAGATCTTTTGATTTAGGGATTGGAATTACCTTGGCCTCTTTGAAAATAGTTGGAAACGTGCTGCGTTTTATACAGAGGTTAAAGATATAAGTGAGTGCCTCTACCGTATATGGTAGTGACATTTTCAGAATTTTGTTGTCTATACCATCCATCCCGGTGGACTTTTTGTTCGGCATGCTAGAGATGAATTTGCCGACTTCAGCGACGGTAATATCAGAAATGATGAATGTCTGCAGCATATTTTTGGCCTCACAGTATTTTTCCAGTACACTAGGAACTTGGTACTCTGTGTTACTACTTGCAGCTGACTGAGCAAGTGTTTCAGCTGTCGATAGGAAGTGCTTATTTAATATATCAGCTGACAAATGGGATGGTATTTCAGGGGCTGATTTACCCTTTGTTATAACGTTCAGGGCTTTCCACACCGATGCTGTATCTTTTTTGTCCCTAATCATTTCCTGGAAGAACAGTTTTTTTGACGCTCTCACTAAGTATTTAACACGATTTCGTTGTTTCTTATATTCATCAAACTGTTTTTCTTTCTTAAGTTTGTCTCTAAATGACATGGCCTGTTTGACATCTACTGTTAACCAGGGTGGCAGGGTAGAGTGCTTAACTCGTTTTTCTCGTATGGGCGCATGCTTATTTAGGACTCCAAGGAATAGATCCATCCAGTACGACAGGGCACTGTCAGGAGAAGTGTGGTTATACACGTCCCTGAAAGGAGTATTGCGCAGATCCCGCAGAAAGTCGCCGTTATTAAATGTTTTGAAAGAACGATATTTAATTGTTTTATGTCTCTTTTTGTTCTCTTTGTCTAGTTTCATGGAGACTGTGCAACATACTGGGTTATGGTCACTGACAGCTAAGGAGGGAACATGTACATTTGATATTTTATCATCATTTGTCACATAAATATGATCAATCAGGGTTGAAGATGTACATGTGGTTCTAGTGGGGGTTTTAATTAACTGTTCTAAACCAAATAGTGCTGTTGTTGACGCCCATGCAGCATTCGACCCTTTAGATTTAGAAAGATCGATATTAAAATCGCCCAGAAGAACAACGTCAGCTTTATTTTGATTTACGCTATCCATCATTGCTACGAAGTCATCATACCAGTCCCAGCTGGCTGCGGGATTTCTATAAATAAAGCCAATGAGGACGGGGGGTGATTTAGATGTCTTCACTTCTACCCACAAACTTTCCACTTGAGCTGACTCTAAGTCTTGTCGCCGTTTGACGTTACCAAGTATTGAATTATGTATATATACAGCTAGTCCAGTGTGTTGTGGGATTGAGGCATCTCTGCGGAGTACTGAGAAATTTGGGACAGAAATGGAGTTATCCCTTATTGAACTTTTAAGCCTCGACTCGGACACACCAAAAATATGAAAATGTAAGGGCGTGTTTAGGAACACGGATAAATCGGGCACCTTGTTAACTAGATGGTATATGTTAAGATGGCCAATTCTCAGTTCGTCTGTTCGTTTCGGAACAGTATTTAGATTACGATTTTGCATGTCGATAAAAACACAAATGTAGCGAAAAATATAATACAAAATTAATATGGTCACAAAAAATAATCCAACAAAATAAAAAATAAAAATCAACTAATATCAATATCTATAGAATGCTTTAAATAAGCTCAATAAAAAAAATACACGGCAAAGAAACACAATGTTTATCACGCGCTTAGTCTAAGTTCAGCAGAATGTTTACGGTTTTCTTGCTTGGTTATGTCAACAAAAAATAACAAAGTCAGCAACTATAAAAGAGAACAAATAAAAAATGACTTGTCAAGGAACTATGCACGTTCACCTGCGACAAAGTTCATAATACACAAAGCTAATTTGACGACTTAAAAATAAGAAGAAAGAAAAACAAACAAATTTAAAGTCTAAGAAAATGGTACAACTATAATATTTTAAAAAATCGCTAAGTGAAAAAAGTATATTTAAATCGGGAAATGGTAATAGCAGATCGGAAATTACTGTCAATAATTGGTCCACAAAACGCGCACAGTGGGACTTTATCAAAGAATGTCGAAATGGCTATCACGCGTGTCCTAATTTCCGGCGCGTGGCCTGAACTTTTGAAGAAGCGAAAACAAGGCGGCACAGTCACTCTCACTAAGCTGCGGCACTCCAGGGGGTGGGGGCGGCGGGGGATAGGGGAAAGTTGGGGGTTTGGGGTACGGGTAGGGGTACACAGGTCGACCGCCTGCCATGTAGGAAGGGGCGCCCATGAGTGTTGATGTGCGATCATAGCCGGGCTGCTGTGGCTTGTGTTCTGGAGCAGCCCCGGCCTTTGATCCACCGCCATAAGCAAACGGCGCTGGTGTACGGTCAGCATGGTTCGGATCGTGCTGACTAGAGTCTTTTGCAAAAGCCTGCTCTTGGTGGAATCTGGGCGCCATTCTGAAGACTTTCGTCACAGCCTGCTCCTCGCGGAATCGGGGCGCCAAGCTTGAACTGGCTGCGTGCTGAGGGCGCTGACTGTGTTGAGGCCCTTGGTCTCGAAGGCCGGGATGCCCGTTTTTACCGCCATGCCCGGGTACATTTAGCTGTCCGTGGCGGTGTGGGTTTTGGTGTCTAGCCTCAGTGGGGCGGGTTACGATGTTGGAGGTACGGCCAGAGTACGCCCGCTTGATGTTTACAGCGAGAGCACTGGTGCCCCGCTTGTTCGGATGGATGGCGTCTCTAAACCACCCGCTCTTTACCTCGCCGGTCCTTGTGTAGAACACTTGGTCGTTGTCAATAAAGTTTACCTTCAGCGAGTGGCACACCTCCCTGAGACAAAGGTTGGTGTCTGTGACGCATGGATCAGGCTGCTGACGTTCGTTGATCGTGGGCAGGATGGATGAGATGAAGATTTCTGCCTTGGGGAAGACTCGTCTGGCAGCAGAAATCACATCCTTCCAGCCCTTCTTGCCGATGACGAACCCACGCTTACAGTCATTGATGCCGACAAAAGAGAGAGAGAGAGAGAGAGAGAGAGAGAGAGAGAGAGAGAGAGAGAGAGAGAGAGAGAGAGAGAGAGAGAGAGAGAGAGAGAGAGAGAGAGAGAGAGAGAGAGAGAGAGAGAGAAAATGACGTCATATTTTGAGTATTATGTCAGTGTCTGCGTGGTGACGGAGTTGCCTCTTTTACGTCACCGCCACTGTCTGACTTTCTCTAGAAGTAAAGTGTTTTTAGTGTTTTAATTTTTTTCTGAAAATAATTATTTTTTACTAAGAAGTTGAAAGGATACAAAGCTGGCTAACGAACTCATCCAATGTCTTTCTCCAAACTAGCTATATGTAAAAGTTCAAGTAAATATGACAAAAATTACGGACTCTAATCTGGGTCAACCGACTTTCTATAAACGGTTGTTTATGTCTTCAATGAGACATGGCAATTGCAATATGCTCGGAGGCTCTATTAGCCACCTACTTATGAAAGTATTTCGCCAAGTTTCAAGCTTGTGTGTACAGAAATATCGGAGATTCTCTTGTTTACATACATACGCACACACATACATACGCACATACATACATACATACATACATACATACGTACGTTCAGCAGCGAGGTTAGCGTAACTAGACATGACGTAATTTTTATCTTGTTACTTCAATTGTTAGAGGTTTAGCCAGCCCGCCTTTGACATCATGAACATGGCATTAAATTAGTCCTAAAAAGTCTCTTCTATAAATAATTTAAACGAGCAGCGAAATGACGTCACTTCAAGCTTCGCGTCATGGCATCATTAGTCCCACGACGCAGTGTTCATAGTGACGACTCAATGTTATACGTCACTCATCGCAGTACTAACATTTGACGTATCAGAGGATCAACTTAGTAAATTTTCTTGCTGATTTTCACACCTAGGGCTTACATGTCACAATTTGACCTGAAGAAGAAAATAAAACTAAAAGTTATGTTATCAGTTTTACAAATTACTCCGAAAACGTGGTGCAGAAAATTGTCTGATTTTCACACCTAAGGCATACAGGTCACAATTGACCTAATCGTACCCGACAGCCGAGACAAACCGCAGGCTTATGTAAATACCAAAAAATCATGCGATTATTAACGAGAAGAATTGTTTTAAGATTAACCCATATAATTCGTGAAATTAATCCCCATCACGTGAAAATATATTATAAAAAAATAATAATTATCACTCAAAGTTCTAGAGGTACAATGCTGGTTAACGACCTCATTCAATACCCCCCTTTTATCTAGCTAATAGCTATATGCAAAATATCTAGTAAAAATAAGAAAAATTACGGACTCCAGTGTAGATCAACCGGTTTTTGTGAAACGGCCATTTTCTTGCCAGTGAGCATCTTAATAAAAAGAATCGAATAATGCTCTCGAGATAATTCTTTCAGGGACAATATTCTAAAATTTCAATCTTGTCCGTCCTCAAACGCGGGCTCTAGTTGTTGTCACAAACACACACACACACAAACACACACACACACACACACACACACACACACACACACACACACACACACACACACACACACACACACACACACACACGCACGGCTCTTTGGCGCCAAAAAGACTTTCTCTAGACGTTTGCGTAGCTAGGCGTGACGTCATTTTTATTTTGTTACTTCTTTGCCATAATTTGTGCCCCGCACGCCATAAACGTCATGTGCATGCTGCGGAATGCGCTCCGACCAGCCCCATTTCAAAGTCTACCGTATTTTCAAAAACAAAACAAAACAAACAAAAACAAATCAAATCAAATCAAATCAAATCAAATCAAAACAAAACAAAAACAACACCAACAACAAAAATAGCCTCGAATCCTGACAGCAGTAGAAATCAGCAGATGTCGGCTATTTATTATTTTTATTATATTTATTTTTGTAATATATCAAGGCGCTGTCTATAACACGTTCAGACATGGCAAGTCTCTATACAAATATACTGACTTCCATTAAAAACGCGAAAAGTGTCCGTAAGTATGACCGCAAACAAAGAGCCACCCTGACAGCAAAACAAGAACATTTTATTCGTTGCTTACTTCAGATGTTCAGCCTACTGTCTGAGCTACCTTCACACAAAAATTGGATGAGTTATCGCCCATGGCTACCTTGGAAGACACAGGGTTTCATTAGTGGTGGAAATATGCAAAACTGGAACACTGTGAAGCAAGTTTCCTGTGATATGTTTTAACACACAAGTTGTGTGGATTGCTTATAATGTTATTAACTACCTCAAATGAAATTTGACTCGAAAAATTCATTAGAGAACCAGAACTTCCTGTGCACATCATTTTCTTAATAACTCTTATTTGATTTAATGTGAATTACTTTCAAACCAATTTTTATGCTTCAGTGACTGACACAGAGATAAAGAACACACCCATATCCATTTGATCAGGTAAATATGGCCGATAACCTAAAAATAAACAACTTTTTGATTTCATGTTTGTAGATCTTGTTGTTTATTTAGGTGCCTTTGACAAACGAAAAGTAGGTCAAGACCAAACAGACCGGATTTTCATGCACACGGACCTTAGTGACACTGCACATTGGTTGGCTTTCGGCTGTGTTCTCGGGAGATGTTCCCTATTTCACTTTCAATATCCTGTGATGTCACTGATGATGTCACAACTCATCGATGTGCAATTTTTAAGACTAAACATTCTATTTGCACACGACATACCACACTCTTCATAACATTTTCTAATAAATGATGTCAAAATAACCCGGTTTACAGCGTATTTACGAAGAAAAGCGATGTGGTGAAAAATTCGCGTTTCTTTTGTTGATCAGTAAATATCAAATACACACGGCACATGTCTCCCTCTGTCATCTGTGACAGATCTAGATTGTCATGAGAGGCTGATGAGAAAGTGTATAATTACAGCAATTGTCTAACTTACATCTGTGACAGAGCTAGATTGTCACCAGAGCCTGATAAGAAAGTGTAGATAGCAATTGTCCAACTTACATCTGTGACAGATCTAGATTGTCACAAGAACCTGATGAGAAAGTGTATTATAATAGCAATTGTCCAATTTACATCTGTGACAGAGCTAGATTGTCATGAGAGGCTGATGAGCATCTCTGTGTCTTGCTGATCAAGATGGCTACCGGCTGTAATAATAATACCGTTATTATATAGGCGCTTTTTCTCAATTTTGGGGAAATCGACTCAAAGCGCCGCGCCTGAAACCCAACACATACACTCACGAAACAGACACGGATTTACGCCATTTAAGACAAACACAGTACAAGACAAACGAAGGGCCAGTCAGCTACTGAAGTTACAGAGATTTTTGATCGCTTGTATTTGAAATTTGTAAAGTGGCCTGAGACCGGTACCAAAGTGGGGGTGGGGGGGGGGGGGGGTGGGGGGGTGGAAGAACCGGAGTACCCGGAGAAAGAACCCCCGACGGTCCGCCCGAATTAACGGTGACACTTACCAGAGGAGAAAAGTCCAACGCCGGAACCCGGTATCGAACCGCGCATCTTTGGCATTGGTGGCAGGCGCTTTAACCACTGCGCCACGGACGCATTGAGGTTGCCTTTGCCATTATTTTTGGCGTTTGCATTTGCCTGCCGTGAAACATATTTCTTCTGGTCCGCTCGTCCCACACTGAAAGCGGCGCGACCCTTTAAGCACGTGCGGCGCCATGCACGTGACCCAATTAGTTGTGGGCACGCAGCAACTGTTCCCCTTGTCTTCATTCAGTGCTTGTCGGATCACGAGCGGCGGCACGCGCTCCACGTCACTGTAGAAGGCTACAGCACGCGCTGACTGTCGCAGAGGTTCAAGTTTGGGCGGCGGGTAATTAAAGGAACTCCTAGTAAATACACCAACTGACCATCTCCAAAACAAGTCGCGAAATGTTGCCCACCTGAACACATGTTTTGTGACACTAACAAGCAAGATACGCTAGTGTTTCAGTTTTGTGACACTAACAAACAAGATACGCTAGTGTTTCAGTTTTGTGACACTGACAAACAAGATACGCTAGTGTTTCAGTTTTGTGACACTGACAAACAAGATACGCTAGTGTTTCAGTTTTGTGACACTAACAAACAAGATACGCTAGTGTTTCAGTTTTGTGACACTAACAAACAAGATACGCTAGTGTTCAGTTTTGTGACACTAACAAACAAGATACGCTAGTGTTCAGTTTTGTGACACTAACAAACAAGATACGCTAGTGTTTCAGTTTTGTGACACTAACAAACAAGATACGCTAGTGTTTCAGTTTTGTGACTCTAACAAACAAGATACGCTAGTGTTTCAGTTTTGTGACACTAACAAGCAAGATACGCTAGTGTTTCAGTTTTGTGACACTAACAAACAAGATACGCTAGTGTTTCAGTTTTGTGACACTAACAAACAAGATACGCTAGTGTTTCAGTTTTGTGACACTAACAAACAAGATACGCTAGTGTTCAGTTTTGTGACACTAACAAACAAGATACGCTAGTGTTTCAGTTTTGTGACACTAACAAACAAGATACGCTAGTGTTCAGTTTTGTGACACTAACAAACAAGATACGCTAGTGTTTCAGTTTTGTGACACTAACAAACAAGATACGCTAGTGTTTCAGTTTTGTGACACTAACAAACAAGATACGCTAGTGTTCAGTTTTGAGACACTAACAAACAAGATACGCTAGTGTTTCAGTGTTGTGACACTAACAAACAAGATACGCTAGTGTGTCAGTTTTGTGACACTAACAAACAAGATACGCTAGTGTGTCAGTTTTGTGACACTAACAAACAAGATACGCTAGTGTTTCAGTTTTGTGACACTAACACACAAGATACGCTAGTGTTCAGTTTTGTGACACTAACAAACAAGATACGCTAGTGTTCAGTTTTGTGACACTAACAAACAAGATATGCTAGTGTTTCAGTTTTGTGACACTAACAAACAAGATACGCTAGTGTTTCAGTTTTGTGACACTAACAAACAAGATACGCTAGTGTTTCAGTTTTGTGACACTAACAAACAAGATACGCTAGTGCTTCAGTTTTGTGACACTAACAAACAAGATACGCTAGTGCTTCAGTTTTGTGACACTAACAAACAAGATACGCTAGTGTTCAGTTTTGTGACACTAACAAACAAGATACGCTAGTGTTTCAGTTTTGTGACACTAACAAACAAGATACGCTAGTGTTTCAGTTTTGTGACACTAACAAACAAGATACGCTAGTGTTTCAGTTTTGTGACACTAACAAACAAGATACGCTAGTGTTTCAGTTTTGTGACACTAACAAACAAGATACGCTAGTGTTTCAGTTTTGTGACACTAACAAACAAGATACGCTAGTGTTCAGTTTTGTGACACTAACAAACAAGATACGCTAGTGTTTGAGTTTTGTGACACTAACAAACAAGATACGCTAGTGTTTGAGTTTTGTGACACTAACAAACAAGATACGCTAGTGTTCAGTTTTGTGACACTAACAAACAAGATATGCTAGTGTTTCAGTTTTGTGACACTAACAAACAAGATACGCTAGTGTTTCAGTTTTGTGACACTAACAAACAAGATACGCTAGTGTTTCAGTTTTGTGACACTAACAAACAAGATACGCTAGTGTTTCAGTTTTGTGACACTAACAAACAAGATACGCTAGTGTTCAGTTTTGTGACACTAACAAACAAGATACGCTAGTGTTTCAGTTTTGTGACACTAACAAACAAGATACGCTAGTGTTTCAGTTTTGTGACACTAACAAATAAGATACGCTAGTGTTTCAGTTTTGTGACACTAACAAACAAGATACGCTAGTGTTCAGTTTTGTGACACTAACAAACAAGATACGCTAGTGTTTCAGTTTTGTGACACTAACAAACAAGATACGCTAGTGTTTCAGTTTTGTGACACTAACAAACAAGATACGCTAGTGTTCAGTTTTGTGACACTAACAAACAAGATACGCTAGTGTTTCAGTTTTGTGACACTAACAAACAAGATACGCTAGTGTTTCAGTTTTGTGACACTAACAAACAAGATACGCTAGTGTTTCAGTTTTGTGACACTAATAAACAAGATACGCTAGTGTTTCAGTTTTGTGACACTAACAAACAAGATACGCTAGTGTTTCAGTTTATCACGTATAACCCCAAAGCTGCATTTCCAAAATGTGGGAGGTGTCACTTAACGATTATGTTTCAATTGCAGGAGATGGATCGACCATGATAATTCAAGGTTAGTGCCAGATTAGCTTGCCGCCGGTTGGCGCCAAGCAAATCAGGCACTAACCTTGCATTATCATTGTCGATCCATCTCCTAGCTGTAGTGCGCCGGTGTTGAGAAGGTTAAACAGGGCAAGCATGATTTTGGGGAAGTCGGCAGCGGTTCGTGTCGCGATGATCCCTGCAGGAATGGTTCAGGTTAGGGAACCATGGCGACAAAACCTCTACCGACAGCAAAAGAGTTTTTAAAAAAGGCAAACAAAACAAAACAAAAAATCTCCCATCTGTCAACTAGCTGAATACATCAGGGCGTCTGTCTAATTGCAAGTGATCTGAAGAAGTGGAAAGAAAATAAGATGAAGACATATATGATCTGTCACGTTTCCACAACGCGAGTCACATGTTTCGGCAGCAGGAGAAGAAATCGGAGGAAATCACAGTCGGTGCTGCAGCCTTATCGACTTTTTACACTTTTTTTTCTTTCTTTTTTTTTAAAAAATCTCGTTCTAACAGAAATCAGAGTCCGGTCACAAAGTAGACGTTTAGCTCGAGTATGTCTGGAGCAGTGTCCCTTAACTCCTTCTGCCCCAGACACACCACAGCAAAATAAGGATTGACCATGATAGTTCAAGGGTGATGCCAGAATAGCTTGGCGCCTATAGGCGCCAAGCTATTCTGGCATCAACCTTGAACTATCATGGTCTATCTGTGTCCTGCACTGCAATGCAGTCTTCAGAGGACAACGGCAAAAGTTGGGGATTTTGGTCTTGGGGTAGAATGAGTTAACTCATTCGAGACGTGCCGCCTCCGGATACGCGGCATAAGCCGCGTATCCGGAGGAGGCACGTATCGAATGAGTTAAATGTCCCCTGAGAACAAAATAGACGCACACGCTGTCAGTGTAGGCAGACGACAAGACAGATGTTGAATGCTTTTTTTGTGTTTCACCGCGGCCGGTTAGACTCCTGTTCACACGAGCAGGTGATTTGGAGAAGGAGTGACTGAGTGGACTACCATTGCAGTTATTGGGGGCATGAACACAATTAAAGGAGACAGACCGCGGGAGCAGTGCTTGGCTTTAATGGAACGTGACCAAAGTGGTAACGTGGTCCGGTTTGCGTGGTTAATATCTTCTGGGAGCCCAGCGAGGGGCAGTAGCTGAAAGGACTTTTTTTTGCAAGATGATTCACGCTTTTCTGGCCAAACCTTCAACTCCGAGATTGTTGTGACTGCTCACAGTACGATGAGTCTGATGGAAAATAACATAAACAACGACGAGCAACACACATTTGTACCAGCAACAACGTGACAACCAAAACACCACTCACAAACCAGGTAGGTGAGGCTAGCGCTGGCAGAATTGTACTCAAACCAAGGGGAATCACAGCGCTGGACAGACAAACAGTTAGATCCCCTGCCCCCGCCTATCAGGCACCCAATCGCCAGCCCACAGAGAAATACGCAGGTATAGAACAAGACGATCATTTCCATTCTCAAAAATGAATGGATCAGGTCTCTTATATAACCCATGTCTTTCTCCGGAACTTAGGAAGTAGGCAGGAGAAACATACATACACAAACATGAAGGTGCGCTACTATATGTGGTCGGGTAAATACCCTGATTTCCCACAGTAGATGCACAGAACATTACACAACAATGTAACGATACAAATTTGCCTCGAGTTATAGATACTCACAAACCAGATAGGTGAGGCTAGCGCTGGCAGAATTGTACTCAAACCAAGGGGAATCACAGCGCTGGACAGACAAACAGTTAGATCCCCTGCCCCCGCCTACCGGAGAAAGACATGGGTTATATAAGAGACCTGATCCATTCTTTTTGAGAATGGAAATGATCGTCTTGTTCTAGTACCTGCGTATTTCTCTGTGGGCTGGCGATTGGATGCCTGATAGGCGGGGGCAGGGGATCTAACTGTTTGTCTGTCCAGCGCTGTGATTCCCCTTGGTTTGAGTACAATTCTGCCAGCGCTAGCCTCACCTATCTGGTTTGTGAGTATCTATAACTCGAGGCAAATTTGTATCGTTACATTGTTGTGTAATGTTCTGTGCATCTACTGTGGGAAATCAGGGTATTTACCCGACCACATATAGTAGCGCACCTTCATGTTTGTGTATGTATGTTTCTCCTGCCTACTTCCTAACTTCCGGAGAAAGACATGGGTTATATAAGAGACCTGATCCATTCTTTTTGAGAATGGAAATGATCGTCTTGTCCTATACCTGCGTATTTCTCTGTGGGCTGGCGATTGGGTGCCTGATAGGCGGGGGCAGGGGATCTAACTGTTTGTCTGTCCAGCGCTGTGATTCCCCTTAGTTTGAGTATAACCAAAAACACCAGCAACAAAATCAATAATATCAACAGGAAGAGCAACATCACTGAACAGCAGCATCAACAAAAAGCATCAATGACAACGAGACTGAAAACAAATTCTGACTCATTATATTCTGAAAATGAAATATTTTTTTCTTTAGATATCCTCTGAGGTCCATGTCCCACCTCAACAGGTCGATCATGATAGTTCAAGGGTGGTGACAGAATAGCTTGGCGCCTGTAGGCGCTAAGCTATTCTGACACCACCCTTGAACTGTCATGGTCGACCCACCTCCTGTCAAGCAGTTCAGGACTTCAAGGGCTCAGATAATTGCAGCGGAATTGCAGTGGTCTACAGAGACGTTTTCGCACCTTTCATCTCCTGCTCTTCGTAGTTTAATTTTGCTCACGAGTCCTTCGAACTTTGCCATGTCAAACTGACTCTTGCACAACGATCTCTCCACTTGTTCTGTGTTTACAGACCGCCGCCAAGCCGTAAGAATCAACTCTCTGACTCTATGTTTATGGACCAGTTTCCAGATCTCGTTAACATGTCAGGGGCGGTCCGTGGCGCAGTGGTTAAGGCGCCTGCCACCAATGCCAAAGGTACGAGGTTCGAAAACGGGTTCCGGCGTCGGACTTTTCTCCTCTGGTAAGTGTCACCGTTAATTCGGGCGGACCGTCGGGGGTTCTTTCTCCGGGTACTCCGGTTCTTCCACCCCCCCCCCCCACACACACACACACTTTGGTACCGGTTTCAGGCCACTTTACAAATTTCAAATACAAGCGATCAAAAATCTCTGTAACTTCAGTAGGTGAACTGGCCCTTCGTCTGTCTTGTACTGTGTTTGTCTTAAATGGCGTAAATCCGTGTCTGCTACGTGAGTGTGCGTGTTGGGTTTCAGTTCGCGGCGCTTTCAGTCGATTTGCCCAAAAATTGAGAAAAAGCGCCTATATAATAACGGTATTATTATTATTATTATATTATTAATTCACTCAGTGGCTATCCTGTTTTCCTGGTCGATTTCAATTTCCACTATGACTGTGCATCCCATCCTTCAGTGTCAAAACTGTTGGGCCTTTTCTACATGTTCAACCTGTCACAGGTTGTTGACAGGCCTACACACATCCACGGACACATTCTTGACTGGGTTGTTGTGAGATCAGACAGTGACCACCTATCCTCTACTGCCGCAGTGACTGATGCATTATCGTCTGACCACTACTGCGTTACAGCCCGCCTTAACGTGCTTCGGCCTTGTGCAGCTCCAGTGTCCAAGACAGTTCGTAACGGCATTCGGGCTCTTGATCGACTTGCTTTTGAGGCGGATCTTTTGGAGCGACTTCCCACTGTTACCGAGGTTACTGCTGAAGCACTGGATAAATGTCTACGGTCGGCACTGGACCAACTTGCTCCTGCGACATGTCGTAAGATTCCAGCCCGTAGATCAACCCCATGACACAACGCTGTAGCGAGTACTCTGCACACTGTAGATCAGCCCCATGGCACAATGCTGTAGCGAGTACTCAGCACACTGTAGATCATCCCAGTGGCACAATGCTGTAGCGAGTACTCTGCACACTGTAGATCATCCCAGTGGCACAACGCTGTAGCGAGTACTCTGCACGCTGTCAACCCCATGGCACAATGCTGTAGCGAGTACTCTGCACACTGTAGATCATCCCATGACACAATGCTGTAGCTAGTACTCTGCACACTGTAGATCAACCCCATGGCACAATGCTGTAGCGAGTACTCTGCACACTGTAGATCATCCCAGTGGCACAATGCTGTAGCTAGTACTCTGCACACTGTAGATCAACCCCATGGCACAATGCTGTAGCGAGTACTCTGCACACTGTAGATCATCCCAGTGGCACAACGCTGTAGCGAGTACTCTGCACGCTGTCAACCCCATGGCACAATGCTGTAGCGAGTACTCTGCACACTGTAGATCATCCCAGTGGCACAATGCTGTAGCGAGTACTCTGCACACTGTAGATCATCCCAGTGGCACAATGCTGTAGCGAGTACTCTGCACACTGTAGATCATCCCAGTGGCACAATGCTGTAGCTAGTACTCTGCACACTGTAGATCAACCCCATGGCACAATGCTGTAGCGAGTACTCTGCACACTGTAGATCATCCCAGTGGCACAATGCTGTAGCTAGTACTCTGCACACTGTAGATCAACCCCATGGCACAATGCTGTAGCGAGTACTCTGCACACTGTAGATCATCCCATGACACAATGCTGTAGCGAGTACTCTGCACACTGTAGATCAACCCCATGGCACAATGCTGTAGCGAGTACTCTGCACACTGTAGATCAACCCCATGGCACAATGCTGTAGCTAGTACTCTGCACACTGTAGATCAACCCCATGGCACAATGCTGTAGCGAGTACTCTGCACACTGTAGATCATCCCAGTGGCACAATGCTGTAGCTAGTACTCTGCACACTGTAGATCAACCCCATGGCACAATGCTGTAGCGAGTACTCTGCACACTGTAGATCGACCCCATGGCACAATGCTGTAGCGAGTACTCTGCACACTGTAGATCATCCCAGTGGCACAATGCTGTAGCTAGTACTCTGCACACTGTAGATCATCCCAGTGGCACAATGCTGTAGCTAGTACTCTGCACACTGTAGATCAACCCCATGGCACAATGCTGTAGCGAGTACTCTGCACACTGTAGATCATCCCAGTGGCACAATGCTGTAGCTAGTACTCTGCACACTGTAGATCAACCCCATGGCACAATGCTGTAGCGAGTACTCTGCACACTGTAGATCATCCCATGACACAATGCTGTAGCGAGTACTCTGCACACTGTAGATCAACCCCATGGCACAATGCTGTAGCGAGTACTCTGCACACTGTAGATCAACCCCATGGCACAATGCTGTAGCTAGTACTCTGCACACTGTAGATCAACCCCATGGCACAATGCTGTAGCGAGCACTCTGCACACTGTAGATCATCCCAGTGGCACAATGCTGTAGCTAGTACTCTGCACACTGTAGATCAACCCCATGGCACAATGCTGTAGCGAGTACTCTGCACACTGTAGATCATCCCAGTGGCACAATGCTGTAGCTAGTACTCTGCACACTGTAGATCAACCCCATGGCACAATGCTGTAGCGAGTACTCTGCACACTGTAGATCATCCCATGACACAATGCTGTAGCGAGTACTCTGCACACTGTAGATCATCCCAGTGGCACAATGCTGTAGCGAGTACTCTGCACACTGTAGATCAACCCCATGGCACAATGCTGTAGCGAGTACTCTGCACACTGTAGATCATCCCAGTGGCACAATGCTGTAGCGAGTACTCTGCACACTGTAGATCATCCCAGTGGCACAATGCTGTAGCGAGTACTCTGCACACTGTAGATCATCCCAGTGGCACAATGCTGTAGCGAGTACTCTGCACACTGTAGATCGACCCCATGGCACAATGCTGTAGCGAGTACTCTGCACACTGTAGATCGACCCCATGGCACAATGCTGTAGCGAGTACTCTGCACACTGTAGATCAACCCCATGGCACAATGCTGTAGCGAGTACTCTGCACACTGTAGATCAACCCCATGGCACAATGCTATAGCGAGTACTCTGCGCACTGTAGATCGACCCCATGGCACAACGCTGTAGCGAGTACTCTGCGCACTGTAGATCGACCCCAGTGCACAACGCTGTAGCGAGTACTCTGCACACTGTAGATCATCCCATGGCACAATGCTGTAGCGAGTACGGCACCGCCAAACAGGATATTGGCCGATAATTATTTTGATCAGATGTGTCTTTTCTTTTGGGTATAGGTACCACTTTATGTGTTTTGAAAGTCGCCGGAAAAATATTATTTTGAATACATAGGTTGTAAATATAGGTTAAGCTTTTCACAATGTATGGAAGATAAAGATAGAGTATAAAACCAATTCAGTGATACCACCAACGCCAGCTGACTTTTTGTTCTTGAGACTAGAGATAAATCTGCCCACTTCATGTACAGCGATGAAGGGGACATTAAAAGCATCGCCCGCGGACAATATTCCAAGAGATGTTTATGGATATGCCGTTTACGTGGTTTACTAAGGATGGACAATAGTGAGATGGGGCGATAGTTATTAACATCAGTCATATCTCTTGTTTTCGGGAGGGGTATAACCTTGGCTTTTTTTAAGTTCTTTTGGGAAAATATTCGTTTGAATGCACAAGTTATAAATATAGGTTATTGTTTCAATAACATAAGGATTTTAAGTATTTTGGGCTGATTTCATCTGGCCCAGACGATTTCTTATTCTTCATTGAACTAATTGCCCTACCGACTTCGTGCACTGCCAGTGGTGGAATCACGAAAGGGTCAGATCCTGCAGTTCGCGTTCTACAAAAGTCAACTAGTCTGTCTGAGCAAGAGTAGGGCTGAGAACTTGCTTCTGAAGGGACAAGAGACTCGGCAACTGAGAGGAAATGGTCGTTAAACATGTCTGCAGTCAGATCAGAAGGGATTTAACTTGCCTCCAGTCACTACGGCCATAGCGCGCCAGAGCGTGGACATGTCTTTGTCTTGTTTAATCAAGCGATCAATGAAAGATTTTTTAGCCTGTCGCACAAGAGATTTTACGCAATTACGCTCACGCTTAAATTCAGTGAAGCGCTTCTGCTGTCTCAGATCATCTTTCACCCTCATGGCTTGAATGATGTCTTGAGTAAGCCACGGCGGGAGTGATGCGTGTTTGACGCGTCTCCTCCGCAGGGGCGCATGTTTATTTAAGATCTTAAGAAAGATGGTATACCAAACAGACAGAGCGCTGTCAGGGTCAGATTTACTAAATACTTCATCAAAAGGTGCGCTGTTTAACATCAAACAGAAACTCGCTTTCATTAAAACTTTTAAAGGAGCGATAGGTGATATACGTATGGCATCCTTTCTTTGCTTTAGGGAGTTTAGTAGACCACGTACAGCGGATGGGAAAGTGGTCGCTGATACTAAGGTTACCGACAGATACATTATGAACAGACTCTGGCTTGGTTGTTTTCTATATGATCTATGAGTGTGGATGTTGTTTGTGTGATCCGTGTGGGTGAAGTGATTAACTGTTGCAGACCCAACAACGTTAACGTAGAGTCCCACGCATGGTGAGGCTTTAGCATGTCTATGTTAAAGTCTCCCATGAGGATGACATTGGAGTTGGGATTACAAGCTTTATCACACATACAAAGGAAATCATCATACCACTCAAAGTTCGCAGCAGGGTTGCGGTACAGAAATCCGATAAGAAATTATGGAGACTGGGGGTCCTTCAGCTCAAAATCTTTGGTTTCTAAATCATGTCGTCTACGTATAAAATCTTGAATAGACGAGTGAACATAAGCAGCTAATCCTGTCTGTCCATGGGCCGTAGGATCACGTCTCATGACAGTAAATCCAGGAACTTGGATGGATATATCTGATACATTTGAATTGAGACGTGTTTCGGACAGTCCAAAAATATGAAACGGGTCTGCTCCATGTAGATAAACACATGTCAGGCAACTTATTGCAAAGATGGTAAATATTGAGATGACCAATGCGGAGATCTTTCGTTTTGAGTTTTACGCCACTCATTTCACGCAAAGTCAATGTGTTTGTGTGAAAAAAAAAGAAGAAGAAAATCAACAGAATGTATCCGTAACACGTTCCAAAAAAGAAAATAATAATAATACAAATAAAAGTATAAAATTACTAACTAAACTATTCTAAATGCAATAAACACAATAAACAAAGACTAGAGGCGTAATCACTGGACTCAGGGGAATAGGCCTTCAGAAGGCTTACACACGTCCGTTGGGACTAAAATATCATGGGTACTCTTCAATGTCTCATAACCCGAATCAACAAAAGATTAAAATCCGGAGAAAATTAGTTTTCAGCAATTGTCACAAGTAACAGTGAGAGTCTGTGTGGCTGCGATTCGTGCAACTAATGAATATTAACACAGGCAGACAGTAGCATTGAAAACTATAGTCCACACTTTTGACGGAAATATAGTCAATGAGACTGCAGAGCTCGCTAGAGAAAGTCCTTCAAGCGACTCCGTATACAGTGTAATTAATCTGTATGGTGAAGAACTACACTGGACGTCGTAAGCACTCGCTCTAAACACAAGATGCTAGGCCTGTAATGTTTGGTTGTTGTTTTTTCTCCTCAACAATGAAGGTCAAGTCACTGACGTGTTTGTGTCACGAAAGAAAATGACACATAATCTTATTATTTCCTGATAGAGAATACAAATGAGAAAAATAGCACACAACCTAAAAGAAAAGAAAATTCAAATGACGCAGAAACTCTGTCCACCCGAGCAGTCACGAACACTGTCTCAAACTACAGTTTTATATATTCATATATATGTGAACGGCACTTGGCACTGAATACACACGAGTGTCCACGTTCAGCTTGCAGTGTCCTACAACGCGAACCAACAAAATAATGCAGTCTGTCAACCGAGAGAGCTTCTTCGACGAAGCTGTCGACCTTCTCCTGGACCCCGCCTCCTCTCCTGATCTTGCATCCCATTTCGACTCCTCCCTTCGAAAACTTCTAGACACCCATGCCCCTTTCACCACCTGCTCCATACCCAACCGACCCACCTCCCCCTGGCTCACTGACAACATAGCTGAGGCCAAGCGCGAGCGCCGACAAGCGGAACGCCGCTGGCGCTCATCTGACCTTACCGTTCACAGACAGATCTTCCAAACAACTAGATAAAAAGTCTGCAGAATGATCTCCGACTCCAAACGTAAACACCTTCAAAACAAAATCCTGGAATCCACTTCTTCCAAAACCCTCTACGCTACCATGAACACACTCCTGGGCATTTCTAAAGACTCTCCTCTCCCCAACACACACAGCAAAGAAGAACTCCCGTCCGCTTTTTCCACCTATTTTGCCGACAAAATCCAAACTCTGCGCAACACACTCGACACTCTGCCTTCTCCGCCTTGCCCTCTCGACAGCCCCTTTGTTCCGGCACCCGCCTCTCGTCCTTCCGGTCCGTCTCTCAGGACGAAGTCCTCAAGGCCATAAAGTCCATGCCTCTCAAAACCTGCGAACTAGACCCTCTCCCAGCTTCTCTCTACCGGGACGGCCTTCCAAAACTTCTGCCATTCATTACCGACATCATCAACACATCTCTAGAGAACGGCTCCGTCCCTGATATCTTCAAGTCCGCCATCGTCCGTCCTCTCCTCAAAAAACACAACCTCGACCCAAACGAACTCAAAAACTATCGCCCAGTCTCCAATCTCTCTTTCCTGTCCAAGCTTCTTGAGAAGGTCGTTCTCAACCAGCTCAACCTCCACCTCGCCGACAACAACCTCCTCAGTCCCTTCCAGTCTGCCTATCGCAAACATCACAGCACTAAAACAGCCCTTCTACATATCCTAAACGACCTGCTTCTCTCCACCGACTCGGGCAACATCTCCCTTCTTACGCTACTCGATCTCTCTGCCGCCTTCGACACTATAGACCACTCTATCCTCCTCCACCGCCTTCACCACTCCTTTGGCATCACTGACTCTGCTCACTCCTGGTTTCTAACCTACCTCTCCGACAGACAGCGGTCCGTCACCATCGACGGCGTCTCCTCCAATCCAGTCACGCTCTCCGGCGGAGTTCCACAAGGGTCCGTCCTGGGCCCGGTCTTTTCACACTCTACACCTCTCCCCTGTCCAACATCATCCAGTCTCACCACCACCTCTACGCTGACGACTCACAACTACTAGACAAAGACAAACTCGACAACACTCAGTCACTACTGACTCGCACGGTTGACTGCTACGAAGACGTGAAAAACTGGATGACAGCAAACAAGCTTAAACTGAATGACGACAAAACGGAAGCCATGCTGGTAGGCACTCGCCAGAAACTTTCCCAGCTCCCTCCCTCCCTCCACCTTCAACTCGACAGCACCCCCATCTCCCTCTCTGACTCGGCCAAAAACCTCGGCGTTATCCTCGATTCCTCACTTTCCATGACCAGCTTTGTCTCCGCCACGGCCCAGGCATGCTACTTCCACCTCCGCCGCATCAGTCAGATCCGAAAATACCTCACTCCCGAAGCTGCCACCAAACTTGCTGTCTCTCTCATCTTGTCTCGCATCGACTACTGCAACTCTCTCCTTTCCGGCCTCCCTCACTCCACCACTTTCACTCTCCAGCGCGTCCAGAACAATGCTGCCCGCCTCGTCCTCAGAAAGAAAAAATCCGACCACATCACTCCCCTGCTCAAACTCCTTTACTGGCTCCCCATCCCCCAACGCATCCAATACAAGATTCTGTCTCTCTGCTACAAATTCCTGAACAACTGCGCTCCCGCCTATCTTTCCAACTTACTTCACCCTTACACTCCTCCCCGCTCCCTCCGCTCCGCATCCGACCCTCTCCGCCTCCACGTGCCCCGCACCAAACTCAGCACTTTCGGCCCCCGCTCCTTCTCAGTATACGGTCCATCCACCTGGAACACTCTCCCACTCTCTCTCTCCGTCAGAAACACTCTCTCTCTCCTCCTTCCAGTCCGCCCTCAAAGCTCACCTCTTTCGCAGTTCTAGCACTATACCACCACACTCCCCACCCTACGCAGACTGTCGGAATGTATTTCACTATTTGTGGTACGTGATTCGTTGTCTAAAGCGTGCGCATGTGTGCGCGAGTTGTGAGTGCGCGCTTAGAGTTACAATTATTATAAGCGCATTATACATACCGTAATTATTATTATTATTTTACAACAAACAAACATCCCTAACTTCCTAATTACACCGGGGGAGGGGGGAAGGGCGGAAAGGGGGGGGGGGAAGTGCGGACGGGGGCGTGTGGCGAGGTGGAGGGTAATGGGGTGCGGTGGGGGTTACTGCTGTGAGTAGAATTGCAATATGGCTTGTGCAATGCTAACACTTAGCGCCTGAACTTGATGTGAATCAAGAGAGAGAGAGAGAGAGAGAGAGAGAGAGAGAGAGAGAGAGAGAGAGAGAGAGAGAGAGAGAGAGAGAGAGAGAGAGAGAGAGAGAGAGAGAGAGAGAGAGAGAGAGAGAGAGAGAGAGATTTTAATGATTGTTATTAATCAAGTTTATTACCAGATTATCTTCGTTTATCTCACCAGACTCGTTCACATTGTAATGGTTGCTGTGGTAACAGTTGTATGTCATGTTTTCATCCTTATGTATGCTGTGATTATTAGTTGTGTGTGATAATTGGTGTGATATTATTTTAGTCTTTAGTAACTGATATCAAGACACATATCAATGTTTTTATTTTATTTTATTTTATTTTTACATGGAAACATGGCAATAAACTATCTTGTTTTCATCCCTACGTCACACGACCAATCCTTTTAGCGCAAACTATAGCGACAAATGGCGGACTTCTTGTAGCGCTCTTTGTGGCACATCTTGGATGCGAGTTTTGTTCTATTAAAGATCACCAAAACGTTCTAAAGTAAAAAGTTACTTAGTGTTGTTCGAAACAACAAGCACACTGCTGGAGACGGCAGCGTCATGAAATATTTTAAATTACATCATAAGTCTATTATGTATAAATGTATATTCCTTTGACGTCAGTCATGTCTGGCGTGATCCAGGTCGGATGATTTCATCTTGATTTTTTTAAACGAAAATACTACAGGAATGAAAACAAATACGTTATTTGTAGCAGGGGCTTGCTGCCCAGATCCTTGAAGGCCATTGGGAGGTCAGAGGAACCATTGTACCCCTCAGGCCTTTGGCGGTCGGGGTACAATGGTTCATTTGACATCCCTGAGGCCTACAAGGGTCCGTGTAGCAAACCCCTGCGACCAATAACTTATATTATTATTATCTTATCGAATCTTATCTTACACGTGTTCCAAGCTCAGTGAACGTGGCATCGCCCAAGGTGATTCTAGCTGTCGGATAACCGTGCTCCCAGATTCAACAGCAGTCTATGTGACGATAAAATCATGTCGACCTGCACGAGACACAGCGCCTCAGAGAGCCATGTATATTGCAGGGGCCCATGAGGATCCAAGCCTGGTGTAGAGGTGCAGTGCTAGAGGTAGTCAGTTGATCTCAACTGTAGGGTAGATGATGAGTCTTCCATGTACGACTGAGTTATTAGACACCAAAAAAACATCGATCTGTGTAAGAAGCTTAATATTGTTCCACCTGAGAGAGAGAGAGAGAGAGAGAGAGAGAGAGAGAGAGAGAGAGAGAGAGAGAGAGAGAGAGAGAGAGAGAGAGAGAGAGAGAGAGAGAGAGAGAGAGAGAGAGAGAGAGAGAGAGAGATGAAATGAAATAAAATAAAATGAAATGAAACTTTATTTCTCAAGGATAAATGATTAGGTACACAGACCTTTGTTCAATCATGTCCTTGCACACGCACTCACACAACACACACGCACGTGCGTGATATATAAGAACTAAGAGAGAGAGAGAGAGAGAGAGAGAGAGAGAGAGAGAGAGAGAGAGAGAGAGAGAGAGAGAGAGAGAGAGAGAGAGAGAGAGAGAGAGAGAGAGAGAGAGATGGCTTGTGTCCCAATTCCCCGTCCCGTCGTGTAGACACAATTAGACATCAATTATCACAGGCCAGCTCCCTCCACCTGCACATAACGGTGATGAGCCATACACACTGTCAGGACAATGGTGTCGCTGAGGGTCTTCTGAAACTCATGAAAATAATATACCTCATGCTGTCACCAAGTACCTCTGTGTGCGTACACAAGATTAGAGACAATACACTGAAATATATGCCTATGGGGGCGTCATTTCATCTGTGTGTAATCACGAATAAGGGGGCTTGGGAAGGGATTTGCCTCAATTTGTGCAACTAGCACCTGTGTTCAGTTCCGTAGTTATGGGCCGGGGGTTGTACGAGTGAGAAATATATTGTGCAAATCACTAAGCAACCAAGTAAGCCACTAAGCAACCAGGTAAGTCACTAAGCAACCAGCTAAGTCACTAAGCAAACAAGTAAGTCACTAAGCAAACAGGTAAGTCACTAAGCAACCAAGTAAGTCACTAAGCAAACAGGTAAGTCACTAAGCAACCAAGTAAGTCACTAAGCAACCAAGTAAGTCACTAAGTAAGTCACTAAGCAACCAAGTAAGTCACTAAGCAACCAAGTAAGTCACTAAGTAAGTCACTAAGGAACCAAGTAAGTCACTAAGGAACCAAGTAAGTCACTAAGGAACCATGTAAGTCACTAAGCAACCAAGTAAGTCACTAAGCAACCAAGTAAGTCACTAAGCAACCAAGTAAGTCACTAAGTAAGTCACTAAGCAACCAAGTAAGTCACTAAGCAACCAAGTAAGTCACTAAGTAAGTCACTAAGGAACCAAGTAAGTCACTAAGGAACCAAGTAAGTCACTAAGCAACCAAATAAGTCACTAAGCAACCAAGTAAGTCTCTAAGTAAGTCACTAAGCAACCAAGTAAGTCACTAAGTAAGTCACTAAGGAACCAAGTAAGTCACTAAGGAACCAAGTAAGTCACTAAGCAACCAAGTAAGTCACTAAGGAACCAATTAAGTCACTAAGCAACCAAGTAAGTCACTAAGCAACCAAGTAAGTCACTAAATAAGTCACTAAGCAACCAAGTAAGTCACTAAGCAACCAAGTAAGTCACTAAGTAAGTCACTAAGGAACCAAGTAAGTCACTAAGGAACCAAGTAAGTCACTAAGCAACCAAGTAAGTCACTAAGCAACCATGTAAGTCACTAAGCAACCAAGTAAGTCACTAAGCAACCAAGTAAGTCACTAAGCAACCAAGTAAGTCACTAAGTAAGTCACTAAGGAACCAAGTAAGTCACTAAGGAACCAAGTAAGTCACTAAGCAACCAAGTAAGTCACTAAGCAACCAAGTAAGTCACTAAGGAACCAAGTAAGTCACTAAGCAACCAAGTAAGTCACTAAGCAACCAAGTAAGTCACTAAGGAACCAAGTAAATCACTAAGCAACCAAGTAAGTCACTAAGCAACCAAGTAAGTCACTACGCAACCAAGTAAGTCACTAAGAACCAAGTAAGTCACTAAGTAAGTCACTAAGGAACCAAGTAAGTCACTAAGAAACCAAGTAAGTCACTAAGCAACCAAGTAAGTCACTAAGCAACCAAGTAAGTCACTAAGTAAGTCACTAAGGAACCAAGTAAGTCACTAAGCAACCAAGTAAGTCACTAAACAACCAAGTAAGTCACTAAGTAAGTCACTAAGCAACCAAGTAAGTCACTAAGCAACCAAGTAAGTCACTAAGTAAGTCACTAAGGAACCAAGTAAGTAACTAAGCAACCAAGTAAGTCACTAAGTAAGTCACTAAGGAACCAAGTAAGTCACTAAGGAACCAAGTAAGTCACTAAGGAACCAAGTAAGTCACTAAGCAACCAAGTAAGTCACTAAGGAACCAAGTAAGTCACTAAGCAACCAAGTAAGTCACTAAGCAACCAAGTAAGTCACTAAGTAAGTCACTAAGCAACCAAGTAAGTCACTAAGCAACCAAGTAAGTCACTACGTAAGTCACTAAGGAACCAAGTAAGTCACTAAGCAACCACGTAAGTCACTAAGTAAGTCACTAAGGAACCAAGTAAGTCACTAAGGAACCAAGTAAGTCACTAAGCAACCAAGTAAGTCACTAAACAACCAAGTAAGTCACTAAGTAAGTCACTAAGCAACCAAGTAAGTCACTAAGCAACCAAGTAAGTCACTAAGTAAGTCACTAAGGAACCAAGTAAGTAACTAAGCAACCAAGTAAGTCACTAAGTAAGTCACTAAGGAACCAAGTAAGTCACTAAGGAACCAAGTAAGTCACTAAGCAACCAAGTAAATAAGTCACTAAGGAACCAAGTAAGTCACTAAGCAACCAAGTAAGTCACTAAGCAACCAAGTAAGTCACTAAGTAAGTCACTAAGCAACCAAGTAAGTCACTAAGCAACCAAGTAAGTCACTACGTAAGTCACTAAGGAACCAAGTAAGTCACTAAGCAACCACGTAAGTCACTAAGTAAGTCACTAAGGAACCAAGTAAGTCACTAAGGAACCAAGTAAGTCACTAAGCAACCAAGTAAGTCATTAAGTAAGTCACTAAGCAACCAAGTAAGTCACTAAGCAACCAAGTGTCACTAAGTAAGTCACTAAGGAACCAAGTAAGTCACTAAGCAACCAAGTAAGTCACTAGGCAACCAAGTATGTCACTAAGCAACCAAGTAAGTCACTAAGGAACCAAGTAAGTCACTAAGCAACCAAGTAAGTCACTAAGTAAGTTACTAAGCAACCAAGTAAGTCACTAAGCAACCAAGTAAGTCACTAAGTAAGTCACTAAGGAACCAAGTAAGTCACTAAGCAACCAAGTAAGTCGCTAAGGAACCAAGTAAGTCACTAAGGAACCAAGTAAGTCACTAAGCAACCAAGTAGGTCACTAAGTAAGTCACTAAGCAACCAAGTAAGTCACTAAGCAACCAAGTAAGTCACTAAGTAAGTCACTAAGGAACCAAGTAAGTCACTAAGCAACCAAGTAAGTCACTAAGCAACCAAGTAAGTCACTAAGCAACCAAGTAAGTCACTAAGCAACCAATTAAGTCACTAAGCACGATCTTCCGCTAGAAAGACAACTTAACCCATTAAAATTTAGCCCCGGCGTACCACAGCAGGAGATGGATCGACTATGATAATTCAAGGGTAGTGCCAGATTCTTGGCGCCTAATGGCGCCCACCTAATCTGGCCCTACCCTTGAATGATGATGGTCGATCCATCTCCTGCAACTGATACATAGCCGTTGGGTGACACCTCCCACATTTGAGAAATGCGGCCCTGGGCAGTGGCGTTGGCAGAATTGTCCTCCTAGCTGGTGTCACAGGCTGCCGACTCCGCCTGTCTCATGGAAATGTGCAGCCAGCGTGTGGCGGTCAGCGCTCGGCGCGGCGAACGTTGGTACTTCACGTGCTGAGGAAAAAGCCAGGCGTACACTTCTGTTTGCACACAAAACGCGCCGTTCTGTGCACGCAGCTTGGCGCGGGTCCTGACCTCTTGACCGACTTCAACTGCTTTTCGTCTTCCTGTACGTGCTACATGTGGGCAGGCGCGTCGCCGCGCTTTCAGCGTACAGACGGAGACCCTCTTCAGAGGGGGAGAGTTGGAGACGACCAGTTTGCCTGAGATCTCCGGCCAAAGCACACTCCAGTGTCTTGACTGTTCAAGTCTTGCGGAGTTTGCAGTCAGTTTTCAAGGCACGGCGCTCAGGTGAGTTGTCAGTGTTGTCTTCATCATCTAGCTATAATCCGGGTTCAATATTTATCTACGTCTACTATTGTGTTAATCGCTATTGTTCAGTTTGATTGCTAGGCTGTTGTGTTGTTTGATTGCTATTATTTTGTTTTCACTAATATCGAATCATCCTTCATTTTTAAAAATTATTTATCTATTTATTTATTTTTTATTTATTTATTTATTTTATTTTATTATTATTATTATTATTATTTATTTATTTTTATTATTTATTTATTTATTACTTATTATTATTATTTTTTGTATTTATTTTATTTTATTTTATTATTTTATTTTTTATATAATTTGTTTTATTTTATTTATTATTTTATTTTATTTATTTATTTATTTATATATATTTATTTTTTTTATTTATTTTTTTTGGAGGGGGGGGGGGGGGGGGGAGAGGGGTGCTGTGATTGTTTCACTGCTTTGCGAGTTGTTGTGTAACTGTGTTAGTTTATTTCGTGTGTTACTTGCCGTTGGCAGTAGTTTAAATTGCGTTCACGACTATTTTGCCGTAAGTTGTTTTTTTTTTTTTTTAAATTCACTTTACTTCTTTTTTTTTTTTTTTTTTTTTTTGCTGTTGTTTCTTTGTGTTTTTTGGTCACCATGGTTTTAAGTCTGCACGCGCTCTGCAGGTTTTTGTTGTTTTACTTTGTTTCTCGATTTTCGACTTGCGCACTGCGGTTCATATGCGTTCCTACGACGAGTATGAGACGGTCGTTTGTGCTGAATAAATGGTGTTAGTTATTATCTTATGCAGTCAATAAGACAAGGTTGTTTTTACTGACTTGAATCCGGCGTTAGTTACGTAGTGTTAGCTTGCACCATCAGTGTTATAGACTTGTATGTCTTCATTGAATCCAGTGTTGGTTATTGACATCAGTATAACAAAGTTCCATGTATTTATTGAATCCAGTGTAAGCTCAGCAAGCTAAAGGCTATCGGGCCGAAGGCGGCGAGAAGTGGGGCCGCGCACAGCTGTGCGCGGCCCCACTTCTCGCCGCCTTCGGCCCGATAGCATTTTGTGTACTTATTACTTCGTGAAAACGTCGCGGCTTAGTCCTACATACTGTCACTACGTCATTCAGAAACAGGCTGAACAGTGTCGGTCGGCGAAAGGCATAGAGCTACTTAGGGCTGATGTGACTCTATGTCTCTTCTCAGATGAATGACTGTATGCATCATGAGAAGTGCCTGCGCGTGTTCCTGCTTGCTCTGTGTTGACGTTATAGTTGTGGGCCGGAGCGAGTGGGGAGTTCATTGCCACAGTTCGTGTCTATCTCGGCATTGCAGCTTGTCAGGCAGGAGAATACTGACTTCAATTCAAAACGCGAAAAGTGTCTGTAAGTGTACCCGCAAACAAAGAGCCACCGTGACAGCAAAACAAGAACATTTTATTTGTTGCTTACTTCAGATGTTCAGCGTACTGTCTGAGCTATCTTCACGCAAAAATTGGATGAGTTATCGCCCATGGCTACCTTGGACGACACAGGGTTTCATTAGTGGTGAAAATAAGCAAAACTGGACACACTCTGTGACGCAAGTTTCGTATGATACGTTTTAACACACAAGTTGTGTGGATTGCTTATGATGTTATTAACTGCCTCAGATGAAATTTGACTCGAAAAATTCATTAGAGAACCAGAACTTCTGGTGCACATCATTTTCTTAATAACTCTTATTTGATTTAATGTGAATTACTTTCAAACCAATTTTTATGCTCCAGTGACTGACACAGAGATAAAGAACACAACCATATCCATTTGATCAGGTAAATATGGCCGCTAACCTAAAAAATAAATAACTTTTTGATTTCATGTTTGTTGGTCATGTTGATTATTTAGGTGCCTTTGACAAATGAAAAGTAGGTCAAGACCAAACAGGCCGGATTTTTATGCACACGGACCTTGGTAACACTGCACATTGGTTGGCTTTCAGCTGTGTCCTCTGTAGATGCTCCCCATTTCACTTTCAATATCCTGAGATGGTAGTGTCACTGATGACGTCATAAGTCATCGATGTGCGATTTTTAAGACTAAACATTCTATTTGCACACGACATAACACACTCTCCATAACATTTTCTAATAAATGACGTCAAAATAATCCGGATTAAAGCATATTTTAGGAAGAAAAGCGATATGGTGAAAAATTCGCGGTTTTTTTTGTTGATCAGTATATGTACTGGGCTGAGATTTTGAACCTTAGGGTTCGAAACTGTAAATTGAAAATCACAGAGCAACACACATTTATTGTGTATATCCCTTTTTATGCTGAAACACTCATTGTTTGAAATATAATATTTGAGCCATTCTCAAAAGGTCAGACAGGAAACATTACACATAGATGAAATTGCATCTCTCATTTTAAAACTGATTTTGATTTGATTGCATGTATCCGACAGTCCTGGGCCCGGTCCTTTTCACACTCTACACCTCCCCCCTGTCCAACATCATACAGTCTCACCACATACGCCACCACCTCTACGCTGACGACTCACAACTACTAGACAAAGACAAACTCGACAACACTCAGTCACTACTTACTCGCACGGCTGACTGCTATGAAGACGTGAAAAACTGGATGACAGCAAACAAGCTTAAACTGAACGACGACAAAACGGAAGCCATGTTGGTAAGCACTCGCCAGAAACTTTCCCAGCTCCCTCCCTCTCTCCACCTTCAACTCGACAGCACCCCCATCTCCCTCAGTGACTCGGCCAAAAACCTTGGCGTTATTCTTGATTCCTCTCTTACCATGACCAGCTTCGTCTCCGCCACTGCCCAGGCATGCTACTTTCACCTCCGCCGCATCAGTCAGATCAGAAAATACCTCACCACCGAAGCTGCCACCAAACTTGCTGTCTCTCTCATTCTATCTCGCATTGACTACTGCAACTCTCTCCTTTCCGGCCTCCCTCACTCTACCACTTCCACTCTCCAGCGCATCCAGAACAATGCTGCCCGCCTCGTCCTCAGAAAGAAAAAATCCGACCACATCACACCCCTGCTCAAACTTCTTCACTGGCTTCCCATCCCACAGCGTATCCAATACAAGATTCTGTCTCTCTGCTACAAATCCCTGAACAACTGCGCTCCTGCCTATCTTTCCAACTTACTTCACCCCTACACTCCTTCCCGCTCCCTCCGCTCCGCCTCCGACCCTCTCCGTCTCCACATCCCCCGCACCAAACTCAGCACTTTCGGCCCCCGCGCCTTCTCAGTTTATGGTCCATCCACCTGGAACACTCTCCCACTCTCTCTCCGTCAGAAAGACTCTCTCTCCTCCTTTCAGTCCGCCCTCAAAACTCACCTCTTTCAACAGTTCTAGCACTATATCACCACACTCCCCACAAAAGATGACTGTCGCAATTCATTTCACCATTTGTTGTACGTGAGTCGTCTAAAGCGTGCGCATGCGTGCGCGAGTTGTGAGTGCGCGCTTAGAGTTATAATTATTATAAGATAAGCGCATTATAAATACCGTAATTATTATTATTATTATTATTATTATTATTATTATTGCTGAAACAGTGTCCAGCAATTGTTTTCTTTTTTGTAACATTTTGAGGGAGATAGAGAAGAATTTGTATAGTGCTAAGCATGGTGTCATGATACAGTCAAGGTGTTGAACGTTACGAATGACCGGAATCACAGTGCCTATTTTTGTCCGTTGCTAAATAATTGTTTTTAACTCGTTTTAACGGATAAAGCACGTTTTCTGCAAAACAAGTGCATTAATAATCGTGTGGTTATGTTACTTTCGTGAATATGTACCTTTAACTGTATCATCTGTTGTACTCAACTTTCGGGACGACGATGAACGTAGAGGTAACGACAGCAACCGTAATTTTCAAATTCAAATTATAAATTAGAAAAGAATCATCAACCAAACAGTTTGCCCTGTGCACGTACTTGAATCCAACTGCAACACACAAACAGAATTTACTTCAAGTTGTCATCCGTTTCCATGCTGAAGCTTCTTGGTCAGATGTACCTATTCTGTGTGATGTGGTTTTTTGTGTGCCGAAATTCTCGTGTTTTTAAGTCCCTTCTAGTTATAGAAGGGACTTTTTAGGACGGGTCGCGGTGGGGCGAATTTAATAGCATGTCCATGATGTCAAAGGCGGGCAGGCGAAACCTCGAACAATTGAAGTAACAAGGTAAAAATTACGTCATGTCTAGTTACGCTAACCTCGCTGCTGAACGTACGAGTACATTTAGCGCGAAGCGCCGTATGTGCGTATGTATGTGCGTATGTATGTGTATGTGCGTATGTATGTAACCAATAGACTCTCCGATATTTCTGTACACACAAGCTTGAAACATGGCGAAACACTTTCTTAAGTGGGTGGCTAAGAGAGCATCCGAGCATATTGTAATTGAATGTCTCGTTGAAGACATAAACAACCGTTTATAGAAAGTCGGTTGACCCAGATTAGAGTCCGTAATTTTTGTCATATTTACTTGAACCTTTGCATATAGCTAGCTTGGAGAAAGGCATTCAATGGATTCGTTAGCCAGCTTTGTATCCTTTCAACTTCTTAGTAAAATTAATTCTTTTCAGAAAATAATTAAAACAGTAAAAAAAAACCTTCACTTTAGAGAAAGTCGGGTAGTGACGGTGACGTAAAAGAAGCAACGCCGTCACCACACAGACACTGATACTCTAAATATGACGTCATTCTCTCTCTCTCTCTCTCTCTCTCTCTCTCTCTCTCTCTCTCTCTCTCTCTCTCTCTCTCGCTCGCTCTTTCTCACACATGCCCGAAGACACTGATACTGTAAATATGAGGTAATTCTCTCTCTCTCTCTCTCTCTCTCTCTCTCTCTCTCTCGCTCGCTCTTTATCACACATATGCCCGAAGAGCGCATGAACATCTATGCCTCTTGAGGATTTTTGGAGCGCGCGTACGCACACACGCACACACGCACACACATACACACACATCGACGCGATTTCAGAATGATGATGATGAGCTTAAACAGGGACGGGGACTTCCAACTCTCGTTGATTTCGTCCGGGGGGAGGGGGGGGGGTTGGGCCAGGGGTTTGGGGGGGGGGGGGGAAGTTGTCTCGCTGTCTGTTTGTCTTTCCGTCGCACAGCTGGCTGGTGGTGCTGCCGGGGCCGGGCGGTTGATGGTGCAGGAGGTGGGTGGTGTGGCCGGGGAACCGTAGCTATCGCCAGGCTGGTGGGTGGTGGATCGTCAGCCACTCCAGAAGCTGTTGAAGGAGTGGTGGCGGTGGTGGTGGGGGTGGCCGGGGGAACCGTGGCCGGTTGAAGATGGGTCTGGGGAGGTAGGGTGGTGGTGGTGGCGGCCAGTGGATTCTAGGCCTGGGTTTTCAGAAGAGCATGCAGGTGTACTTATAGTATAGCATGCAGCTGGGTAAAGTCAACCTGCTTTCACACAAATTATAGCAAGACTGAAATTGTACCGTGAAATTCTAGTTTTGTCACCATTTTCGCAAGTCTTGAAGCGAAAGCAAAACTCATATCACGTTAAATATAAAATTACTTAAAAACTAAAAGACACGTCATGACAAATGACGTTTGACAAACCAATGACATATGCGCGCATCTCCAAGACGCGTAGATCCTCAAGTGCCCGGAGGGCGCATAAGCATCTCTGCCTCTTGAGGATGTTTGCAGCGCGCGCCTGCACGCACGCACACGCATACACACATATCGACGCGCTTTCAGAAGAGCATGTAGGTGTACTTAGTACAGCATGTAGCTAGGTAATGTCAACCTGATTTCACACAAATTATGGCAAGACTGAAATTGTACCGTGAAATTCTAGTTTTGTCACCATTTTCCCAAGTCTTGAAGCCAAAGTGAATCTCATATCACGTTAAGTCTAAAATTACGTAAAAACTAAAAAAATACGTCATGACAAATGACGTTTGACATACCAATGACGCGTATGCACTGCGCACACCCCTCCTAGTGTTCACTATGACGCATTGGCACATCTGCGAGGCTTTTTCAGAAGGAGATATTTCAACATGAGAATCAAGTCAAAGAGAAAAGGTAGAGACCCTTGTCAGCGAAGACAGCTCTCACATAGAAGGGACTTTGTGGGTTATGGTTCATCCCATTCTTGTTTCAATATAAAATCATCTCACAAACAAACCACTCAAAAGAATTGACACACAACTTGGTATACGAATTCTTTATTCCATTCAAATTTACCCCCCCCCCCCTCCTCCCCCCCCCAAAAAAAAAAAAAAAAGCAAAAAAAAAAAGCGTTATATCTATATATTTACTGAGTCACTACAAACTTATTTCTGAACAGGGTTCCAGACAAGCGACCTTTTGAGATTTTGCTCTTTTGACTATGTTAGTTCAAGGGTGGTGCCAGAATAGCTTGGCGCCTCAGACGCCAAGCTATTATGGCACCACCATTGAACTAACATGGTTGATATATCTCCTAATCTGTAATGTAACCGTCATAGGACAATAAGCAGATTTGTTAAAAGGCGGTCTCTCGATGTCCTGGGTTATAGAAAAGGCGAGAGAGACCAACAGCTGAGCTATCGCGACATGTGTTATCAAGAGGAAACGTCAGTCCAGGAGAACTTGTCCATTCGCACTTTTATTTACATAGATTAGAACATGATGAAAATGCAGCCAGAGCAGACGATGGGGTGCGCCATGTGTGTGCGTTTGCTGACGTCATAGCACCACAAATCAGCAAACGGCATGTACACTCGCTGCATGGCATTGGCTGGCATCCTCGCTGTTTAACCCCATCTGTTTAACCCCATCTGGCATCCTCGCTGTTTAACCCCGCATAACCCGTGTTCTTGTCAACACAGCGAGTGTCGGTTATTGTTTCAACATCAATGTTGAGCGAAGCAGCAATACCGCTGCACAATGTGAACCCGTGTTCTTGTCAACACAGCGAGTGTCGGTTATTGTTTCAACATCAATGTTGAGCGAAGCAGCAATACCGCTGCAGAATGTGAACCCGTGTTCTTGTCAACACAGCGAGTGTCGGTTATTGTTTCAACATCAATGTTGAGCGAAGCAGCAATACCGCTGCAGAATGTGAACCCGTGTTCTTGTCAACACAGCGAGTGTCGGTTATTGTTTCAACATCAATGTTGAGCGAAGCAGCAATACCGCTGCAGAATGTGAACCCGTGTTCTTGTCAACACAGCGAATGTCGGTTATTGTTTCAACATCAATGTTGAGCGAAGCAGCAATACCGCTGCAGAATGTGAACCCGTGTTCTTGTCAACACAGCGAGTGTCGGTTATTGTTTCAACATCAATGTTGAGCGAAGCAGCAATACCGCTGCACAATGTGAACCCGTGTTCCTGTCAACACAGCGAGTGTCGGTTATTGTTTCAACATCAATGTTGAGCGAAGCAGCAATACCGCTGCAGAATGTGAAGCCGTGTGCAGTGACTCGATCTTCGCACAGGAAATGAGACTTGTTTCTAGTCATATTCCTCCACTTTCCGTGCCTCACCTTCTTCAGCCATGCTTGGCTACGTTTCCCATGCCCGGCAGACTTTTTCAGATTAGGAAAATGAAAGTTCTTGTGTTCATCGTCTTTGCCTTGCCAGTTAAAACAGCCAAAGGTTTTGCACTGTACCGGTACAGTGACGTCATTACCTGCTGGAAGACAGGTCATATTACATATTCAAATTGGGCAGTTCAGGCAGTGCAAGGACCGGTGTATAATTTTTGGCTTGTTTGAAAATTTGTAGTTGGGCTGAATGTTGGATTTTGCTGGAAATGTATGCTTAGCTGAGAGAAGACATGTTTGGTGCTTTGATTCATACCATCCTGAGCTTATCAAGTAGACAATTGTGGGCCTATGTTGAGTTGCCGTTGACATAGTGATACGAGGGGCACGCTGATTTCAGCTGTGCTTGGGTGTGGGGTTGGTAAGGAACCAGGTTCATAGCCAAGAAATGAGACAGTCAATGTGCTGTTTTTTGTTGGTTTTTTTTTGTTGTTGTTGTTTTGTTTTGTTTTGTTTTTTGTGCATGGCAAATGTGCAGCTGGTGGGCGGTAGTGTTTTTTTAGGGAATCGAAAAATTAAGGGATGACTGGGACTGACTAAGGCTAAGAGACTGGACAGTACGGAAACGGCACTGTAGTCCGTAGCCGACATTCTAAATTCTGCTAAGGATGCGCGCACATCAACATGTCGCCCTCCAGTCAGCGGAAAAAGTGGTGAAACAGACTTTAATTTCTTTTAGGAGGATTTCGTGGGGAAAATGTGGCAAAGCCACCGTTTTGAAAACTGGAGGCTTCTAGGTCCATTGACTTTACACTTGCTTTCCCATTAATAGGGCGCCATATTGAAATTTCAGTGATATATGGCCGATATTCCTGGCAAGCTTGCGTCTGATCTTGTCGTGGAAACTCTCAGTTCATCTCTACGCATGTCAGTGTGTAGCCCAGTAAGCCAAGGTCCAAGGTCTCACGACGGCCGCAGTGGGCCCGCGCACGACTGTGGATGACACTAACTGAGAAAAAACAAAAGAAAAGAAAATCAAAACAGAAGAATGCTTAATGAAGAGAAAACCAATGACCCATAAACACGAGTAGGGAGGGGGGAGAAGGTCGTTGAAATGTCATGCTGGCAGAATTTGTTTGCCATTTAAATTTAATTATCCGAGTAAAGTGTTTCTCAGAAAGCAGTCTGCAGGGTGAGCCAACATTGTATGACAAATTATGATAGACTTCTTGTGATTGAAATAGACATATTTTCATGAAATGTTCAAGTGCAAAATGTAGCAAAAACGCGGGATATTGACGCGCTGGACGAGGTCGACAAATTAGCAGAGAGTTTTACCAGTAATCCGAGTTGCCGCCCTTGTCAAGCTTCCGGGGCGTTTTGCTGGCACGTATTCAGCCTTGGCGCCGTTTGCGGCGTGACCGTATATACAGCGTCTTTAACCACTTCACCGAGAAAAACGTGAACATGATCCAACTGCAAGAGACATAGATCATCATGAGCCCCCGCGACGGCGGTAAGTTAGTGCGACTGCGGGGGCTGATGAGGATCTATGTCTCTTGCTGAGACCAGTTTGTGTTCATGTTTCTTGGCCGGTGTCGGCTTTTGGCCGTTGAATGAACCGAGTTTTCCTCAAGGGGTTAACACACACATTACGTCACCGTGTTGGCATTCATCACGTCTCGAATTAACCCTTTGACTGACGGTAGCGCTTGTGTCGCCGTGATTCCTACTGAATTGCTACACTGAGGAATCATCGCGACAAAACGCGCAACAGAGTGCCGCTTGATCAATAGGAGTTACTCGTCCTGCATGAAAACCAATCGGACTTACAGCGCCGACAAATACAGTCGCACGCGGCACGAGCATACAAAATAATTACTCGGATTGTAAGTGGATAACAATGTACGTGCATGTTTTATTGTTGCACTCCTCTTTGCATTTCAGTGTGTTGTGATTATTCTGTCGAAAGGCCCCGCCACACATGCCGATTGTGCCCCGATTTTGAAGCCGATTCCGATCCGATTGCGATCGGATGACGTCATACATCCGATCCGATCGCAATCGGCTGGGAATCGGGTGTCTAGAACCTGCTCTATTTTTTCCGATCCGAATCGGCCCCGATTGTAAGCTTCAACCAATCAGAGCGCGTCTCGAAAAGCACGTCGTTTCAGTTTGAAAATGGCGGAAGATCAGTACCACCTTCGTTGCCGACGTCTCGCCCGCCTCTTTCCGAATATGATGCAAAACTGCTGATAATGCAAGCACATCACCATCACTGTCAAACTAGCAGCCATTTCGCTGAACAGGTACGACCTTGATCTTCGATTCAAACCGGTCGGCTAAAAAAAAGTCGGGAATGTGTGGCAGTGCACACATTTTCGTTGTCCGGTCCGATCACACTCCGATTCGAAACTGCTCGAAAATCGGCCTCAAAATCGGGCAGGTGTGGCGGGGCCTTAAGCGTATTTCTTTGTTTGTTGGGATTTTCTTGCTCTTTTAAAAATAGTTGTTGTTATTTTGCGAAATTATACTGCTGAATAGCCAGTTGTATTTGTAGAACTTTTTTGTGTATGTTGAGTATTTACATTTTTTTTAAGAACTTTTCTTTCAAAATATTTAATTGGTTAAACCCACCCAACAATGGCAAAACTCGCTACTATCAGCTATAGCAGATGTCTGTTATTACTATAAGTACGCAACACAATAACAGCATGTAGTAACATGTTGTAACTTAGTCGAAGCGTGATGTTCGCGGATCGCCCTAGCTCGAAGGTTCCGCAGTGACCTAAAAAACAAGTACGCAGACGTCAAAGAACAAAAATCAGGCCGGCATAATGGGAAGCTTGCGTAGATATTTCCGGCACTACGTGATTGTATTAGGCATGGTGATGTAATCAATAATATGCAACATGGCCACACGCCATTCAGTGCTGCTTATTTTTTTTCCGAGAAGATCGAAGATACTGAGAAACGATTGTTCTGTTTGCTGATTATGAGACCGGCCTTGAGCGGGATTGTCGTTGGCTTTGTTATGGCAGCGCAGGTGCAGAAACCAATGGCAACATCGAGCCCTTCACTTTTGGCATCTCATGCAGCTGTTTGCTCCCCCTTCCCCCTTCCCCCCCCCCCACCCTCCCCCTCCTCTTACATACACGCAACGCAAATTCCTCCACACAATAACAGAATTCTTCAAAATGTCATGCCTAAAACCTTACACGAGGACAGCGTGCCAGCGCATCATCAGGCCAACAATATCACTTTATTTGGTAAACCATTGTTGTATATGTAGCTCGTGCGTTTCTTTTGGCCGTAGGTCTGCCTATGAGCTCTCCACACCCTGTCTTAAAATAACTGCTCAAACGCGTGTCGCCCGCCAAACTACACGTCGACTTCTGCCATAGGGGTTGCATATTTATAGTACTAATGTCATACGCGTTGCATACTTATAGCACTAATGTCATAGGCGTTGCATACTTATAATACTAATGTCATAGGCGTTGCATACTTATAGTACTAATGTCATAGGCGTTGCGTACTTATAGTACTAATGTCATAGGCGTTGCGTACTTATAGTACTAATGTCATAGGCGTTGCGTACTTATAGTACTAATGTCATAGGCGTTGCGTACTTATAGGCAGTTCTGGATTGTGAGTATCTCAGTATAACTCGAGGTAAATTTGTATCGTTACATTGTTGTGTCATGTTCTGTGCATCTACTGTGGGCATTCAGGGTATTTACCCGACCACATATAGTAATGCACCTTCGTGTTTGTGTATGTATGTTTCTCCTGCCTACTTCCTAAGTTCCGGAGAAAGACATGGGTTATATAAGAGACCTGATGCATCCTTTTTAGGGATGTAGATGATCGTCTTGTTCTATACCTGCGTATTTCTCTGTGGGCTGGCGAATGGGTGCCTGATAGGCGGGGGCAGGGGATCTAACTGTTCGTCTGTCCAGCGCTGAGTGATTCCCCTTGGTTTGTTGTACAATTCTGCCAGCGCTAGCCTCACCTATCTGGTTTGTGAGTATCTCAGTATAACTCGAGGCAAATTTGTATCGTTACATTGTTGTGTCATCTGTGCATCTACTGTGGGCATTCAGGGTATTTACCCGACCACATATAGTAATGCACCTTCGTGTTTGTGTATGTATGTTTCTCCTGCCTACTTCCTAAGTTCCGGAGAAAGACATGGGTTATATAAGAGACCTGATGCATCCTTTTTAGGGATGTAGATGATCGTCTTGTTCTATACCTGCGTATTTCTCTGTGGGCTGGCGAATGGGTGCCTGATAGGCGGGGGCAGGGGATCTAACTGTTCGTCTGTCCAGCGCTGAGTGATTCCCCTTGGTTTGTTGTACAATTCTGCCAGCGCTAGCCTCAACTAACTGGTTTGTGAGTATCTCAGTATAACTCGAGGCAAATTTGTATCGTTACATTGTTGTGTCATGTTCTGTGCATCTACTGTGGGCATTCAGGGTATTTACCCGACCACATATAGTAATGCACCTTCGTGTTTGTGTATGTATGTTTCTCCTGCTACTTCCTAAGTTCCGGAGAAAGACATGGGTTATATAAGAGACCTGATGCATCCTTTTTAGGGATGTAGATGATCGTCTTGTTCTATACCTGCGTATTTCTCTGTGGGCTGGCGAATGGGTGCCTGATAGGCGGGGGCAGGGGATCTAACTGTTCGTCTGTCCAGCGCTGAGTGATTCCCCTTGGTTTGTTGTACAATTCTGCCAGCGCTAGCCTCACCTATCTGGTTTGTGAGTATCTCAGTATAACTCGAGGCAAATTTGTATCGTTACATTGTTGTGTCATGTTCTGTGCATCTACTGTGGGCATTCAGGGTATTTACCCGACCACATATAGTAATGCACCTTCGTGTTTGTGTATGTATGTTTCTCCTGCCTACTTCCTAAGTTCCGCAGAAAGACATGGGTTATATAAGAGACCTGATGCATCCTTTTTAGGGATGTAGATGATCGTCTTGTTCTATACCTGCGTATTTCTCTGTGGGCTGGCGAATGGGTGCCTGATAGGCGGGGGCAAGGGATCTAACTGTTCGTCTGTCCAGCGCTGAGTGATTCCCCTTGGTTTGTTGTACAATTCTGCCAGCGCTAGCCTCACCTATCTGGTTTGTGAGTATCTCAGTATAACTCGAGGCAAATTTGTATCGTTACATTGTTGTGTCATGTTCTGTGCATCTACTGTGGGCATTCAGGGTATTTACCCGACCACATATAGTAATGCACCTTCGTGTTTGTGTATGTATGTTTCTCCTGCCTACTTCCTAAGTTCCGGAGAAAGACATGGGTTATATAAGAGACCTGATGCATCCTTTTTAGGGATGTAGATGATCGTCTTGTTCTATACCTGCGTATTTCTCTGTGGGCTGGCGAATGGGTGCCTGATAGGCGGGGGCAAGGGATCTAACTGTTCGTCTGTCCAGCGCTGAGTGATTCCCCTTGGTTTGTTGTACAATTCTGCCAGCGCTAGCCTCACCTATCTGGTTTGTGAGTATCTCAGTATAACTCGAGGCAAATTTGTATCGTTACATTGTTGTGTCATGTTCTGTGCATCTACTGTGGGCATTCAGGGTATTTACCCGACCACATATAGTAATGCACCTTCGTGTTTGTGTATGTATGTTTCTACTGCCTACTTCCTAAGTTCCGGAGAAAGACATGGGTTATATAAGAGACCTGATGCATCCTTTTTAGGGATGTAGATGATCGTCTTGTTCTATACCTGCGTATTTCTCTGTGGGCTGGCGAATGGGTGCCTGATAGGCGGGGGCAGGGGATCTAACTGTTCGTCTGTCCAGCGCTGAGTGATTCCCCTTGGTTTGTTGTACAATTCTGCCAGCGCTAGCCTCACCTATCTGGTTTGTGAGTATCTCAGTATAACTCGAGGCAAATTTGTATCGATACATTGTTGTGTCATGTTCTGTGCATCTACTGTGGGCATTCAGGGTATTTACCCGACCACATATAGTAATGCACCTTCGTGTTTGTGTATGTATGTTTCTCCTGCCTACTTCCTAAGTTCCGGAGAAAGACATGGGTTATATAAGAGACCTGATGCATCCTTTTTAGGGATGTAGATGATCGTCTTGTTCTATACCTGCGTATTTCTCTGTGGGCTGGCGAATGGGTGCCTGATAGGCGGGGGCAGGGGATCTAACTGTTCGTCTGTCCAGCGCTGAGTGATTCCCCTTGGTTTGTTGTACAATTCTGCCAGCGCTAGCCTCACCTATCTGGTTTGTGAGTATCTCAGTATAACTCGAGGCAAATTTGTATCGTTACATTGTTGTGTCATGTTCTGTGCATCTACTGTGGGCATTCAGGGTATTTACCCGACCACATATAGTAATGCACCTTCGTGTTTGTGTATGTATGTTTCTCCTGCCTACTCCCTAAGTTCCGGAGAAAGACATGGGTTATATAAGAGACCTGATGCATACTTTTTAGGGATGTAGATGATCGTCTTGTTCTATACCTGCGTATTTCTCTGCGGGCTGGCGAATGGGTGCCTGATAGGCGGGGGCAGGGGATCTAACTGTTCGTCTGTCCAGCGCTGAGTGATTCCCCTTGGTTTGTTGTACAATTCTGCCAGCGCTAGCCTCACCTATCTGGTTTGTGAGTATCTCAGTATAACTCGAGGCAAATTTGTATCGTTACATTGTTGTGTCATGTTCTGTGCATCTACTGTGGGCATTCAGGGTATTTACCCGACCACATATAGTAATGCACCTTCGTGTTTGTGTATGTATGTTTCTCCTGCCTACTTCCTAAGTTCCGGAGAAAGACATGGGTTATATAAGAGACCTGATGCATCCTTTTTAGGGATGTAGATGATCGTCTTGTTCTATACCTGCGTATTTCTCTGTGGGCTGGCGAATGGGTGCCTGATAGGCGGGGGCAGGGGATCTAACTGTTCGTCTGTCCAGCGCTGAGTGATTCCCCTTGGTTTGTTGTACAATTCTGCCAGCGCTAGCCTCACCTATCTGGTTTGTGAGTATCTCAGTATAACTCGAGGCAAATTTGTATCGTTACATTGTTGTGTCATCTGTGCATCTACTGTGGGCATTCAGGGTATTTACCCGACCACATATAGTAATGCACCTTCGTGTTTGTGTATGTATGTTTCTACTGCCTACTTCCTAAGTTCCGGAGAAAGACATGGGTTATATAAGAGACCTGATGCATCCTTTTTAGGGATGTAGATGATCGTCTTGTTCTATACCTGCGTATTTCTCTGTGGGCTGGCGAATGGGTGCCTGATAGGCGGGGGCAAGGGATCTAACTGTTCGTCTGTCCAGCGCTGAGTGATTCCCCTTGGTTTGTTGTACAATTCTGCCAGCGCTAGCCTCACCTATCTGGTTTGTGAGTATCTCAGTATAACTCGAGGCAAATTTGTATCGTTACATTGTTGTGTCATGTTCTGTGCATCTACTGTGGGCATTCAGGGTATTTACCCGACCACATATAGTAATGCACCTTCGTGTTTGTGTATGTATGTTTCTACTGCCTACTTCCTAAGTTCCGGAGAAAGACATGGGTTATATAAGAGACCTGACGCATCCTTTTTAGGGATGTAGATGATCGTCTTGTTCTATACCTGCGTATTTCTCTGTGGGCTGGCGAATGGGTGCCTGATAGGCGGGGGCAGGGGATCTAACTGTTCGTCTGTCCAGCGCTGAGTGATTCCCCTTGGTTTGTTGTACAATTCTGCCAGCGCTAGCCTCACCTATCTGGTTTGTGAGTATCTCAGTATAACTCGAGGCAAATTTGTATCGATACATTGTTGTGTCATGTTCTGTGCATCTACTGTGGGCATTCAGGGTATTTACCCGACCACATATAGTAATGCACCTTCGTGTTTGTGTATGTATGTTTCTCCTGCCTACTTCCTAAGTTCCGGAGAAAGACATGGGTTATATAAGAGACCTGATGCATCCTTTTTAGGGATGTAGATGATCGTCTTGTTCTATACCTGCGTATTTCTCTGTGGGCTGGCGAATGGGTGCCTGATAGGCGGGGGCAGGGGATCTAACTGTTCGTCTGTCCAGCGCTGAGTGATTCCCCTTGGTTTGTTGTACAATTCTGCCAGCGCTAGCCTCACCTATCTGGTTTGTGAGTATCTCAGTATAACTCGAGGCAAATTTGTATCGTTACATTGTTGTGTCATGTTCTGTGCATCTACTGTGGGCATTCAGGGTATTTACCCGACCACATATAGTAATGCACCTTCGTGTTTGTGTATGTATGTTTCTCCTGCCTACTTCCTAAGTTCCGGAGAAAGACATGGGTTATATAAGAGACCTGATGCATCCTTTTTAGGGATGTAGATGATCGTCTTGTTCTATACCTGCGTATTTCTCTGTGGGCTGGCGAATGGGTGCCTGATAGGCGGGGGCAGGGGATCTAACTGTTCGTCTGTCCAGCGCTGAGTGATTCCCCTTGGTTTGTTGTACAATTCTGCCAGCGCTAGCCTCACCTATCTGGTTTGTGAGTATCTCAGTATAACTCGAGGCAAATTTGTATCGTTACATTGTTGTGTCATGTTCTGTGCATCTACTGTGGGCATTCAGGGTATTTACCCGACCACATATAGTAATGCACCTTCGTGTTTGTGTATGTATGTTTCTCCTGCCTACTTCCTAAGTTCCGGAGAAAGACATGGGTTATATAAGAGACCTGATGCATCCTTTTTAGGGATGTAGATGATCGTCTTGTTCTATACCTGCGTATTTCTCTGTGGGCTGGCGAATGGGTGCCTGATAGGCGGGGGCAGGGGATCTAACTGTTCGTCTGTCCAGCGCTGAGTGATTCCCCTTGGTTTGTTGTACTTATAGGCGTTGCATACTTATAGTACTGATGTCATAAGCGTTGCATACTTATAGTACTAATGTCATAGGCGTTGCGTACTTATAGTACTAATGTCATAGGCGTTGCATACTTATAGTACTAATGCCATAGGCGTTGCGTACTTATAGTACTAATGCCATAGGCGTTGCGTACTTATAGTACTAAGAGCCGTAGGGTTGTAGGGGTGCACTTTGCGCAAAGAAACAGCGTCACCTCTCTGGATGACGGTAGCGGATATTGTCGCGATGATTCCTGCAGGATGTCAGAGTGTTGTTATTCCTACAGGATGTCAGGGTGTTGTTATTCCTGCAGGATGTCAGGGTGTTGTTATTCCCGCAGGATGTCAAGGTGTTGTTATTCCTGCAGGATATCAGGGTGTTGTTATTCCTGCATGATGTCAAGGTGTTGTTATTCCTGCAGGATGTCAAGGTGTTGTTATTCCTGCAGGATGTCAGGGTGTTGTTATTCCTGCAGGATGTCAAGGTGTTGTTATTCCTGCAGGATGTCAGAGTGTTGTTATTTCTGCAGGATGTCAGGGTGTTGTTATTCCTGCAGGATGTCAGGGTGTTGTTATTCCTGCAGGATGTCAGGGTGTTGTTATTCCTGCAGGATGTCAGGGTGTTGTTATTCCTGCAGGATGTCAGGGTGTTGTTATTCCTGCAGGATGTCAGGGTGTTGTTATTCCTGCAGGATGTCAGGGTGTTGTTATTCCTGCAGGATGTCAGGGTGTTGTTATTCCTGCAGGATGTCAGGGTGTTGTTATTCCTGCAGGATGTCAGGGTGTTTTTATTCCTGCAGGATGTCAGGGTGTTGTTATTCCTGCAGGATGTCAGGGTGTTGTTATTCCTGCAGGATGTCAGGGTGTTGTTATTCCTGCAGGATGTCAGGGTGTTGTTATTCCTGCAGGATGTCAGGGTGTTGTTATTCCTGCAGGATGTCAGGGTGTTGTTATTCCTGCAGGATGTCAGGGTGTTGTTATTCCTGCAGGATGTCAGGGTGTTGTTATTCCTGCAGGATGTCAGGGTGTTTTTATTCCTGCAGGATGTCAGGGTGTTGTTATTCCTGCAGGATGTCAGGGTGTTGTTATTCCTGCAGGATGTCAGGGTGTTGTTATTCCTGCAGGATGTCAGGGTGTTGTTATTCCTGCAGGATGTCAGGGTGTTGTTATTCCTGCAGGATGTCAGAGTGTTGTTATTTCTGCAGGATGTCAGGCTGTTGTTATTCCTGCAGGATGTCAGAGTGTTGTTATTTCTGCAGGATGTCAGAGTGTTGTTATTTCTGCAGGATGTCAGGCTGTTGTTATTCCTGCAGGATGTCAGGGTGTTGTTATTCCTGCAGGATGTCAGGCTGTTGTTATTCCTGCAGGATGTCAGGGTGTTGTTATTCCTGCAGGATGTCAGGGTGTTGTTATTCCTGCAGGATGTCAGAGTGTTGTTATTTCTGCAGGATGTCAGGGTGTTGTTATTCCTGCAGGATGTCAGGGTGTTGTTATTCCTGCAGGATGTCAGAGTGTTGTTATTCCTGCAGGATGTCAGAGTGTTGTTATTTCTGCAGGATGTCAGGCTGTTGTTATTCCTGCAGGATGTCAGGGTGTATGTTATTCCTGCAGGATGTCAGGCTGTTGCTTTCTGCATGATAAACAATTTGTTGAAATGCCGGTGACGCAGCTGAACGCTTTACTGCATGTTAAAACAATTTGTTGAAATGCCGGTGACGCAGCTGAACGCTTTACTGCATGTTAAAACAATTTGTTGAAATGCCTGCAGTGACGTCAGCTGTTACGCTTATTACCTGCAGTGCATGTTAAAACAATTTGTTGAAATGCCGGTGACGCAGCTGAACGCTTTACTGCATGTTAAAACCAATTTGTTGAAATGCCGGTGACGCAGCTGAACGCTTTACTGCATGTTAAAAACAATTTGTTGAAATGCCGGTGACGCAGCTGAACGCTTTACTGCATGTTAAAACAATTTGTTGAAATGCCGGTGACGCAGCTGAACGCTTTACTGCATGTTAAAACAATTTGTTGAAATGCCGGTGACGCAGCTGAACGCTTTACTGCATGTTAAAACAATTTGTTGAAATGCCGGTGACGCAGCTGAACGCTTTACTGCATGTTAAAACAATTTGTTGAAATGCCGGTGACGCAGCTGAACGCTTTACTGCATGTTAAAACAATTTGTTGAAATGCCGGTGACGCAGCTGAACGCTTTACTGCATGTTAAGATTCATACAAGAATCTGACCAGTCTGTTTTACGTTTAATTAAGATCGACACCAGAAATTGACCAATCAACATTCATGATATATATCTGAATCCGACGAATCTACTTCAAGTTAACATCATGTCTGACCAATCTACTTCAAGTTAACATCATGTCTGACCAATCCGCTTCATGTTAACATCCATGTCTGACCAATCTGCTTCATGTTAACATCATGTCTGACCAATCTACTTCATGTTAACATCCATGTCTGACCAATCTGCTTCATGTTAGGATTCATTTCAGATCAGACCAATCTGTATTATGTTAAGATTCATATCGGAATGAAACCAGTCCGATTCATGTTAAGATACAAATCACAGTCAGACCAGTCTGCTTCCAGTTAAGATCCATATCAGCATCAGAGCACTCTAGGTTAAGATCCATAACAGAATCAGACGAATCTGTGTCATTGTTACGTGGTAGTCGTAGTATGATATCACACCAGACGCACGCACGTAGGGTTCTTGTACAGAAACTTCACTCAGCTGCAACTCGTCACACGTGGCACAAGGTTGTAGACCACTCAGGAAAAACAGTTCCAACAATATTTTATTGTAACAATGCAATCTCAGCACAATGCATCAACAAATGCACCAACACGGATACTCTGTCTCGTCTACAATAAATCAACACTTTTGACACACTGCGTCTCTCATACAATGTACTCACATACTTCCTAACACGGTCTTTTATACTATTACAGATTTCCACAATAATCCAGCAAATTCGCACAACACAATCAATCAGAAAAGAAAACCGTAACCAAAACTCATTAATATTAATGAAAAAGAATACACTAGGCGTATTTGATACAATGTTACGAAATGTAGCCGACACTTTGACGTCATATCTGAGGTCATTAGAAAGATCGCGACCCTGCTCGAACCTTCCAGTCTAATGTAGGCGAAACCACGCGTCACAACAAAAATCGATCGCAATTCTCCAGGCAACAGAAATTGAATCCTACTAAAAAGGTACGTAATTCTTATCCAAAATAACTCAAATGAATATCGCATCTTTCTATGCTCTCAAAGAATAACACAACCACAAACGTGACACTCGTGGTGACCCACTTAACCCCAAGACCGCACGTGCCAAATGTTGGAGGTGTCTCCAAACGACTATATACCAGTTGCAATAGACAGATCGACCATGATAAGTCAAGGGTACTGTCAGATTAGCTTAGCGCCTGATGGCGCCAAGCTAGTCTGGCACTACCCTTGAATTATCATCTTCGATTCGTCTGTTGTAGTGCGTCGCGGCTAAATGGGTTAGGCCGCCGGTTCCATATCACAATCGGGCCTCAATATGTCGGGCCTCAATCTGTCGCGCCTCAATCTGTCTGTCGAACCTCAATCTGTCGAGCCTCAATCTGTCGGGCCTCAATCTATCGAGCCTCAATCTGTCGGGAATCAATCTTTCTGGCCTCAATCTTTCGAGCCTCAATCTGTCGGGCCCCAATCTGTCGGGCCTCAATCTGTCGGGCCTCAATCTGTCGGTCCTCAATCTGTCTGTCGGGCCTCAATATGTCGGGCCTCAATCTGTCGAGCCTCAATCTGTCGGGTCTCAATCTGACGGGCCTCAATCTGTCTGTCGGGCCTCAATCTGCCGGGCCTCAATCTGTCTGTCGGGCCTCAATCTGTCTGTCGGGCCTCAATCTTTCGAGCCTCAATCTCTCGGGCCTCAATCTGTCGAGCCTCAATCTGTCGGGCCTCAATCTGTCTGGTCTCAATCTGTCGAGCCTCAATCTGTCAGGCCTCAATCTGTCGGGTCTCAGTCTGTCGGGCCTCAATCTATCGGGCCTCAATCTGTCTGTCGGGCCTCAATCTGTCGGGTCTCAATCTGTCTGTCGGGCCTCAATCTGTCGAGTCTCAATCTGTCGGGCCTCAATCTGTCTGTCGAGCCTGAATCTGTCGAGGCTCAATCTGTCGGGCCTCAATATGTCGAGCGTCAATCTATTGGGCCTCAATCTGTCTGGCCCTCAATCTCTCGAGCCTCAGTATGTCGGGCCTCAATCTGTCGGGCCTCAATCTGTCTGGCCTCAATCTGTCGAGCCTCAATCTGTCGGGCTTCAATCTGTCGGGCCTCAATCTGTCTGTCGGGCCTCAATCTGTCGAGCCTCAATCTGTCTGGCCCTCAATCTGTCGAGCCTCAATCTGTTGGGCCTCAATCTGTCTGTCGGACCTCAATCTGCCGAGCCCCAATCTGTCGGGCCTCAATCTGTCGAGCCTCAATCTGTTGGGCCTCAATCTGTCTGGCTCTCAATCTGTCAGGCCTCAATCTGTCGGGCCTCAGTCTGTCTGTCGGGCCTCAATCTGTCGGGCCTCAATCTGTCGAGCATCAATCTGTCGGCCTCAATCTGTCGGGCCTCAATCTGTCTGTCGGGCCTCAGTCTTTCGGGCCTCAATCTGTCAGTCGGGCCTCAATCTGTCTGTCGGGCCGCAATCTGTCGAGCCTCAATGTCGGGCCTCAATCTGTCTGTCGAGCCTTAATCTGTCGATCCTCAATATGTCGAGCCTCAATCTGTCGAGCCTCAATCTGTCGGGCCTAAATCTGTCTGGCCTCAATCTGTCGAGCCTCAATCTATCGGGCTTTAATCTGTCGGGCTTCAATCTGTCGGGCCTCAATCTGTCGGGCCTCAATCTGTCGAGCCTCAATCTGGCGCGCCTCAATCTGGCGGGCCTCAATCTGTCTGTCGGGCCTCAATCTGTCGGGCCTCAATCTATCGGGCCTCAATCTGTCTGTCGGGCCTTAATCTGTCGAGCCTCAAACTGTCGGGCTTCAGTCTGTCTGTCGAGCCTCAATCTGTCGAGCCTCAATATGTTGGGCCTCAATCTGTCGGGCCTCAGTCTGTCTGGCCTCAATCTGTATGGCCTCAATCTGTCGAGCCTCAATCTGTCGGGCCTCAATCTGTCTATCGGGACTAATCTGTCGGGCCTCAATCTGTCGGGCCTAAATCTGTCTGTCGGGCCTCAATCTGTCGGGAAATTCATGCGCTGCTCTATGACTTTCGACCTTCCGGCTGGGATCCGCAAGGTTCAAAATCATAAGCCCGCACACACACATGACTTAAAACGTGTAATGAGTGTTTTGGTCCATCCTGTAGGCATGCATGGAGACACGGTTTGCCGGTGTATAAATAACATGGTGTATGCATGCATGGATACACTGGTTCCCGGTGTATAAATAATATGGTGTATGCATGCATGGAGACACGGGTTTCCGATGTATAAATAACAATTGTCATATCGCAGTCTGCCGATCTCTCCGGTTCTCCTCCAACTGTGTCATTACGCTGGTGTGGCTCTTTGCAGTCAAAAGAAAATTATATTTGTGAACAATGTGAGCGACTGTGGCAGCCATTTCTGCGGGAAATCTCGTAAAAAGTATGGGTTACTCCGTTTGATTCGCCTCTCCAATTTCCGGTGCGCATCCTCTGACTGAAACCCTCGTCATTACCTCCGTTTGAGGATGGACATGGAGCTGTTGCTTTCTAGCAAAAGTATAACCCAACGAAGAAAGAAACACGCTGAGAAAGACAGTTACAACACAATTGTGTTGTAACTGTCTTTTCTAAACGTGTTTCTTTCAGTTGGGATCTTTTCTGCATTCTGGACACATGGCAGCCCCTTTGTTGGTCCTGAATTCAGCCATGCCTGGATTCTCGTGAGCCGGCCGCGTGGCTACAGGGAGTCGTGATAATCTTTGCTGCTTGCACGTTATGTGCTCATGAGCATCTGTGCTTACTGCGGGTGACACACAGTGTGAGAGAGGCTTAACATCAAGCTAAAAAATGTAACTTTGAGCGGAACGAACTTCTGACAAGGATTGGAAAACATGAAAAATGTAAATCCGACAAGATGCGCCTGATGAAGTGGGTGTGTTTGATGGAGAGGCTGCCATTGCGTCAACAGCGGACAAGATTGTATTTTGTGATTACCTCGTGTTTGAGTGCGTACCGTAAATGAGCGGCGTTAGATGACACGATAGTCATTGTAAATACAGTTGTTGCACTTGGCTGGACAGGAAGGAACACAGTGTGGTGTTTCACAGATGATACATGACAAGTTTTGTTTTACGATCCCAACCGTGCAACACTGGTTACCGCCACGATCATGCCGCAATCTACAATAATGGATAGCAAAGAAACCGACAGGAACACGTCAACCTTTACAACGAACAAATATGCACAAACCATGAAAGCTTGCAAACAACACAAACAAACCAAAGCAAAACAAACCAAATGAAACGAAACGGAACCAAACGAAACCAAACCATACCAAATCAAAAAGTCAGACTAAACCAAACCAAACCACTGAATCAAAGCAAGCCAATCATATCACACACACACACACACACACACACACACACACACACACACACACACACACACACACACACACACACACACACAGCAACCCACTATCCTACAACACTAAAACCAAAGAGACCGGAAGAAGCCAACACATAAAGAAAGTCAGCGTGGGCGCATGACGGATGCTGAAAAATTACAGATGAGAAAAAGGTGTGGTGGGTTGTCACGTGGTGGGTGTCACGTGGTAGGGTGTCACGTGGTGGGGTGTCACGTGGTGGCTGTCACTTGGTGGGGTGTCACGTGGTGGGGTGTCACGTGGTGGTTGTCACGTGGTGATTGTCACGTTGTGGGTGTCACGTGGTGGGGTGTGGACAAAACCTGTAGTGCATGCACGGTTACAGAATGACAGAATTTGCTGATATGCTCCACTCATTTATACCCGACACCCTACAGCAGGAGATGGACCGACTATGATAATTCAAGGATAGTGCCAGATTAGCTTGCAGTAGCTGACTGGCCCTTCGTTTGTCTTGTACTGTGTTTGTCTTAAATGGCGTAAATCCGTGTCTGTTTCGTGAGTGTGTGTGTGTTGGGTTTCAGGCGCGGCGCTTTGAGTCGATTTCCCCAAAATTGAGAAAAAGCGCCTATATAATAACGGTATAAAATATAAATAAATTATCATGGTCGATCCATTTCCTGCAATTGGTCCTTTGTCGTTAGGTGACACTTCTAAAATTTGAGAAATGCGGCCGCGGGGTTTAAATTGGGCTAATTCAGCTGTATTAGATGTTTCATATTCAACCCAATTACGCAAACAACATCAAGAATTCTGTACGGTCGCTGCTCCCACAACCAGCCCTGACTTGAACGTGAAATAGCCAGACGGAAAAAAAAAACCACCAGCGTTGGTCTGTGATTTTGGTCTTACTTCATCAGGGCGAAAGGTCCAAGCTCACAGCACAGCAGCACACACTGACAATGCTGTTCACTTGGCTGTGGGAGTGAGAGGGAACCGTGTGAGTGTAATAGGACAATTGAAGTCCCATCCCGTCTTGGCGCCAGCAGTGGCAGAAAACTGCACATCCATCTGACCGGCGCCTGCGGCCTGTATTTAGCACTCCCAAAATAGCGAGAAAATCGCAAATCGCCCAATGTCAAGGTTTATTTTTTTATTTTTTTTTTATTTTTTTTTTTTGGGGGGGTGGGGGGGGGGGGGGGGTTTGCTCCTCCAGAGAGCTCTTATTGGGCTGTTAGCGTACCGCCCATGTGCTATCACCTTGCAAGTGGTATAGATCCTCATGAGCCCCCGCTGTCGCGGAGGCTCATGAGGATCTATACCTCTTGTCCGCAAGTTTTACAGGGGCCTAGTCTAGAACGTTCGAGTGTATTTCCATCCCGGCACTGAAGGCAAGCAACAAAAGTGTCGAGCTACGAGGTATCCGGGTTGAACGACCACAAAGCTGCAGAAAGTAGGCCTTGGATGTCAAACAAAGATCACTTGTGCGTGATGATGTCGTAGTCTTCATTTACACACGTGTTCATCAGAAAACAGGGGTTCAGTCCACTACTGATGCGTGATTTTAACTTCCGTAAGTTAGATGGCCACCTGCCGTGCGTGTTAGGCAGGAGTGGTGGACAGAACGACCGCTAACGCCGTCAACCGGACCGCAGGGAGTAGTCGTTTTTACTGAACCTTTTAAGGTGCTGGCACAGGACTGACATTCTAAACCCGGCCAGCGTGTTGACCCGCTCAGTCTCACACCAACAGCATAATATCGATCGACCGGGACAGTTCAAGGGCAGTGACAGAATAGCTTGGCACCTAAAGACGGAAATTCTACCACACATTTCCAACTGTCATGGTCGATTCAAATGTTCCACTGTGGATCTATGTAATGCTGTGGATCTATGTAGGGCTGTTCTATGTAGGATTGTGGATCTATGTAAGACTGTGGGTCTATGTAGAACTGTGGGTCTATGTAGGACTGTGGGTCTATGTATTGCTGTGGGTCTATGTAGGGTTGTGGGTCTATGTAGGGCTGTGGGTCTATGTAGGACTGTGGGGAGGACAGGGGGCTGCGCGCATGGACCATTCATGGTGAGGACGACGGACTAGCTAGGGGGGTGAACAACGAGCAGGGGTGTGTGTGTGTGTGTGGTTGTGTGTGTGTGTGTGTGTGTGTGTGCGTGCGTGCGTGCGTGCGTGCGTGTGTGTGTGTGTGTGTGTGTGTGTGTGTGTGTGTGTGTGTGCGCGCGCGCGCGCGTAAAGTCACCCAGCTTTGATCTTAACCAGGTCACCTAACAATGAAAACGAGGGCGTCCGTGCGACTAGTTCCTTTGTTCTTGTCAAATTTTAATTTTTTTTTTCGAAATTCTGTGCACGCACACGTAACACCACGACCGTCAGTGTTTGAATTGTTAACCTTCAGTAATTTAACAAATATCCGTATTCATGGCGACGAAACACGCTACTGACAGACAAACGGTTAACTTTGCTCCCTGAGCATGCTACTAGCATGGAGTGGTTGCGCATTACAAGTCGACATCATCATCATCATCATCATCAGCAACTTATTCTAAGCTTCACTGATTTAGAAGAAGATCCCATGAGTGACGTGCCAGGGATTGACCCACCATGATAGTCCAAGATTAGTGCCAGATTAGTTTGGCACTTTCCCAGGTCTTTCGAACGCCAAGTTTATCTGGGACTATCCTTGAACTATCATGGTCCATTCATCTCCAGCTGTTCTCTGTCAGGAATGGCAGTTCAAACTTTAAGAACAGACACGTAATGGACTTGGTCGGCGTAATGGCGCCTGACGTCTGCTGGCTGTGTCCTGATGATCTCGTCTGACTTGACTTGTCCGCAACATTCCTCACTTTGCCATTGTCATGGAGACAGCGGTACTGCATTTAGTGATCCCTTATCCCATGCCTCTCCTTTCTTATTCTGGTTTTTTTTTTTCTTGTCCTTGGGATTGCTAACATTATCCTTGTAAAAAAAATTCCCCCCCCCCTCCCCTCCTCTCTCTGTAGTTTGTCAAAAAATAACATTCTTTTGCAGATACAAAACAAAAGTACTAAAGCCATAATTATGGTTTATGTATAACAACAATATTTGTCTTAGGATGGAGACATTCTTGTAGAAGTGTTTTTCGAGCGCTATTTGTTCACTGTGGGGGAACCAGTCCTCGTACACGGCCCGGATAAGGTGCAAGACATTTTTTTTGTGTGCATACCATTAAAAATTGTAATCGTATGTAACCCAGATTCTTCAGAAAAAGATGATCCTTAATTAACACCCATTCCCTCTCTCTCAGAAATACCAAAAGTGTTTTTTTCCCAAACAGTTTAAAAGATATTTATTTTCACTATAACATCAATAACAGGATCAATTAACCGGTTGTATGGCAACACAAAAACATCAGTGACTCAGAGACAAAATAAAGCATGAGAGAGCACAGACTGACAGCAACCCGATCCGTGGACACTGTAATAAACAACAAACGAAATATAGGTGACATAACATAAAACAAAGGCAATGTTTTTTTTCCCATTACAAATATTCAGACTAGAACATAATTATAATTGAGCACACCGTGGGACCTAATACAAAATAGATCCTTCGATTTAACTGCAAAAGCCTTCGCAGCAAAACACAATATATTAGGGCTATGTTATGCTTGTTTGATCTGGCCCGAGCAGCTCAAGCGCAACAAAGCTATACAAATCACCCTGTTTAAACTTATTCCATAAGTTTAACACATGTCGGTTAATACAACAGCCCTACGCGCGATTGTATCATCCCAACACCAAGAAATCCACCCTTTAAGCCCCATCTAAGACTGCAGGTGAAAATCCAATTAAAACACTAATCAATATATGACTCAAAGTCAAAACACCCAAGATATTACCAATTCCACAGATACATGCCGAGACAAAGATACACATGGTTCTTGTACTATTAGAATCCATAAATATCTCCTGCATCACAATATAATTCGCATAAAAAGAAACTCATCCTATACATTTAATGCAATCCCTAAATGAAATCAACAATATTTCCTAATTAAAACACTTTACCAACCTGAATTAGCATCCGAGAAATCAGTGCATGCTCTCTGTCCCCGCTCAAACAATGAAATGGCAGAGGAAGAGGAAATTGACTCAACAGGAAGTAAAATTCAGAACCAAAATAATTACTAAAATATTACAACAACACCAAAAGTATTCCTGCAATGTTATTACAAGGTCATTTCCAAAAACCAAAACTAAATATATGCTCGAGGAAAAAGGAAAATTTATCTGTCTCTGTCTAAAAAGGGAAACCAACAAGAACAATTCTAACGTCAATCCACTAAGCTTACTCAAAATGAAATACAACTTATTAACCTATCACAGAGGTGATATAGGTTACACGTACAAGTTACAAGTTTATTCCAGTGATCAAATTAAAATCATGAGCAAGTAAACATGTATACATATTTACGATAAAATAATTTTAAAGTAATATTTTTAATGCCGTAAGCATACGCGCGTCGATAGTTTCAAAATGATCAGTGAGATGCCTTCTAAAGAAGTCAATCAGACGCGCACGGTTGATACAGTTTTACTTTGCTCCTGAAGCGAGACAGAGATTATTTTGGATTTGAACTTTGAAGTACATCTTATCAACGTCATATACGTTATTGTCCCTGTTCTTGAAAGCAGCCTTTGCCATAGAACTCGGTCTTTTGTGGGGGAAAGCATATATATCGAAAGTAAACTCGCTTCGTGCATGGTTTACATTGTGTCTGCCGACCATCTTCAACATTCTGAAGACTTTTTGACCAGATACAACATGTATGTTGTTCGTCTGTTTTCCAATTCCAGCTTAACGGTTCTAAGTGTAGGCCTGCTCATCAGCTTACAAGATGAGAACATACATGTACACTTATATGGTAATAGGTGCCATACCACCCGCTCCCCACCCCACATACACACACAAGACCACAGAACACCCATCAAAAGGCATGTACATCTGTGCACGTTCATAATCTATCCTTTACTTGACATTCATATGTTCGAGGTGTCTTGGACTTACTTTATTTTATTTATTTAAATTATGTATTAATTTATTTATTTTTGTTTGTTTGTAATATAGGTTTTGTACATACACATCAGCATACAAGAAGAAAAAACACAAATATATAGATGGTAATAGGTGCCATACCGCCCGCTCCCAATCCCGCTCCACACACACACACACACACACACACACACACACACACACACACACACACACACACACACACACACACACACACACACACACAAACACACACACAAAAGCCCAGAACACCCACCAAAAGACATGCACATCTGTGCATGTTCATAATCTATCCTTTACTTAACATTCATATGTCCCAGGTACCTTTGACTTACTTTATCTTATTTATTTAAATTATGTATTTATTTATTTATTTTGTTTGTTTGTAATGTAGGTTTTGTACATACACATCAGCATACAACATGACAACATACATACATGGTAATAGGTGCCATACCGCCCGCTCCCAACCCCACTCCACATGCAGAACACCCACCAAAGGCATCTTACAGCAAAATGTCAAAGTCAGTAAGAAAATAATATAACAGCAGCAAGTACATGTATTTTGTAAATCACTCAAATAAAACGAGAACTCATCGAGCCCACTGGTGTTATGAGTGGATGATGGAAACACCGAAAGAAATAGTACGTGTACATTATGCAGTACGTGCCCCCTCCATCTCCCCCCCTCCCCGCTCCCCCCCCCCTCCCCCGTGTCCCCTCTACCCTGCCCTAAACTAGCTGTTCATCTTAAAACATATCTCATTCACTCTGTCACCTTCTCCGTTTTCTTTCTCGTTTTAATCCCTATATATAGTGTCAGTGCTAATGCCGGCTGCTAATAATCCTTGAAGCGAACCTCAAATGTCAATAGGCAGACAAACTGCAAATTACGCAGCAGCAAAATACACTTCTTCTTTTGTGCAGCTAGGCTACTGCTAGCAAGATAGGGTTTAATTTTAAACAGAGCATTGCATGAACTTCCAAGCGTGTTCACATTGTGCTGTGTATTCTTTCAATGTGTAGCGTGCTGTACCATTACTGATCACTGAGACTGCATTGGTGATCACACATCACAACATAGCTTACCAGTGCAACTGCCTGAATTAAATATTACAGTAATATATAATTAATCAAGTTCCGAAACTTTGTTCAGCCATGAGAGTTAAAACCAAGTGGTGTGGCACTCTTTTTCTTTTACAACATGCAGCATGTTACACTTCGGACATCGGTTTCGAAGATAGCGTTTGTGTTGTGGGTTGCGTTTTATTTTGGTGCTGTGGTGTCAAAATGAAATGGGCAAAGCAATGGTAAAGTGAATTTAAATAAACGTGACAAGCCTTAAAAATGCACAAAGAAAAAAAAAGTAGAAATAATCGAAAGAACGCGTCGCCGGCCGGGCACACCGAAATTCACGGCAACGAGTTCGCGTGCATCTTGTATCATGTGACGATCACGTGATTTGGCATACTTTATTGTTGAGTAACGATATTTGAGCTCAAGGCAAGCTTTTTCCTAATTGTTTCTTCTCTTAATATAATTACTTGTGGAAATATACTTTATAAATAAAATGTAAATCCTTTTAACTCAATCTACCCCAACACCGAAATCCCCAAATTTTGCCGATGTCCTCTGAAGACTGCATTGCAGTGCAGGACACAGATCGACCACGATAGTTCAAGGGTGATGCCAGAATAGCTTGGCGCCCATAGGCGCCAAGCTATTCTGGCATCACTCTTGAACTATCATTGTCGATCCTTATCTCGCTGTGGTGTGTCTGGGGTAGAATGAGTTAAGTAACATATTGTGCATACTACAACTGAATACAGGATCAATGATGCTCGTGTACACTACTGAATCCCCAGTGAATGACAAAGATGCGACAGTCCTGGTTTCGTCTGCAGGCGTACTGGAAACAAAATGTACTACAAAAAGAAATCTCTTCATCCTCCGGCGGTGTAGTCATACCAGACTTCATGTTGATATACCCAAACGTTTATTACTCTGAAGAAAATCACTGATCGCGTAAACGGCTGATCGTCTATGATGGGCATCTGCTAGACTATTGTGGTGTATTTTGTTCTTGTTCCTATGTCCAGTGTTTACGTGTTTTCCTTACGACGTCAGCACATTTGTGTGAGTAATTTGTTTTTAGATTTGAAACCCCCATGCTGGCCTTATGTGGCCTCCTTCAGTACAATGCGACTGCCAATGACAGCAGCCTTCCCGTCTCTTGTTTTTTTTTTTTTTTTTTTTTTTTTTTTTTTATGACGATTCAGTCTGGCACGCTCTGTTTGGGAATGTAATCGTATACAGTGGGCCGAGTCTTGCTACCTGGGGCCAGTTGCATCAGTGAGTCCTGCGCCAGCCACTAAGCAAGGTGCTCCGCTATAGCGCCACAACACTCACCCTTCCTATAGCGCCACAACACTCACCCCGCTATAGCGCCACAACACTCACCCCGCTGTAGCGCCACAACACTCACCCCGCTGTAGCGCCACAACACTCACCCCGCTATAGCGCCACAACACTCACCCCGCTATAGCGCCACAACACTCACCCCACTATAGCGCCACAACACTCACCCCGCTAGAGCGCCACAACACTCACCCCGCTATAGCGCCACAACACTCACCCCGCTATAGCGCCACAACACTCACCCCGCTATAGCGTCACAACACTTACCCCGCCATAGCGCCACAACACTCACCCCGCTATAGCGCCACAACATAGCGCCACAACACTCACCCCGCTATAGCGTCACAACACTTACCCCGCCATAGCGCCACAACACTCACCCCGCTATAGCGCCACAACACTCACCCCGCTATAGCGTCACAACACTCACCCCGCTATAGCACCATAACACTCACCCCGCTATAGCGCCACAACACTCACCCCGCTATAGCGCCACAACACTCACCCCGCTATAGCGTCACAACACTCACCCCGTTATAGCGCCACAACACTCACCCCTCTATAGCGCCACAACACTCACCCCGCTATAGCGCCACAACACTTACCCCGCTATAGCGCCACAACACTCACCCCGCTATAGCGCCACAACACTCACCCCGCTATAGCGCCACAACACTTACCCCGCCATAGCGCCACAACACTCACCCCGCTATAGCGCCACAACACTCACCCCGCTATAGCGTCACAACACTCACCCCGCTATAGCACCACAACACTCACCCCGCTATAGCGCCACAACACTCACCCCGCTATAGCGCCACAACACTCACCCCGCTATAGCGCCACAACACTTACCCCGCTATAGCGCCACAACACTCACCCCGCTATAGCGACACAACACTCACCCCGCTATAGCGCCACAACACTCACCCCGCTATAGCGCCACAACACTCACCCCGCTATAGCCCCACAACACTCACCCCGCTATAGCGCCACAACACTCACCCCGCTATAGCGCCACAACACTCACCCCGCTATAGCGCCACAACACTTACCCCGCTATAGCGCCACAACACTCACCCCGCTATAGCGCCACAACACTCACCCCGCTATAGCGCCACAACACTCACCCCGCTATAGCGCCACAACACTCACCCCGCTATAGCGCCACAACACTCACCCCGCTATAGCGGAGCACCTTGCTTAGTGGATGGCGCAGCAGGCCCGGATCCAGGGGGTGGGGGTGGAGGTGGAAGGGGGGGTCCATGGACCCCCCCCTCTTCCCCCATAAAAAACTATTTTCCTTGACATGCACATTTTGTTGATGCTTGCACAACCGCACACAAAAACTCTGCTTCAGGTGGTTAATTTCTCCCAAAATTATTTGTGACTCTCCCCCCACACTTGTAAGTGATCCGGCCCTGCGCAGGACTAAGCTCACTCATGCAACTGAGCCTTGAGCCCTGGTGCAGCAATGCGAGCCCTGTCCTGGTGCAGCAATGCGAGCCCTGTCCTGGTGACAGTCTAACTCTCGTGGCGGCGATATCGAGGACAGACGGACTTTGGACATGACAGAAAATCCCTTTCCATTACACACTACATAATTTCATCATATTTTTAGTGAATAAGTTTTATTAAGTCTCTCCTATTTATAGAGGGGACACTTTAGGATGGGTCGCGGTCGGGCGAATTTAATAGCATGTCCATGATGTCAAAGGCGGGCAACAAGATAAACATTACGTCATGTTTAGTTACGCTAGCCTCACTGCTGAACGTACATTTGGGGCGAATCGCCGCATGTGCGTGCGTGCGTGCGTGCGTGTGTGTGTATGTGTGTGTGTGTGTGTGTTTGTGTGTGTATGTAAACAAGAGAATCTCAGATCTGTACACACAAGCTTGAAACTTGGCGAAATACTTTATATAAGGGGTGGCTAAGAGAGCCTCCGAGCATATTGTAATTGAATGTCTCAATGAAGACATAACAACCGTATATAGAAAGTCTGTTGACCAAGATTAGAGTCCGTAATGTTTGTCATATTTACTTAAATTTTGGATATAGCTAGTTTGGAGAAAGACATTGGATGAGTTCGTTAGCCAGCTTTGTACACTTTTAACTTCTTCAGTAAAAAAAAAAATTCTTTTCAGAAAATAATTAAAACAATAAAAAAACATTGACTTCCAGAGAAAGTCAGACAGTGGCGTTGACGTAAAAGAGGCAACTCCGTCACCACGCAGACATAGACATAATACTTCAAAATATGACGTAATTCTCTCTCTCTCTCTCTCTTGCTCTCTCTCTCTCTCTCTCTCTCTATCACTATTACCTGTTTTGTCGAAGCCTTTAGAGCGGCACATCCATAAGCATCTATCTGAATACTTAGAAAACCAAAATCTCATCCATTCACTGCAGTCAGGCTTCAGACCAAACCATTCCTGTCACACTGCCTTGATAAGGATGGCAGATACCTGGTTATCATCTATTAATGATTCCAAACTAACAGGTGTAGTGTTCTTAGACTTCCGGAAAGCCTTTGACATGGTGAACCATGACATACTTATAAAGAAAATATCCTTATATACTAAAAGCGCAGCCGTGTTTTTCAAATCCTACTTAGAAAACAGAAGACAAAAAGTTCTCCTTAATGGTACATATTCTAGTCACTGCAAAGTAAAGCATGGCGTGCCCCAGGGCTCTATTTTAGGCCCTCTTTTATTCTGTTTGTTCATTAACGACCTTCCACTCACAATTAGTGATGAAAGTGTTGAATGCGATATGTTCGCTGATGATGCTGCGATACACACTCCCGATAAGGATTTGTCAGTAATTGACACGCGCCTACAAAACACATTACAGGACATTAACAGCTGGTGCAGTAACAATTCCATGATCTTAAACCCTGCAAAGACTGAATGTATGGTTGTAAGTACCCGCCAAAAGCACCAGCTCGGCACTCTCTCACTCAGCTTGTCCATTCAAGGCAAATCTATCAGCCAGGTAACGGAACATCTTCTTCTCGGCGTTACTGTAGATAACCAGTTTAAATGGCAACGCCATCTTAGTAATATATGTAAGACAATATCAAACAAACTGTTTATTTTATCCAAGTTAAAACATATAGCTAATGTAGAAACACGAAAACTGTTCTTCAACGCCCACATCAGGTCACATATAGATTATGCTTCTACGGTGTGGGATGGCGCAAGCGAGGTCCAGTTAAAGAGACTGAACTCTCTTCATCGTAGAGCCGCGAAGCTTATCCTTTCAGACCCTAACTCAACAACGGATAATAAACTGAAAACCTTAGAATTTCTCCCCTTGAAAAAACATTTATTATACAATAAGGGAATAACGATATTCAAAGTATTGAATAACAGACTCCCCGAGTATATTAAAAAAATGTTTTCCCTCACGGCATCAACATACTCCAGATCAAGGCAGTCCATTACTGTGCCACGACCTAGAATCGATCTCTATAAGACAAGTTTAGCGTTTTCAGGTGCTAGCATGTGGAACACATTGCCCAAACATGTTACAACATCAACAACGCTTTCGTCTTTTAAAACTGCTCTCTTCAAGTACCTCACCTCAGCATCGTAAGATTTTCACAGCAATCTGCACTTGCAGTGTACGATTTTCCCCTTTCTAACTCTTCAATTCAGTTATATTTTTACTTAATACAAGATGCTAATGCTGCACGTATTGTGTGTGTGTGTGTGTGTGTGTGTGTGTGCGTGCGCGAATGCGTGCGCGCGCGCGCGCGCGTGTGTGTGTGTGTGTGTGTTTGTGTGTGTGTGTGTGTGTGTTTTGTGCTCGTGCTTGTGTTTATGAATGTATGTATGGAGATTTATACCTTTACAATTGTGTGTATGTGTGGGATTTTCTATGTTTATTTCTACTTTTTCAATGATTTCTTCTTCTTTTTTAAAACTTTATATTTCAATTTTTTTGTTAGTTATATATTTAGTTTTTCCCAATTTAATGATAGTATTTTGTGATTTGTGCATTATATGTAAAGTAGATTAGCAACGGCAAGTTCGAAAAATGGTTTCACCAAAACTTTCACCGTTGTAAAATAAAGAATCATTATCATTATCACTATCATTATCATTATCATTATCTCTTGCTCTCTCTCTCTCTCTCTCTCTCTCTCTCTCTCTCTCTCTCTCTCTCTCTCTCTCTCTCTCTCTCTCCTCTCTCTCTCTCTCTCTCTCTCGCTCTCTCTCTCTCTCTCTCTCTCTCTCTCTCTCTCTCTCTCTCTCTCTCTCTCTCTCACACACACACACACACACACACACACACACACACACACACACACACACACACACACACACACACACACACACACACACACACTCTTGGCTTGACTTCGCGAACGAAGATTCTATAGGGCTTGCCCACGTCGTCTGCAGGCATTTTCGTGACTGCGGAGGCCAATCCGGGACAGGCAGGTTCGACCGCAGTGGCTGCAGGGGAAGGTCTGGTCAGGGTTCTGAGTTACGACAACTCTGTTTTTTCTTCTGAGCCGCTTGTCCTTAAGGTTAGCTCTGCGAGAGTCCTCAAAGGAGACGGCTGCCTTGTGAATGGTGGAGCGCCAGGTGTCACGGTCCGCAGCAAGCGAAGACCACTGGCGGTGGTCGATTTGGCAGGCACTAAGTGACTTCTTGAGACCGTCTTTGTATCTCTTCTTTGGTGCCCCTCTGTCTCGGTCCAGTGGCGAGCTCGCCGTACAGAGTGATCTTGGGTAGGCGATGATCCTCCATCCTGGAGACGTGCCCCACCCAGCGAAGCTGTGTCCGCAGCAGCAAACAGCAAAGCCTCGATGCTCACAGTTTCCGCCTGTTCAAGGACCTCGACGTTGGTGACATAGTCACTCCAGTGAATGCCCAGGATGGTACGCGGGCAGCGCTGGTGAAAGCGTTCGAGGAGTCGTAGTTGGCTGCGGTAGAGGGCCCAGGACTCGGAACCGTACAGCAGGGTGGTGAGGACGACAGCTCTGTACACGCTGATCTTGGTGCCTTTTTTCAGCTGTTGATTGTGCCACACCCGCTTGAATAGTCGCCCGAAAGCACTGGTCGCTTTTGCCAGCCTGTTGTCCAGCTTCTTGTCCAGCTTGGCGTCTGACGTGATGATGCAGCCAAGGTAGGTAAACTGGTGTACAGACTTCAGTTCGGACTCGCCGATGGTGGTGTGGGGAGGGCGATGCTCTTCCTTGGGTGCCGGCTGATGAAGGACCTCTGTCTTTTTCAGACTGACCTCAAGTCCAAAGAGCTGGGCGGCATCTGCGAAGCAGGACGTAATGCGCTGCAAGGCTCTCTCTGTGTGTGCAACGAGGGCAGCGTCATCAGCAAAGAGCAGCTCACGAATCAGTTAGTCTAGGATTTTCGTGTGAGCCTGCAGTCGTCTGAGATTGAACAGGCTGCCATCGAGACGATACCTGATGTACACTGCGTCGTCATCGTCGAGGTCCACTGTGGCCTGCTTCAACATCATGCTGAAGAAGATGGTGAAGAGGGTCGGTGCCAGCACGCAGCCTTGCTTCACGCCGTTGCGAACGGGGAATGGTTCTGAGAGGTCACTGTTTAGTCTGACCTGGCCTTGCTGGTCCTCGTGGAGCTGGACGATCATGTTGAGGAACTTTGGGGGACAACCTAGTCGCTCCAGGATCTGCCACATACCTTGCTTGCTCAGTGTTAAACGCTTTTGTTAGGTCGACAAACGTTACGTACAGCCCTTTGTTCTGCTCGCGGCACTTCTCCTGAAGCTGTCTCAGCACAAAGACCATGTCGGTGGTACTCCTGTTGGCTCTGAAGCCACACTGGCCCTCTGGGACGTGGTCTTCAGCGATGGCAGGTACCAGCCGATTCAGGAGCAACCTTGCGAGAATTTTCCCGGCAATGGACAGCAGGGTAATTCCACGATAATTAGAGCAGGCAGACTTCTCTCATTTGTTCTTGTTCAGGGTGATGATGACTGCATCACGGAGATCCTTTGGTAGTGTTCCTTTTTCCCAGCAGCAGAGAAAGAGGTCGTGGAGCTTGTTGTGCAGTGCTGGGCCTCCATGTTTCCAGATCTCTGGCGGGATTCCGTCAATGCCTGCTGCTTTGCCACTCTTGAGCTGGTGGATGGCTGTGAGGGTCTCTTCGGCGGTAGGCGGTTCGTCCAATTCAACCTTTAGTGGAAGGTGTGGGATTTGGAGGATGACTGTTTCTTGAACAGTGCGCTCAGCGCCGAAGAGGTCCTGAAAGTATTCCGACCAGCGGTTCAAGATGGAGGTATTATCTGTGAGGAGTGCCTGTCCATCAGCGCTTCGCAGGGGACTTTGTACCAGGTGCCTAGGGCCATACACTGCTTTCAGTGCTTCGTAGAAGCCCCTGTAGTCACCGTTGTCAGCGCAGAGCTGGGTCCTCTGTGCGAGTTTGGACCACCACTCGTTCTGGAGCTCTCTAAGCTTGAGCTGGAGACTGCTGCAGATGAGGCGGAAGGCAGACTTCTTCACAGGGCAGGAAGGCTGGGCTAGGTGGGTCTGGTGGGCGGCTCTTTTTTTTTTTGCTAGAAGTTCCTGGATCTCTACGTCGTTTTCGTCAAACCAGTCTTTGTTCCTCTTTCTAGCAAAGCCCAAGACTTCCACAGAGGATTTTACAATAGCAGTTTTCAGTTGTTCCCAGAGTGTTTCAGGGGAGGAGTCTGCTGGATCAACTGTGTCTTTGAGCATGCGCTGTAAATCGGCATGAAGGGCAGCTTTCTTGTCGTCACGCTGAAGGCTGGCAACATCAAGCTTTTTCTTGGGGGGGGGGGGGTTTCTTGAGGCGGAGCCTGAGTTTGCAGCGAACAAGGCGGTGGTCAGTGTGGCACTCTGCGCTGGGCATCACTCTGGTGAGGAGGACGTCACTGCGGTCCCTCTGACGCACTAGGACATAGTCGATAAGGTGCCAGTGCTTGGAGCGAGGATGCATCCAGGTGATCTTTCGACTGTCCTTTTGCTGGAAAGTAGTGTTGGTGATGACAAGTTGCTGCTCTGCACAGAGCTCCAACAGTAGGCGACCATTGTCATTGCAGTTCCCAACGCCATGCTTGCCGAGGACTCCTTTCCAGGCTTCAGAGTCTTGGCCCACTATGGCGTTGAAGTCGCCAAGGATGAAGACTTTGTCGTCTGCAGGGGTGCTCTGCAGGAGGCTGCGCAGGTCAGAGTAGAACTTGTCTTTTTCTGCAGGCTCTTCCAGGAGGGTTGGGGAGTACACACTGAGAAGGGTGACGTATTGCTGGTGTCTCAGTGGGAGGCGCATGGACATGATGCGGTCGGAGTGACCCGTTGGTAGGTTTTCCAACTTAGTCGCAATGGGGGTCTTCACCATGAAGCCCACGCCTGAGAGCCGTCTTTCTGATGCAGGCCTGCCTGACCAGTAGAGGGTGTAGCCAGCGCCAAGTTCTTGGAGGTTGCCTTCCTCCGGAAAGCGTACTTCGATGAGCGCGGCGATGTCGATGTTTAACCTCCGCAATTCATGGGCAATGAGGGCGGAGCGACGTTCAGGGCGTCCGCTGTCTGCTGTGTCGAGCATGGTTCGGATGTTCCAGCATGCTACGTTGAGTCCGGTCGTGGTCGTCATGAGAGTGGATCCATTGTTTTTTCTTGTTTTCTGACCGCATGAGAAGATGCCCGTTGACCGCGGCTAGCCAACTGGGGTTACGAGGGGATGAGCTTTGGTTAGGCCACCTTTTCTAGGCCCCTCTCCGTGTGGAGCAAGCAGTGCTGTCCCTAGAGAAGGCTGCTTGGTCGTTCAGGGTGTGCCGAGTGACGTTGTCATCCCCAGGTCAACATCAGGCGACCAATATCCTGAACCGCCTGCATGCAGGTTTGAGACTGCGGCTTCCAGTGACATCTTTCACCTGCCGTTTTGCCCCTTGCCCATCGCTACAGGACTTGGAAAGTTCAGTGTCATAGTCCGTGGGCGTTTCCTAAAGCCTGCGCGGTGGAGCTCTTTGGTGGAGTGCAGTGTGCGCAGTACTGGCCCCACCCTTTAAACCCTTGGTTCGTTTGCCATGGCCTAGCAAGCTGGGACGGTGGCATCGAGGTCCTCTATATCAGACTGTCCTTGTCTTAGTCTCTGGCTCAAAAGCCTTCCCCGGAGACACGGAGGCTTTGATGTCAGGGGTTTCCTCCCTTAGCCTTTCCGCAGCCAAGCGGCCAGGCCTGCAAGGCAGCAAGGGACTCGTGGGGGCCGGGGTCGTCTATGTCCCGTGCAGATGTGAACACACACACACACACACACACACACACACACACACACACACACACACACACACACACACACACACACAACCACACACACACACACACTCTCACACACACACACACACACACACACACACACACACACACACACACACACACACACACACACACACACCTTTGCGCTTTCAGAAGAGCATGCAGGTGACCCGATATAGCTAGTTAGGAGAGAGATATTGGATGAGTTCGCTAGCATTTCCACCTCGGTCGCATCAGTCAGATCAGAAAATACCTCACCACCGAAGCTGCAACCAAACTTGCTGTCTCTCTCATCCTATCTCGCATCGACTATTGCAACTCTCCCCTTTCCGGCCTCCCTCACTCCACCACTTTCACTCTCCAGCGCGTCCAGAACAATGCTGCCCGCCTCGTCCTCAGAAAGAAAAAATCCGACCACATCACTCCCCTGCTCAAACTCCTTCACTGGCTTCCCATCCCACAACGCATCCAATACAAGATTCTGTCTCTCTGCTACAAATCCCTGAACAACTACGCTCCTGCCTTTTTCTCCAACTTACTTCACCCATACACACCTTCCCGCTCCCTCCGCTCCGCCTCCGACCCTCTCCACCTCCACATCCCCCGCACCAAACTCAGCACTTTCGGCCCCCGCTCCTTCTCCGTCTACGGTCCATCCACCTGAAACACCCTTCCACTCTCTCTCCGTCAGAAACACTCTCTCTCCTCCTTCCAGTCCGCCCTCAAAACTCACCTCTTTCAACAGTTCTAGCACTATAACATCACCACACTCCCCCACCCTAAGCTGACCGTCGTAATGTATTTGTGGTACGTGAGTCATTGTCTAAAGCGTCCGCATGCGTGCGCGAGTTGTGAGTGCGCGCTTAGAGTTATAATTATTATAAAATAAGCGCATTATAAATACCGTTATTATTATTATTATTAGCATGCTTTGTATCCTTTGAACTTCAGTAACATTTAATTCTGTTCATAAAAAAATTAAAACAGTAAACAAAATGAGGACTTCATCCAAAGTCTACCGTATTGTTTGGGGATCACATGCATGTATCTTTTAGGAAAATTCAGAGTTCATCTATTTTTAAGCTTATTATGCTGATCCATTTCCCTCCTCTCTAAGCCAACTTCTGATCGACACACACGTCGCGCACACAATTAAAGACGGACACACGGCGCTTCCCGCCATTAGTACGCTCTGTGGGCTTGTGTAGCGACAGGAATCCATCTCATTCTACTCTAACCCACCCTCTGATCCACACACACTGGCGCACAGAAATAAGACGGACACACGGCGCTTCCCGCCATTAGTACGCTCAGTGGGCTTGTGTAGCGACAGGAATCCATCTCCTTCTACTCTAACCCACCCTCTGATCCACACACACTGGCGCACAGAAATAAGACGGACACACGCGATTCCCGCCATTCGTAAGCTGTGTCAGTGGTAAGGCGTAGCGATATCTCTATTCTGAAGAAAAATCATAGCACGAGCAGCGAAATGACTTCACTTCAAGCTTCACGTCATGGCATCATTAGTCCCACGACGCCATGTTCATAGTGACGACTAGATGTTATACGTCATCATCGCAGTACTAACATTTAACGTATTATGGATCAAACTTTGCAATTTTCTTGCTGATTTTCACGCTTAGGGCTTACAGGTCACAATTTGACCTAAGCCTACCCTAGGGCCGGGACAAACAGCAGGCTTATGCAAACACTGTTTATGAAAAAAATCATGCGGGTATTAATGAGAAGATAGGGATTTTTTGTGAAGGAAAAATTAAAGTTATGTTAGTTGTTTTACAAATGCCTCCGAAAAAGTGGTGCAGACAATTGTCTGATTTTCACACCTAGGGCATACAGGTCACAATTGATCTAATCGTACCCGACAGCCGAGACAAACTGTAGGCTTATGTAAATACCGTATATGAAAAATTATGCGATTATTAATGAAAAGATTGGGGGGGGGGGGGGGTTGTACAAAAAAAATTCACTTGTTTTAAGATTAATCCCAAAAAATCCGTGAAATTAATCCCACAAAACGTGAAAATATTTTTTTCAAAATATATTTAATTATCACTCAAAATGTTCTAGGGGTACAATGCTGGCTAACGAATTCATTCAATATCTCCCTTTTATCTAGCTATATAAAAAATATTGAGTAAACATAAGAAAAATTACGGACTCCAGTGTGGATCAAACGGTTTTGGTGAAACGACCATTTTCTCTCGCCAATGAGCATCTTAATGAAAAATCAAACAAGATGGCATGAACCATAACCAACAAAGTCCCTTCTATATGAGAGCTGTCCTCGCTGTCAGTGGTCTCTACCTTTGTCTTTGACTTGATTCTGATGTTGAATTAACTCCTATTGAAAAAGTCTCGCAGATCTGCCAATGCGTCAGTGAGTTCTATAAGGGGCGCAGGACATACGCGTCATTGATTTGTCAAACGTCATTTGTCATGTCGTAAGTTTGAGTTTTTACGTAATTTTATATTTTACGTGATATGAGTTTCACTTTCGCTTCATAGGCTTGAGAAAATGGTGACAAACTAGAACTTCACGCTACAATTTCAGTCTTGCTATAATTTGTGTGAAAGCAGGTTGACTTTACCTAGCTACATGATATACTAAGTACGCGGGTCACCTGCATGCTCTTCTGAAAGCGCGTCGATGTGTGTGTGCGTGTTAGTGAATGCGTACGCGCGCGAACCAAACATCTCAAAGAAGCATAGATCCTCATGTGCCTGGAGGGCGCATGAGGATCTGTTCCTCTTGGAGATGCGTGCATGTTTGTGATAGAGAGCGCTCGCTCGAGAGAGAATGTCGTCATATTTAGAGTATTATGTCAGTGTCTGCGTTGTGACAGAGTTGTCTCTTTTACCTCAACGCCACAAAGCTGGCTAACGAACTCATCCAATGTTCTTTCTGCAAACTAGCTATAAAATTATGCAAAAGTTCATGTAAATATGACAAAAAGTACGGACTCTAATCTGGGTCAACCGACTTTCTATAAACGGGTGTTTATGTCTTCAATGAGATTGAATTACAATTTACTCGGAGGCTCTCTTAGCCACTCACCTAAGAAAGTATTTCGCCTAGTTTCAAGCTTGTGTGTACAGACATATCGAAAAATTCTCTTGTTTACATACATACGCACACACACACATACATACGGACATACGGCGCTTGGCGCCAAATGGACGTTCAGCAGCGAGGTTAGCGTAACTAGACATGACGTAATTTTTATCTTGTTACTTCAATTGTTAGAGGTTTAGCCTGCCCGCCTTTGACATCATGGACATGTTATTAAATTCGCCCCACCGAGACATTGGATATGTTCGTTAGCCAGCTTTGTACCCGTTCAACTTCTTCAGTAAAAAATAATTCTTTTCAGGAAAAAAAAAAATAAAAATTAAAACAGTAAAAAATATTGACTTCTGGAAAAAGTCAGACAGTGGCCGTGACGTAAAAGAGCCAACTCCGTCACCACGCAGACATAATACTTTAAATATGACGTAGGCCCCTAATTCTCTCTAGCGCGCACACTCGCACACACACACACACACACACACACGCTCACACACACACACACACACACACACACACACACACACACACACACACACACACGCACGCCCGCACGCACGCACACACACACACACGCGCGCGCGCGTGCGCGCACGCGGCGTTTGTCGCCCAAAAGACCTTCTCTAGCAAGGTTTGCGTAGACGTGACATCATTTTTATCTTGTTACTTCTTTGCCAGAATTCGGGGTCCGCACGCCCAGCAAATCGTGTGCATTCTCCGGAATGCCCTCCGATTAGCCCCATTTCAAAGTCTACCGTATTTTCAATACCGTAGACAACAAGATGGGATGAACCATAACCCACAAACTCCCTTCTATATGTGAGTTGCCCTCGCTGTCATGGGTCCCTTCTATATGAGAGCTGTCTTCGCTGTCAAGGGTCTCTACCTTTCGTCTTTGACCTAATTCTGATGTTGAAATATCTCCTTTTGAAAAAGCCTAGCAGATCTGCCACAGTGAGTTCTAAAAGGGGCGCAGTGCATACGCGTCATTGGTTTGTCAAACGTCATTTATCATGACGTATTTTTGTTTTTTACGTAATTTTATATTGAGCCGTGATACGAGTTTCACTTTTGTTTTAAGACTTGAGAAAATGGTGACAAAAGTAGAATTTCACAGTACGATTTCTGCTACAGTATGACAGTCTTGCTAAATAATTTGTATGGAATCCAGTTGACATTTATCTAGCTACATGATACACTAAGTACACCTGCATGCTCTTCTGAAATCGAGTCGATGTGTGTGTGTGTGTGTGTGTGTGTGTGTGTGTGTGTGTGTGTGTGTGTGTGTGTGTGTGTCTGTGTGCGTACATGCGCGCGCGCTCCAAACATCTCTTGGAGATGCGCGCATGTGTATGTGTGAGAGAGAGAGCGCGTGCGAGAGAGAGAGAATTGCGTCATATTTAGAGTATTGCGTCAATGTATGCGTGGTGACGGAGTTGCATCTTTTACGTCACCGCCACTGTCTGACTTTCTTCAGAAGTCAAGTCTTTTTTCTTTTTTACTGTTTTAATTATTTTCCGAAAAGAATTAATTTTTACGGAAGAAGTTGAAAAGATAAAGCTGGCTAACGAACTCATCCAATGTCTTTCTCCAAACTAGCTATATTCAAAATTTTAAGTAAATATGACAAAAATTACGGACTCTAAACTGGGTCAACCGACTTTCTATAAACTGTCTTTTATGTCTTTAAGGAGACATCCCGTTACAAAATGCTCGGACGCTCTCTTAGCCACCCCTTAGAGAAAATATTTCGCCAAGTTTAAAGCTTGTGCGTACAGCAATATCGGAGATTTTTGTGTTTACACACATACGCACACACATATGCACATACGCGCTTCGCGCAGAATGAACATTCAGCAGCGAGGTTGGCGTAACTAGACATGATGTAATTTTTATCTTGTTACTTCAGTTGTCAGAGGATTAGGCCTGCCCGTCTTTGACATCATGGACATGCTATTAAATTTGCCCCACCGCGACCCGTTAAAAAAAAAAAAAAACTTCTATAAATAGAAGGGACTTAAAAACTTGACTTCTGGAGAAAGTCAGACTGTGGCGGTGACGTAAAAGAAGCAACTGTTATAACGCAGACATGACACAATAGGCTTACTCTAAATATGACGTAAATCTCTCTCTCTGCGCGTCTTCTTTTCTACAATGCTCATGTCAAATCGCACATAGACTATGCATCAACAGCGTGGGATGGTTCTAGTAATGTACATTTGAAGAGGCTGAACTCCTTACATAGGAGAGCTGCTAAGCTTATATTTCCCGATCCCGAACTCTCAACTGACGAAAAGCTTAAAATTTTAAAAATGCTCCCTCTATCCCATCACTTTCATTTCAATAAAGGTGTATTGATGTACAAGCTGTACAAGCAGTCATGTCCACTGTACTTGAGTTCTTTTTTCTCAGAACGGATATCTGTAGCATCTAGACATGGACACCATTTCAAAGTACCCCTGCCGCGTATTGATTTATTCAAAACCAGTTTGTCATTTTCGGGAAGTTCATTCTGGAATTCTATTCCTGCAGAAATCAGAAACGCAAAGACGCTCACCTCATTTAGGTCAGCCTTTTCAAACACCTAGAATCTCTGACGTAATCTAATCATTACAGTACAGGGATAACTTGCGCGTGTGTTCAGGTGTGTGAATGTTTGTGTGTGTGAGAATGTCTGTGTGTGTGTGTGTGTGTGTGTGTGTGTGTGTGTGTGTGTGTGTGTGTGTGTGTGTGTGTGTGTGTGTGTGTGTGTGTGTGTGTGTGTGCGCGCGAGAGTGAGAGAGACACAGAGAGAGAAAGAGAGCGTCTGTTTTTTTTTTTTTTTTTTTTTTTTTTTTTTAATAATATACAGTGGACCATAATATCTGAGTGTCAAGAGTACATTGAATACTGCATGTACTGTGTATAATGTTTTTGCCTTCATATGTGTGTACGCGATATTTTTGGGCGCGCGCTCACGTGTGTGTGTGTGTGTGTGTGTGTGTGTGTGTGTGTGTGTGTGTGTGTGTGTGTGTGTGTGTGTGTGTGCGTGCATGCTGTGTGTGTGTGTGTGTGTGTGTGTGTGTGTGTGTGTGTGCATGCTGTGTGTGTGTGTGTGTGTGTGTGTGTGTGCATGCTGTGTGTGTGTGTGTGTGTGTGAGAGAGACAGAGAGAGAGAGAGAGAGAGATAGAGAGAGAGAGAGAGAGAGAGAGAGAGAGAGAGAGAGAGAGAGAGAGAGAGAGAGAGAGAGAGAGAGAGAGCACACATATACATATTTGCCTTTGCTGTATGAATTCTAATGTACTTAATGATTTTCTGTGTATTGCTTTACTTTGCATTTTTACTCATTTTATATTTTTGTGCGTACGCGTTATGCGCGTACGTATGTCTGGAGTGCGTGTCCGAGAGCGTGTGTGTATATGTGTGCGTGTGTGTCTAAGTGCGTGCGTGTGCAAGTTTGTGTTTGTGTGTGTGTGTGTGAGCGTGCGTGTGCGTGCGTATGTGCGGGCGTGCGTGCGTGAGCGAGTGCATACATGCGTCAGTGTGTGGTATGTGTATGTTTACATGTCTATGTCATTTATGTAGTAGATGTAGCAACGGCAAGTTTGAAAACTGGTCCTGTTACCAATAACTTCTACCGTTGGAAAATAAAGGTTCATTGTTCATTGTTCATTGTTCTCTCTCTCTCTCTCTCTCTCTCTCTCTCTCTCTCTCTCTCTCTCTCTCTCTCTCTCTCTCTCTCTCTCTCTCTCTCTCTCTCTCTCTCTCTCTCTCTCTCTCTCTCTCTTCACCAGCATTTACAACAGTTCCTGGAAAATCATCAAGTTTTACACCCCTTGCAATCAGGCTTTCGACAACGCCATTCTTGTCATACAGCGCTGATTCATCTGATTGATAGATGGCTCGATGCAATGAACAAACTGCAAACGACAGGGACAGTATTCTTAGATTTTAGCAAAGCTTTCGACTTAGTCAATCATAATCTACTTATACAGAAACTTAGAGCATATAGGCTTAGTAACAACGCTGTGGCGTTTTTTCAGTCATACCTAGAGAATAGAACTCAATTTGTTCTTGTAAATGGCAAACAATCTGCAGAGGGTATAATTCGTCATGGTGTGCCACAGGGATCAATACTCGGCCCCTTATTATTTTCTCTTTTTATAAATGATCTTCCTCTACATATTTCTCCCACTGGAGTCACCTGCAGCCTTTTTGCAGATGATGGCACATTAGACTTTTCTGATGCAAATGTTTTCAGTGTCAACCTCACCCTTCAGCAGGGTCTAAATGTTACATCAAAATGGTGTGCGGATAATTTCATGATTCCAAACACTGGTAAAACAAAGTGCATGCTCGTCGCCACCAGACAAAAACATCAGCTCAATCCCCCTCCTTTGAACTTGTTTCTGGGATCAGAAAAAATTCAGCAAGTTAAAGAACATCGAGTACTTGGCACACACATTGATAACTGTCTCAGCTGGCAGCGCCAAACAGATAAGATATGCAAGGTGGTCTCAAGAAATTTGTTTCTTCTTGCTAAACTAAAATATTTCACTGACAGAAAAACAAGACAACTATTCTATAATGCACACATTAAATCGCATATTGATTATGTCTCATCTGTGTGGGATGGCTGTAGCGATGCAAATTTAAAAAGATTAAACCCCCTCCATAGGCGAGCAGCGAAACTTATATTAGATAAAAACACTCCACAACAAAGCAGTACCGACGAAAAACTTGCTTCTCCGTCAACACTTTGTTTTTAATAAGTTAGTAATGGTATATAAGGCCACAGTAGGAAAAACACCAGCTTACATATCTAATCTTTTCAAGACTTGTAGCACACCC
>BTPG01000001.1:923883-973883 GCA_036245525.1 Semisulcospira habei | reverse complement strand
ATTACATGACTAAACAAGTATTGACACGAGCCATCGCATTTCCTTCCAACATGGCTCTTCTGCACTCTAATAATAATTCATAAAACAATACTTTCTTTTTCATCTGAATAGCGTTACAGATTATAAATACCGGTACTAAAAGAATAAATACCTGTATTCAATATACAGCTATCGAATTCTCTAGACAGAATTCTTCCTCGGAGCCCTAGCGAAAACGACCGCTCGGCTCGACTGGTATAGCATCTCTAACTGGTAATTATTCCCAATACCACACTGTGACACGTGAACATCGCTCACCTCTACACTACCGCACGTGAACATTACTTATCTCTACCTTATCTCACGTGAACATTCGGTCCAACTGCTAATGACGTCACACCATCGTCCGACCGAAAACCTGCACTAAAGGCGTTCGTTACAGGAGCGCATTCCAGAGCATGCACATGACGTTTTTGGCGTGAGGGCAGAAATTCTTGCAAAGAAGTAACAAGATAAAAATGACGTCACGCCTAGCTCCTCAAACCTTGCTAAAAACCGTCTTTTGGCGCCAAAGCGCCATATGTGTGTGCGTGTGTGTATATGTGTGTGTGTGTGTGCGTGTGCTCTGTGTGTGTGTGTGTGTGTATGCTGTGTGTGTGTGTGTGTGTGTGTGTGTGTGTGTGTGTATGCTGTGTGTGTGTGTTGTGTGTGTTGTGTGTGTGTGTGTGTGTTGTGTGTGTGTGTGTGTATGATGTGTGTGTGTGTGTGTGTGTGTGTTTGTGTGTGTGTGTGTGTGTGCGCGTGTGTGTATGTTGTGTGTGTGTGTGTGTTTGTGTGTGTGTGTGTGTGTGTGTGTGTGTGTGTGTGTTTGTGTGTGTGTGTGTGTGTGTGTGTGTGTGTGTGTGTGTGTGTGTGTGTGTGTGTGTGACAGCGACTAGAGCCCGCGTTTGAGGAAGGACAAGCTTGAAATTGTACGATTTTGGCCCTAAAAAAATAATCTCGAGGCCTTTTTTTCGATTGTTTGATTAAGATGCACATTTGCTAGAAAATGGCCGTTTGAAAAAAAACCAGTCGATCCACACTGGGGTCGGTAATTATTCTTATTTTTACTAGATATTTTGCATATAGCTAGATAAAAGGGAAATATTGAATGAGTTCGTTAACCAACATTGTACCTCTAAAACGTTTAAAGTGATAATTAAATATGTTTTGAAACATATATTTTCGCGTTTTTGGCATTAATTTCACGAATTATATGGGTTAATTTTAAAACAACTGAACATTTTTTACGAAAAAAAGCTATCATTAATACCCGCATGATTTTTCATAAACAGTGTTTGCATCAGTCTGCTATTTGTCCAGGCCCTGGGGTAGGATTATGTCAAATTGTGACCTGTAAGCTCTAGGCGTGACAATCAGCAAGAAATGCAAAGTTGATCCTCTGATACGTCAAATGTTAGTACTGCGATGATGACGTATATCATCGAGTCGTCACTATGAACACGGCGTCGTGGGGCTAATGATGCCACGACGTGAAGCTTGAAGTGACGTCGTTTCGCTGCTCGTGCTATTCTTCTTCTTCGGAATAGCTATGCTACGCCCGACCACAGAGATTACGAATGGCGGGAATCGCCGTGTGTCCGTCTTTATTTCTGTGTGCCAGTGTGTGTGGATAAGAGGGTGGATTAGAGTAAAAGGAGATGGATTTCTGTCGCTACACGATTGAGCATTGCGCATTGAGTTATATTATAAATATGAGAAATGCGCCATATAAATACTATGTATTATTTAGTATTTACACGAACCGGCCCACAGAGCGTACTAATGGCGGTAAGCGCCGTGTTTCTGTCTTTATTTGTGTGCACCGACGTGTGTGTTGATCAGAGGTTGGCTTAGAGAGGAGAGAAATGGATCAGCATAATAAGCCTAAAAATATGAACAACTCTGAATGTTCCTAAAAGATAAACGCACCTGAGATCCAAACAATACAGTAGGCTTTGGATGAAATCCTCATCTTTTTGTCTTGTGGGATGGGCTTTAGTAGACTGCTCTGCGTTAAATTCAAGTAAGTAAGTAAGTAAGTAAGTAAGTAAGTAAGTAAGTAAGTACGTGAGTGAGTGAGTGAGTGAGTGAGTGAGTGAGTGAGTGAGTGAGTGAGTGAGTGAGTGAGTGAGTGAGTGAGTGAGTGAGTGAGTGAGTGAGTAACTAACTATTGTCTTACCTGCGGCTTTGTGTAACTAGGGTTATCAGGACAGTAAAGCACACAGGTGCTAGTGTTGTTAGGAATACACCTCATCAAAAGACTGGTCTGAATTTGTGCCGATAATAATGTGAATTTCCCACTCTCACTGGTATAAAGGTCAGTACAAAGTTTGATTCCGCTACAATGAAGGTCCAACTCAGGCATTTTGCCGCTAATACAGTAGTATTGGAAAAAAAAAAAAAAAAAAAAAAAAAAAACAACCCCAAAACACTACCAAGTGAGTAGGAAAAAGCACTGTCAAGGGAGAGAAGTGTGCATGATAGACCAATGATCATAGATCTACTTTGGTCCAAGCACACACACAAAAAAAAAAAAAAAAAAAAAAAAAAAAAAAAAAAAAAAAAAAAGATAGGAAAGAGGGGGTGCGCTAAGTAAGAGACTGAAAGCAATGCATATGGAAGCCTCCCCCACCCCTCCCCCCCCCCCCACGAAGGGGAGCGTATCACATATCCCACTGTTCCAGCCCCTAGGTATTGCCGCTGCAGTAGTCTTGCAGGTTTTACATTGTGTTATGGTCAACTTTGGTTTAAAAATTCATGTCACTGCAGGCGGTGTCTGGCGTTATGGTTGCTATTTCACATGCATGTCTCAACGTTGTTGTGTGGTGGTCTGTGAGTTTGGACCTTACGACGGAAAAAGGCTAGGTACAACATCACTAATCAGCACACATTTGAAGGGTAAAACAATGACTAAATTCAGTAATGGAGGGGAAATGGGAGAGCTGTAGCGCAGGCGGTTGGATGATACGTCACAGTCTGTCTGAGTTCCTCGTCCGGTTACAAAAGAGAAAACGGCGTTTCCAAATTCCGCCTTTCTCCGCCTTCTCTATCTCAACATTAATGTCACCAGGTATCAGCCCACACGATGCCGTTCCAAAAATGTTTAATATATCTTGTTTTTTATATATAGAAGGACGAGACACCTTTCTAAATCCAGATTATTTTCTTAATCCGGAAAGATTCTAAATTGACGCGTTTTTCTTGTACTTCTTTGTTCCTAACTTGCGCCAGTCTGCCGGCTAAGTTCCATCCTAGTAGGTCACCATCCTCGGGCAGACGCCATTCAGCAAAAGGTCAAATAAAGAAACCTTAGGCCGACGTCGGCCGCAGTGCGCCCGCGCACATTCGTGTTAGTGTAGTCCACATTTGTAGTCCACATTCGTGTTAGTGTAGTCCACATTTGTAGTCCACATTCGTGTTAGTGTAGTCCACATTTGTAGTCCACATTCGTGTTAGTGTAGTCCACATTTGTAGTCCACATTCGTGTTAGTGTAGTCCACATTTGTAGTCCATATTCGTGTTAGTGTAGTCCACATTTGTAGTCCACATTCGTGTTAGTGTAGTCCACATTTGTAGTACACATTCGTGTTAGTGTAGTCCACATTTGTAGTACACATTCGTGTTAGTGTAGTCCACATTTGTAGTACACATTCGTGTTAGTGTAGTCCACATTTGTAGTACACATTCGTGTTAGTGTAGTCCACATTTGTAGTACACATTCGTGTTAGTGTAGTCCACATTTGTAGTCCACATTCGTGTTAGTGTAGTCCACATTTGTAGTACACATTCGTGTTAGTGTAGTCCACATTTGTAGTACACATTCGTGTTAGTGTAGTCCACATTTGTAGTCCACATTCGTGTTAGTGTAGTCCACATTTGTAGTCCACATTCGTGTTAGTGTAGTCCACATTTGTAGTACACATTCGTGTTAGTGTAGTCCACATTCGTGTTAGTCATAATTTGTAGTCCACATTCGTGTTAGTGTAGTCCACATTTGTAGTACACATTCGTGTTAGTGTAGTCCACATTTGTAGTCCACATTCGTGTTAGTGTAGTCCACATTTGTAGTCCACATTCGTGTTAGTGTAGTCCACATTTGTAGTCCACATTCGTGTTAGTGTAGTCCACATTTGTAGTCCACATTCGTGTTAGTGTAGTCCACATTTGTAGTCCACATTCGTGTTAGTGTAGTCCACATTTGTAGTCCACATTCGTGTTAGTGTAGTCCACATTTGTAGTCCACATTCGTGTTAGTGTAGTCCACATTTGTAGTCCACATTCGTGTTAGTGTAGTCCACATTTGTAGTCCACATTCGTGTTAGTGTAGTCCACATTCGTGTTAGTGTAGTCCACATTTGTAGTCCACATTCGTGTTAGTGTAGTCCACATTCGTGTTAGTCATATTTGTAGTCCACATTCGTGTTAGTGTAGTTCACATTCGTGTTAGTGTAGTCCACATCCGTGTTAGTGTAGTCCACATTCGTGTTAGTGTAGTCCACATTCGTTCTAGTGTAGTCCACATTCGTGCTTGTGTAGTCCACATTTGTAGTCCACATTCGTGTTAGTGTAGTCCACATTCGTGCTAGTGTAGTTGACATTCGTGCTAGTGTAGTCCACATTCGTGCTAGTGTAGTCCACATTTGTAGTCCACATTCGTGTTAGTTTAGTCCACATTTGTAGTCCACATTCGTGTTAGTGTAGTCCACATTCGTGCTAGTGTAGTGAACATTTGTTGTCCACATTGGTGTTAGTGTAGTCCACATTCGTGTTAGTGTAGTCCACATTCGTGTTAGTGTAGTCCACATTTGTAGTCCACATTCGTGTTAGTGTAGTCCACATTCGTGCTAGTGTAGTGCACATTTGTAGTCCACATTCGTGTTAGTGTAGTCCACATTCGTGTTAGTGTAGTTCACATTCGTGCCCGGGCGCATTGCGGCCGACATAGGCCCTTAGACCTTTGCGGACAGAGCAGCACAGGCATTTTGGTGCATAACTGATAAGTGTGACTGCTGTTTACCGCATGGAGTGCAGGGATCCCAGAGCTACATTGAAGGAGCCAAGAGCTACATTACCGAGGCGACAATCACTAGATCAGCCAATGTGAGCCTGTTGACGAGAGAGATTGAAATAAAGTCTGGTGAATCATTAATCAGTGTTTTATTTCCGTGTCGCGTGAGAGAAAATCCCCGGCATGCGGCAGATACGGGCATCAGAGCGCGCAAGAGTCCATGTATGGATAAAATTGAGAAAAAACCTTACTAACTCCTCTGCTGAGAAATTAAGACATTATTATTTGTTTGTGTGCAAGTATGCCATTTTGTATCTTAGCTCAAAGCAGTAAGGACCAGAGACTATCATGGCTTACAGGCAGCGCGAGAAAAGACTATCATGGCTTACAGGCAGCGCGAGAAAAGACTATCGTGGCTTACAGGCAGCGCGAGAAAAGACTATCGTGGCTTACAGGCAGCGCGAGAAAAGACTATCATGGCTTACAGGCAGCGCGAGAAAAGACTATCATGGCTTACAGGCAGCGCGAGAAAAGACTATCATGGCTTACAGGCAGTAGAATTTGGTGAGATGTTTAGTGATGTAAGGTTCAGCGTGCGTGATATATGGAAAAATTCGTGATCCACAGCACGCACCGTTACTGCAGGTCAGAGCACCTTTTTCCGTGGGGGTAGTGTTATAAACGTGTAACTGATGACACAATGGAGATAGGTACAGGCAAAATAGTTTGTACTGATTGATTCTAGAGTGTTCGGCGCTTCTGTTCAGGTGTACGATTACTACACATCATGAGTAGGCCTTATGCAGCGTGGCCTTTATGGAATTATTCGCGTATTTGGTCGCGCCTCTTTCCTGAGAGAAATGGAACACTCTATAGACTCCATAAGACATAATTATTCAGAAACGACAATATCGGCTTGATCGAACGCTCTGGCGATAGCTAGAGTGATAATACTGACTTTGTGTGTGCTATATGCTGCATTCGCGATTTCAACATAGCTGAGTAAACAGATAGCTGCTTTATTACCCCCCCCCCACCACCACCACCACCACCACCACCACCACCACCACCACCACCACCACCCCCACACACATACACACCTCCCACCCCCCCCCCCCCACCCCTACCCCACCCCACCTTCCTCACGGCGCTTTGACGAACAGTAACTGTGCGGTTCGGCTGGTCTGGGATTTCGCGTACATCACACAGTCTGTTACATCACGATATAGCTTATCAGACTTTCTTCCAGTCATTTATATTAACCTTTTCTGTCTATCAGCATGTGGATAAGGACACAAATTGCTGTATTTATGTCGGGACAGAAGCCCGGGAAGAAACAAACCTGATTCAAAAGACCTGTCCGTTTTAGAGGCGGCGGTACACAACAGCTATTACGTATTCCATATGATCATACTAGATGTAGAAGAGCTAAAGACTCTAGAATCAAACAGCACAAATCATTGTGTCCTACAGGTCCACTAATGAGCCATCAGTTACACGTTTCTTAGCCTGCCCCCAGCGAACAATAGCGCCGTGAGTGACAGCAAGTATGTGTGGTCGGCGGTCGACGACTTGACCATAAAGCGCGCACACAGTCACAAGACAAAACATCTCTCTTCCACTATGGCGTATTCATCTTTTTTCTGCCTGTTTGAGCATAGATGAACAAACAGATTGCTGCATTTCTGTGAGGCAAGGGTCCGCAAGATGAAAAAAACAAACAAACAACAACAACTAGTTTTAAAATTGTCATTGTTAGTTGTGGTACATAACAACTAGTTTTAAAATTGTCATTGTTAGTTGTGGTACATAACAACTAGTTTTAAACTTGTCATTGTTAGTTGTGGTATCGTATAACAACTATTTGAATATATTCACACGTATAGATAACAGTGCGAAACAATCTAGACTCGCCCAGTACACGTGACACGTATAGCCCTATCCTCATGTAAAGCAATCTAGACTCGCCCAGTACACGTGACACGTGTAGCCCTATCCTCATGCAAAGCAATCTAGACTCGCCCAGTACACGTGACACGTGTAGCCCTATCCTCATGTAAAGCAATCTAGACTCGCTCAGTACACTTGACACGTGTAGCCCTATCCTCATGTAAAGCAATCTAGACTCCTGAACAGTACACGCGCCGCGGTTAGCTCTGACCTCATGTAAAGCAATCTAGACTCCTGAACAGTACACGCGACGCGGTTAGCTCTGACCTCATGTAAAGCAATCTAGACTCCTGAACAGTACACGCGCCGCGGTTAGCTCTGACCTCATGTAAAGCAATCTAGACTCGCCCAGTACACGTGACACGTGTAGCCCTATCCTCATGTAAAGCAATCTAGACTCCTGAACAGTACACGCGCCGCGGTTAGCTCTGACCTCATGTAAAGCAATCTAGACTCCTGAACAGTACACGCGACGCGGTTAGCTCTGACCTCATGTAAAGCAATCTAGACTCCTGAACAGTACACGCGACGCTGTTAGCTCTGACCTCATGTAAAGCAATCTAGACTCCTGAACAGTACACGCGACGCGGTTAGCTCTGACCTCATGTAAAGCAATCTAGACTCGCCCAGTAACGCGACATGGTTAGCCGCCCCTGACCTCATGTAAAACAATCTAGACTCGCCCAGTAACGCGACATAGTTAGCCGCCCCTGACCTCATGTAAAACAATCTAGACTCGCCCAGTAACGCGACATAGTTAGCCGCCCCTGACCTCATGTAAAACAATCTAGACTCGCCCAGTAACGCGACATGGTTAGCCGCCCCTGACCTCATGTAAAACAATCTAGACTCGCCCAGTAACGCGACATGGTTAGACGCCCCTGACCTCATGTAAAACAATCTAGACTCGCCCAGTAACGCGACATGTGTAACTATCCTCACTAGACTAAAACGGGTGTGTAGTTCGCACAAGCTTTGATGCCACACAGACCTGTTTAGCGCCCCTGGCCACCCGTGACGGCGCCCGCTGCGACGTGAGTCCTCCCTACGGCGCCATCAATACCTAATGACACAACGCGGGTGATCTGTGTCAGCCTCTTACCACGGGTTCCGTTTCTCTCAACGGCCGTTGACTAAGTGGACGATCCACGTGCTTTATCGGCCAGAGGACGTCAGGACTGACATAAGCAAGAGTCCAGATTACTGGCCCTGCTCACGCCAAAAGGCGTGACATAAGCAAGAGTCCAGATTACTGGCCCTGCTCACGCCAAAAGGCGTGACATAAGCAAGAGTCCAGATTACTGACCCTGCTCACGCCAAAAGGCGTGACATAAGCAAGAGTCCAGATTACTGGCCCTGCTCACGCCAAAAGGCGTGACATAAGCAAGAGTCCAGATTACTGGCCCTGCTCACGCCAAAAGGAGTGACATAAGCAAGAGTCCAGATTACTGGCCCTGCTCACGCCAAAAGGCGTGACATAAGCAAGAGTCCAGATTACTGGCCCTGCTCACGCCAAAAGGCGTATGAGGGACGATCGGGTCAGAGCACCGTCATCGTGCATCAGAGCACCGTCATCGTGCGTCAGAGCACCGTCATCGTGCAACAGAGCACCGTCATCGTGCGTCAGAGCACCGTCATCGTGCGTCAGAGCACCGTCATCGTGCATCAGAGCACCGTCATCGTGCATCAGAGCACCGTCATCGTGCATCAGAGCACCGTCATCGTGCGTCAGAGCACCGTCATCGTGCATCAGAGCACCGTCATCGTGCGTCAGAGCACCGTCATCGTGCGTCAGAGCACCGTCATCGTGCATCAGAGCACCGTCATCGTGCGTCAGAGCACCGTCATCTTGCGTCAGAGCACCGTTATCGTGCGTCAGAGCACCGTTTTCCGTGGGGGTAGTGTAATAAACGTGTAACTGATGACACAATGGAGATCGGTACGGACAAAATTGCTCGTAATGATTGATTATAGAGTGGTTGGCGTTTCTATTCATGTGTACGATTAAAACAAAATATGAGTAAGTATTATGTAGCGTGCCGTTAAAAAAGGACACGTTTCTGGAAGTATTCGCGTATTTTGGTCGCGCCTATTTCCTGAGACAAGAGAAGATTTCTGTAGATGTCATAAGCCATAATTAGTCAGAAACGATAATATCGGGTTATTAAAACGTTCTGGCGATAGCTATAGTTATATAACAGACTGTGTGTGTGTGATATAAGTATGCTGAATTCACCGACTACCGGCGCTGCATAGTCACTGTGGCTCAGGGCGCTTTTTTTCGCTAGTGGTGGAGTTACAAACTTATAACTACTGACACGTTAGTGATCGATCTAGACACAGTGCCTTGTACTGTTCAATCCTGGAGTATTTAGCGCTTCTATTTATGCACATTTATTATATTTAATATGGAAAAAGTCGAAGTTGTGATGTACCGCCGCCTTAAAACAGGCAAGTTTGTCAAAAAGTTTTCATTTTTCGGGCCCGTTCCTGACAGGAAGAAAAAAACAAACAAACAAACGGAATAAAACGGTTAAAAATAAATAATAAATAAATAAATAAATAAATAAATAAATAAACAAACAAATAAGACGTTTATGGCACTGTGCGAGTATTTTTCGGTCCTCTTTCCTGAAACAAATATGACACACCGTCCGCCCGGCCGGCCGTCAGACAGTCAGTCCTAAATATGGTGTTATTAGGCCGAAACAAATATATCGGATTATTAGAAGAACATTCTGCTGATAATTATAGTGATGAAACGGACACAAGGCAGGAACTACTTTCTTAACGCAATGCTAGATTTATTGAAAATTGTAAATGATCAACACGCACTGTAAAAGCGCGTGAGAAACTTTAGACACACGTGGTAAGCAACACTTTCCCAACATCTTCCCAGTAAAGCACCGTGGATTGTGCACTTAGAGAGCGGACTTTGGGCGAGACGGGACCCGGGTAGTTTGGGCAACACAGACCACCCGCGTTGCGTCATCGGATATTGAGTGAAGGCGCCGCAGAGCTCCCGTGGCGCTGGGTTAGGGGATGGGCGCTAGACAAGGCCGGGGGTACAGCCAGTATATCACTCGCTTTATCTATTTCAGGTGTTAGGCATTATCTGCCTTTTATGATGGTGGTGAATGGGGTGGGGGTAGAGGTGGAAGATTCATTCCGCTTTTCCCCTTCACCTTCATCATCTTTTCTTTCCAATTCAGTGCGTCTGAATTGATCAGTGTTCAGGTCGTACTTCATAGGCAATAGATTTCCCTGTCCACCATAACCTGCCCAACGGGGTCGTCTACTATTACTTCGGTACCGTGGACGTTAAACCCCGAACTAACCAATTTTGTGATATCACCTTTTCACAAGATCCACATACGAGTATTTTATTGGCAAAGGCACATCAAGTGTGTGTGTGTGTGTGTGTGCGCGCGCGCGCGCCCACACACACACACACACACACACACTTACCACCACCGCAACCACCACTCTGGGACCTGACATGACGGAGTGGAATGCTGATAAAATAATCAGCCTGCAATATCGCCGGGCAGAACGTGCACTCAGATTGGTTGCGTGTCCAGACAGTGCTATGGCAACCAAAAACGCATGGAGCCACGCTGGCTTAGCATTATCAGACAGACATTGTGGCCACAAAACAGGCTCTGAGGAATTGTTTAAACGACTGTAATCTGACCGATATTCGCCTGAGAGCACAGATGCAAATGGCACAAAAGCAGGCACAAAGAACACAGGCCTAACAAGAGACACGACTGCTGGGCTCATGAGGGTGTATGTTACTTGCAGCTGGTTATAGCGTTCGCCCTGCCCCGGCGGTTATAGGTTTAGTATGTGTATTCAGTCAGTGAAACGTCACAGGTAATGCATCGTGTAAAATGTAAAATAAAAATAATGCCACAGACAACTTTCATTAGCCGCCATTAGTGCAACTGTAAGAGGCGGAGCTTGTAGTGAGAAGGAGCAGGCCATAACCATCCCTGCGTGATGCTTGCAGAGGTGGCAGAGTGGGACTACATGGCCTAGATAAGGAAACTATCCCTTATTTTGACTGTAGGACAGTTTGAGGAGAATGTAAATATGGCAACGTGTGATGTTTGTGATGATCTTTGATATGATATGACCGTGAACATTCAATCGGCTGAACTTCCAGAATAAAAGCACAACAGTGCCACAAAGAGAAAATGCACGTCAGTTACCAGACGTGCATTTAAATACCACTAGGATTCAGTCAGATAATTGGTATGATCCTAGTACCTGGAAACACACACACACACACACACACACACACACACACACACACATACACACACACACACACACACACACTGTGTGTGTGTGTGTTTGTGTGTGTGTGTGTGCTTGTTTGTTTGTTTGTTTGTTTGTGTGTTTGTTTTTCTCGCAGAAAATAAGTCATGCCGACGAATTATCTAAACCCTTCTTTCTTGCCCGTAAAGTGGAGGAAACCGAAGCAGCTAGAGAGGCCATAGTTCGCCAGAGGGAGACTGGGTTCTGACTTCGTGACTCTGATCATTCTGTCCGAGACGAACCTTTGTAGTTCAGACAACTCAGACTACATCGCCTCAGGCAGAACATGTCACGCTAGTCATAATCAGAACCGTACAGTCAGCAGTTAGTCAGTGGAACACAGGCCAATACAAACAGGTAAATCACTGATGTGCATCGTATATTCAAGTACAGTTTGTTCAAACTATTTAGCTCTATAACATAGAAGAGCGCTGATAGGCTTTTCTCGCGATTTCACCGACTAACGGCACCTCGTAGTTACTGTGGGTCAGGGCGCTGTTTTTCGCTTTATGTTGGGGTTACAAATTTGTAACTGATGGCACTTTGTGGTCGATTTGAACACGTTGCCTTGTGCTGTTCTATTCTAGAGGGTGGGTTTAGCGCCAGTATTGATGCATTTGATTATATGGAATAACTAAAAGTCGATGTGTTCCGCCGCCTTCAAAACGGTCAAGTTTGTCAAACCGTTTTATTTTATATTTTATCGCGCCCCTTTTCTGATAGTAAAACAGCTATATGTTTACTCAACTATGTTGAACTGGCGAGGAAAAATTGATCATAGCTTACTGGCAGTAGAATCTGGTGAGATATTTAGTGATGTAATGGTCTGTCTGTGTGATATATGGGAAAATTCCGATCAGCCGCACCGCACCGTTACTGTACGTAAGGGCGTCGTTTCCTTTGGGGGTAGCGTTATAAACGTGTAACTGATGACGCTCTAGAAGTCGATAAGGACAAACTAGCTTGTACTGTGTGATTCTAGAGTGTTTGGCGCTTCTATCCGTGTACGATTGCAATAAAACATTAAGCGGATGTGAACTAGCATGCCGTTAATAGTGGACACGTTTATAGCATTACTGGCTAGTTGGTCGCGCCTCTTTCCTGAGTCAAATGCAGCAGTCTATAGACTCCATAAGGCATAATTAGTCTGAAACGACAATATCGAGTTGTTTGAAGGTTCTGGCGATAGCTATAGTGATAATACAGATTTTGTGTGTGATATATGCTAAATTCACCAACTAACGGCACCGCATAGTTACTGTGGCAAATGGCGCTGGTGATATATGCTAAATTCACCAACTAACGGCACCGCATAGTTACTGTGGCAAATGGCGCTGGTGATATATGCTAAATTCACCAACTAACGGCACCGCATAGTTACTGTGGCAAATGGCGCTGGTGATATATGCTAAATTCACCAACTAACGGCACCGCATAGTTACTGTGGCAAATGGCGCTGGTGATATATGCTAAATTCACCAACTAACGGCACCGCATAGTTACTGTGGCAAATGGCGCTGGTGATATATGCTAAATTCACCAACTAACGGCACCGCATAGTTACTGTGGTAAATGGCGCTGGTGATATATGCTGAATTCACCAACTAACGGCACCGCATAGTTACTGTGGCAAATGGCGCTGTTTTTCGTTTAACAAATTGTAAATTTTGTAACTGATGGCACTTTGGTGGTCGATTTGGACACGTGTCCTTGTACTGTTCAATTCTAGAGGGTGGGTTTAACGCCTCTATTTATGCATTTGATTATATGGAATAAGAAACAGTTGATGTGTTCGCCGCCCTCAAAACAGTCAAGCTTGTCAAACCGGTTTACTTTTTCTGGCGTCTTTCCTGATAGTATAAAACAGCTATCTGTTTAGTCAGCTATGTTCAAATCGCGAGAACACATTAACATAGCAGTAGAATCTGGTGAGATATTTAGTGACGTCAAGGTCCGTGTGTGTGATATATGTGTGTGATATATGGGAAAATTTCGATCAGCCGCACTGCACCGTCACTGTACTATGTGACTTGTAACTGATGACGCGTTAGAGGTGGATAAGGACAAACTAGCGTGTACCGTTTGATTCTAGAGTGTTTGCTATTCATGTGCAAGATTATAATAAAACTTGAGTAGGTGTTATGTAGTGTGGCGTTAGAAGTGGACGCGATTATGGAACTATTCGCGTATTTGGTCGCGCCTCTTTCCTGAGACAAATGCAACACTCTATAGACTCCATAGGCATAATTTGTCAGAAACGATAATATCGGGTTGTTAGAGCGTTGTTAGTTATAGTGATAAAACGGACTTTGCGTGTGATATATGCTCAATTCACTGACTAACAGCACCGCATAGTCACTGTGGCTCAGGGCGCTGTTTATCGCTTAATTTGGGGCGGGTTACCAATTTGTAACTGATGACACTATGGTGACCGATTTGGACGCATTGCCTTGCACTGTTGGACTCTAGAGGGTTGAGCGGTTCAATTTATGCATTTGATTATATGGAATAAGTAAAAGTTGATAAGTTCCGCCGCCTAAAAAACGGCCAAGTTTTATTCTAGATCGTTTGGCGCTTCATTTCATGTGTATGATTATATTAAAAATACTGATGTAGGTGTTACGCGGCGTCCCGTTGAAAACGAACAGGTTTATGCAACTGTACGAGTATGTTCGGGCCTTTTTCGTCAGACAAATGCGGCACTCTGTACACTCCATGAGGCGGTATTACAGAAGCGATGATATCAGGTTATTAGAAGAGAATTCCGGTGTTACATGGTCAATTCGCTGAACAACGGACGGTACCGCATTTGTTACTGTGTCTCAGGGCGCGTTGTTTTTGTTGTTGTTGTTGTTGTTGTTGTTGTTGTTTGTTTTATTCGGTGGTGTGGTGGGGGTAGGGAGGGTTAGGGTTACAAACGTGTAAGTATGTAACTGATGACACAGTAGAGATGGATAAGCGATTTGGACAAAAAGGCTTGCACTGTTTGATTCTATATTGTCTGACGCTTCTCATAGTGAATACATGTACGATTATACTAAATATTGAGTATGTGTGACTTAGCGTTGGGTTGAAAATGGACACGTTTTTGAGCTATACATGTATTTAGTCGAGCCTCTTTCGTGAGACAAATACCGCACTCTGTACACTTTGAAAACAAGTAATTAACGATAAACGATAGCATCGCCTTATTAGAAGAAAATTTTGGTGAGTGTTATAGTGATGACAGGGACGTTGTGTGTGATATATGGTCAACAACAAGACGAAAATGGAGTCAGCTTCACAGAGATGAAAACCACCATTAAGTCTGTGTACAGACCATCACAACGGCCCCTAGACAGTTACCATCAGCTGTCCAGACAAGAGCAGGTGACCATCTTCCGTCTGAGGACCGGGCACAACCGACTCAATTTCCACCTGCACAGACGCTTCCACCTCGTGCCATCTCCCCTGTGCCCTTGTGTAGAAGCAGAGCAGACCACAGAGCACATCCTCCAGGACTGTGGGAACCACCAGCTGCTGAGGGAGGAGATATGGCCGAAGCCCGCCACTCTACAAGAGAAACTGTACGGGCCTGTGGAGGCGCTACAGAAGACCACGATTTCATTTTGAGAGCCAAACTCAAGTGTGACGGCGTTCGAGAAGAAGAAAAAGATATATTGTCAACTGGCCGAGCACCAGCATCGCATTGTTGCTGTGTTTCAGAGCGCGCTGATTTTCGCAGGGGATAGAGCTACAAACTTGTATACAAGCAGATGTTTAGCATAGTTAGTGTCTCAGGGCGCGCTGTGTTTCGCTATTGGCAGAGTTACAAACTTCACCCTTTAAAGACGTATCATGAAAAAATGGCTTGTACTGTTTGATTCTAGAGTGTCTAGCGCTTCTATCTATTTACGGCCCATTTGAGACTGATAGAGACAAAATGGCTTGCACTGTTTGAATTTAGAATGTCTAGCGCTTCTAACTATTTACGTAATTATATGGAGTATTTGAATACTAAATAATAATAATAATAATAATAACGGTATTTATAATGCGCTTATCTTATAATAATTATAACTCTAAGCGCGCACTCACAACTCGCACACGCATGCGCACGCTTTAGACAATGACTCACGTACCACAAATAGTGTACATTACGACGGTCAGCTTGGGGTGGGAGTGTAGTGATATAGTGCTAGAACTGTTGAAAGAGGTGAGTTTTGAGGGCGGACTGGAAGGAGGAGAGAGAGTGTTTCTGACGGAGAGAGAGTGGGAGAGTGTTTCAGGTGGATGGACCGTAGACGGAGAAGGAGCGGGGGCCGAAAGTGCTGAGTTTGGTGCGGGGGATGAGGAGGCGGAGAGGGTCGGAGGCGGAGCGGAGGGAGCGGGAAGGAGTGTAGGGGTGAAGTAAGTTGGAGAGATAGGTAGGAGCGTAGTTGTTCAGGGATTTGTAGCAGAGAGACAGAATCTTGTATTGGATGCGTTGGGAGATGGGGAGCCAGTGAAGGAGCTTGAGCAGGGGAGTGATGTGGTCGGATTTTTTCTTTCTGAGGACGAGGCGGGCAGCATTGTTCTGGACGCGCTGAAGAGTGAGAGTGGTAGAGTGAGGAAGGCCGGAAAAGAGAGAGTTGCAGTAGTCGATTGCGAGATAAGATGAGTGAGACAGCGAGTTTGGTGGCAGCTTCGGTAGTGAGGTATTTTCTGATCTGACTGATGCGGCGGAGGTGGAAATAACATGCCTGGTGACAACAAGCAGGAAGAGGCCTGTAACCAGCTGCCATGCCTCTATATGCTGCTTGCAATCTTTTCCTCAGGCAAAAGGGGTCATGAAACAACTGTGCAATTTAAACATTAAGTCTACTGAGCTAACCCAAAGACAAAAGACTACACAAAACAGCCAAAACTATGTTACACGGGACACACCGCATACCCAAACAAGTGTCTGGAGTGCTTATTTAGGAGGTAGCAGAGAAAAATGGTTATGCACAGTTAATTTTTATATAAAACACACTTGTCAGAGCCTCAAAACACCTCAACTCATGTTGCAAATGCAGCAGGCATGTGTGTGCCAAACCTGTGAACACTCCTGTAAAAGCCTTTTCTGGTGGCCGCAACTGCTAGTCCCATAACAATGCACTCAAATGAGCTTTACGCAGTGTACAAGTGCTTGTGTTTGGCTCAGAATAGACACCAGAGACATCCCTCGTGACAATTACAGCAGAATGACACCTCAGATGCAGCCAGTGTAGCTGGATCATGCAAAATAACACTTCTGCATGCCACATTATTTTGGCGGCTTATTTCACTCTGAGGTCAGCCGTCTGATGAAATGAACACGCTGACACTGTTTCATTGTAGTTTTGATATTAATCTTTGACCTTAAGCCCCCCTCCCCCCACCTCCAACCACCCCCCTTTCCCCCCCTACCCCCCCCCTCACCCCCACCCTACCTCACCCACCCCACCCCACCTCACCCCACCACTTCAATAACTGAAAGAGTACATTTTTTATGCATTTATCAAACTGAACGCCTCAAACCCCACCCCTTTCAAGGTCAATGTCAAAGGTCAAAACTCAAGGTCGAAGGTCAGACTCATGACTACCTGTAAGACAAAAAAATAAATGAACAAACACACTAAACATAGCTCACAGTGCAGGTAAACAGGGTGTTACGGTGCAAAACATGCAAAAAAAGCCCATATAACTGCAAGCGCAGCGAGTTTTGGGCACAATTTCAAATTTTTCATGCTTTTTCAGTTTTCCAACTGCAAAAGTCCAAACTCAATAATATGGTTACATTAAACCACCTTCTGATCTATGTCGCATATGGCATGTGGTGTCCTGACACTACGGGACACAGTGCCGTTTCTGTACTGTCCAGTCTCATAGCCATAGTCAGTCCCAGTCATCCCCTAATATTTCAATCCCCTAAATAAAAAAACACTACCGCCCACCAGCTGCACATTTGCCGTGCACAAAATACCCAAAATAAACCAGCACATTGACTGTCTCATTTCTTGGCTATAAACCTGATTCTTTGCCAACCCGACACCCAAGCACAGCTGAAATCAGCGTGCCCCTCAAATCACTACGTCAGCGGCAACTCAACATAGGCCCACAATTGTCCACTGGATAAGCTCAGGATGGTATGAATCAAAGCACCAAACATGTCTCCTATCATCTAACCAGAAATTTCCAGCAAATTCCAACATTCAGCCCTACTACAAATTTTGAAACAAGGCAAAAATTATTTTTAAAAACACCGGTCCTTGCACTGCCTGAACTGTCCAATTTGAATATGTAACATGACCTGCGGCTTTCACAACAAGCACAGCCACGCAAATCTGACTGCGCATGTCACTATCTTGAATTCTGACTGATAGCTTCACAAAGTTTTCGAAGTAGGCTTTGAAAAAACGTCTCGCACTCGCTTTTTAGGCCATGAAAACACATACACTCTTTTGCAACATATTAAGTGGACGCTTCTCGTTCGGAACATACGTTCCTGTTGTTGCTCCGTGTATTGCATAAAATGTGGTTTTTTGTATTGTTTTTCTTCTTTTTTTTTTCTTTTTTTTGTGTGAAAGACTGTTAAATACGCGTTCGTAAATTATACGAGTCCACACTGGCGTGAAATCGGCAATTGCCGATTTCACGCCAGTGTGGACTCGTATAATCTTACGCAACTTTGCACAGTGGCTGAAAGGCCGGAAGGCAAGAAGAATGACGCCATAGTCGCAGCGCTGTGTGTGTAACAAGGGACACTACCCTTCATCGATGGAAAAACTAGGTCAGTTAAAACACTTTCCAAAAGTCGTCGCATAAATAAATGAAAGTTACGCAAACCAAATCAAATCACGTGCATCTCAGTTCGACCGATCACTGACAGCCGCGTGAAATCCCGCACTTTCATCTCGGTGTTTCTGTATGGAAAGGCCAGGCGTAATTTAATCTCTGCGTAATGCAGGGAAAACTTGTCAGCGAAAGCGCGACATCTTTAAAAAACGAACAACTCCGGCGTTGGGGATTGGAACCCGGCCTGACCTACTGGCCGCGCCTGACTGTAGCAAACCCGACAGCCTGACGCCAGCGTGCAGTGAACACCCCATGTCCTGCCCACGCCAGAGAAACGGATTCTGTAAGAGTGCTGCAGTAGATCCTCATGAGGCACCGAGGACAACACACAGACCGAAATAACGAGCGTGCACCTAGCCGAGTATCACGTCTCTTACGTGAAGGAGACAGTATGAAATGAGTTCAGCTAGCTGGCTATCCTCAATCTTACGCATACATAATTATAACAAGCGTTCTGCTAGCTACGCGTCATAGATCTTATAACGCAAACACATCCATAAGATACGTTCTACTCACCAGTTCTACCACCGCACAACACTGTATGAAGTGTTCGGCTAGTTCGGTATCACGACTCCTATCATAAATAATACTCTTATTATGCTACTATGCATACGTTGCAATACAACAAAAAAACATAGATCCTCATGAGCCCCCGCACTTGAGGATCTGTGCTTTTTGCAGATAGGAAGCGCTGCTGTCCTATGGGAGCGATTTACATTCGAAGACTTTTATCAGGTCAGCCTCTTGTTCTGAACCACCCAGTGGAATACTGACCTCCTTCCGGCGGATGACATAATTATCAGGACCTGCCTCAAGTTCTCCCCAACACTGACCTCCTTCTGGCGGATGACATAATTATCATGACCTGCCTCACGTTCTCTCGGGCAATACAGATACGAGTGTGCGGGAAAGAGGCTTTTGTATCGTTGAACCACAGCAAACTGCGATCGTTGAACCACAGCAAACTGCGATCGTTGAACCACAGCAAACTGCGATCGTTGAACCACAGCAAACTGCGATCGTTGATCCACAGCAAACTGCGATCGTTGAACCACAGCAAACTGCGATCGTTGAACCACAGCAAACTGCGATCGTTGATCCACAGCAAACTGCGATCGTTGAACCACAGCAAACTGCGATCGTTGAACATACTTATTTTCAATGCAGTTGTTTGGGCGGGACGAGTGTTTGTCGTGTATCATACTATTGCAGACTGTTTATTGCTGCAGGGAGATGGAGAAGGGACGAGTGTTTGTCGTGTATCATACTATTGCAGACTGTTCATTGCTGCAGGGAGATGGAGAAGGGACGAGTGTTTGTCGTGTATCATACTATTGCGGACTGTTCATTGCAGCAGGGAGATGGAGAAGGGACGAGTGTTTGTCGTGTATCATACTATTGCAGACTGTTCATTGCTGCAGGGAGATGGAGAAGGGACGAGTGTTTGTCGTGTATCATACTATTGCAGACTGTTCATTGCTGCAGGGAGATGGAGAAGGGACGAGTGTTTGTCGTGTATCATACTATTGCAGACTGTTCATTGCTGCAGGGAGATGGAGAAGGGACGCGTGTTTGTCGTGTATCATACTATTGCAGACTGTTCATTGCTGCAGGGAGATGGAGAAGGGCCGGTGTTAGTCGTGTATCATACTATTGCAGACTGTTCATTGCTGCAGGGAGATGGAGAAGGGACGCGTGTTTGTCGTGTATCATACTATTGCAGACAGTTCATTGCTGCAGGGAGATGGAGAAGGGCCGGTGTTAGTCGTGTATCATACTATTGCAGACTGTTCATTGCTGCAGGGAGATGGAGAAGGGACGTGTTTGTCGTGTATCATACTATTGCAGACTGTTCATTGCTGCAGGGAGATGGAGAAGGGCCGGTGTTAGTCGTGTATCATACTATTGCAGACTGTTCATTGCTGCAGGGAGATGGAGAAGGGCCGGGAAGAAAGCCATGCCGGACTGTTCAGGAATTCCCTATACCGTTAAGAAAATACATCAATTGTCTGTGACCCACAGTCATCAATTGTCTGTGACCCACAGTCATCAATTGTCTGTGACCCACAGTCATCAATTGTCTGTGACCCACAGTCATTACACGAAATGAAACAAATCCGTGTATAAAATGGCTGCCATGTTTAGGAAATTCATGAAATTTCTAGATGTTTTAGCAACACACACACACACACACACACACACACACACACACACACACACACACACACACACACACACACACACACGCCGGCACGCACATGCGCTTGCACACACACAAACACACACACACACACACACACACACACACACACACACACGCACGTACGCACACACACGGACGTTTGTAAATCAGAGTTAGAGAGAGAGAGAGAGAGAGAGAGAGAGAGAGAGAGAGAGAGAGAGAGAGAGAGAGAGAGAGAGAGAGAGAGAGAGAGAGAGAGAGAAAGATGGTGATGATGAAACTTTATTTTTCAACGGTAACAAGTTTTGACAGAAAACAAATCGTCATTTTGCAAACTTGCCGTTGCTAACAACTACAGGATAAAAAAGAAGGGAAACTATAGAATATATATGTACATACAAAACCCAATAGCATCATTATATACAGAAAAAAATAACACTCATCACTCACACATGCACACACGCACGCACGCGCGCGCGCCGCTCACACATTCACCCACACGCACAAACAAACACGAGCACACACACACACACACACACACACACACACACACACACACACACACACACACACACACACACACACACGCACATACACATATAAAAACAATCTGTATGAAACACATGAGGTACAGGAAATATTACAGCACCTGAGAAACATACTAAGTCTGACTCATCAGGTAATCAGAAAGTTTTGTTTTAAAAGTTCCTGGTGAGGTAATAGTTTTCAAATGTCCAGGGATTGAATTCCAAGCAAACGGACCAGAGAATGACATACTAGTTTTAAAAAGGTCAATTCTTGGCAGTGGTAGGGGTAAGGTATTGTTTCTTGAGGTCCGTTCACGTTCTTGGTGAGATATAAATTTAGTGATTAGATACTGGGGTGTCATATTATTCAATATCTTATGAATATAGACGCATTTGTTTAATGTAAGTTTCTGACGCAGACCGACAATGTTTAAATGTCTAAATTTGTCTGTGGTAGGGATGGGGCGTCTATCATTTTTACAGCTCTTTTGTATATGGAGTTTAATCTCTTCATGTGGACATCATTGCAGCCGTCCCACACTGTGGAGACATAATCAACATGGGACTTTATATGAGCATGAAAAAACAATTTACGGGTATTTGTATCCGTTACATGTCTAAGCTGGGACAATAAGAAAGTGTTTTTAGCAATGGTCTTACAAACAGCATTTATATGGGTCTCCCAGCACAGTTGTTCATCAACATGTATTCCTAAGAATTTACGCTCAGTGACTTGTTCAACAGGTTTAGCGTTTAATTGTAATTGTAATGGCTGTGGTCGGCGTTGATGTTTTTGCCGCGTGGCGATTAAGATACTCTTTGTTTTTGCTGGGTGAAGAACCATATGGTTCTGTCTACACCAGTCAGATACCTCATTGAGACTGCATTGTAAACTATGGCTAATGTCCGTCGTTTTTTTGCCATAAACATGAAGACTCGTATCGTCAGCAAATAGATTACAATTAACGTCAGAATTAGTGATATGCAACGGTAGATCATTAATAAATAGTATGAATAGAAGAGGGCCCAAAATAGATCCCTGGGGGACGCCGTATTTTACATTTCCTTGCTTAGAGTATCTTCCATGGGCGTACACCATTTGTTTTCTGTCTTCGAGATATGATCGGAAGAATGCTATAGCGGTTGCGTCCAAGTGATAAACTGTTAGCTTATTTAGGAGAATGTCATGGTCCACAAGGTCAAACGCCTTTTTAAGGTCTAAGAAAACTGCTCCTGACATCAGGCTTTTATTGATTGATTCCAGCCAGCTGTCTACAATATGTGTCAGTGCTGACTGACAAGAATGTTTCGGTCTAAAACCAGACTGGTGAATATTAAGTAATTTACCTTTTTCCCAGAAAATCAAGGAGATGTTTTTGAATGCGCTTTTCAAGGGGTTTTGACAAAGCTGACAGAAGGGAGATTGGACGATAATTATTAATATCTTCAAGATCTTTAGATTTAGGGATTGGGATTAACTTTGCTTCTTTAAGAATGATTGGAAATATACTTTGCTTTATGCAGAGGTTGAAAATATATGTTAGTGGTTCTACTGTATATGGTAATGAGATTTTTAGGGTTTCATTATCAATACCATCAATGCCAGCAGACTTTTTGTTGGGCATGCTAGAAATATATCTGCCGACTTCCGCAACTGTAATATCAGGGATGGTGAAAGTATTTGATATAGTTGTTTTTTTTTAAAGTGTTTTCTGAGAGAACTCGGCACTTCATACGGTTTACTGTTATTTGCAGCTGACAATGCCAATATTTCGGCTGTCGTTAAGAAATGGTTATTTAATATATCAGCTGACATATGAGATGGGATTTCGGGTGCTGATTTACCCTTCGTTATGACGTTCAGAGCTTTCCAAACAGATGCCGTGTCCTTTTTGTCTCGAATCATTTGTTGGAAAAAAGACTTCTTAGACGCTCTAACTAAATATTTGACACGATTGCGTTGTTTTTTGTATTCTTCGTACTTTTGCTCTTTTTTAAGTTTGTCTCTAAATGACATGGCCTGCTTGATATCTGCTGTTAACCACGGTGGTATGGTGGAATGTTTAACTCGTTTTTCACGTATTGGCGCATGTTTATTAAGGACACTGAGAAACAGATCCATCCAGCACGACAAGGCACTGTCAGGTGATTGGTGATCATAAACCTCAGTAAATGGAGCATTGTGCAGGTCCCACAGAAATTCGTCTTTATTAAAATGTTTAAAGGAGCGATATTTTATAGTTTTATGTCTTTTAGTTGTTTGCTTGTCTAGTTTCATGGAGACGTTACAGAGAGAGAGAGAGAGAGAGAGAGAGAGAGAGAGAGAGAGAGAGAGAGAGAGAGAGAGAGAGAGAGAGAGAGAGAGAGAGAGAGAGAGAGAGAGAGAGAGAGAGAGAGCTCGTACACTCCCCTTCGTCATAAAACCGGTTACAGCTCCATCTGGCGTCAGAGGCATCAATCCTTGTGGCCCTGGGGACGCGCTCTAAAATGGTTAAATGACTGATAACGAGGTTAGAGTAACCCCTAAGGTTAGATAACCCCTAGATAATTCCTCAAGAAACTGACGCTCTTCTAATCTTCTTTTCAAACCGAAATAATCATCAGTCCCCTTGGCTCTTGGACAGCTCTCCCCGGGCAGGAACACTAGTGGCGCGATACAGCTCTCCCCGGGCAGGAACACTAGTGGCGCGATACAGCTCTCCCCGGCCAGGAACACTAGTGGCGCGATACAGCTCTCCCCGGGAAGGAACACTAGTGGCATGGCGCGATACAGCTCTCCCCGGGCAGGAACACTAGTGGCGCGATACAGCTATCCCCGGGCATGACCACTAGTGGCGCGATAAGCTCTCCCCGGGCAGGAACACTAGTGGCGCGATACAGCTCTCCCCGGGCAGGAACACTAGTGGCGCGATACAGCTCTCCCTGGGCAGGAACACTAGTGGCGCGATAAGCTCTCCCCGGGCAGGAACACTAGTGGCGCGATACAGCTCTCCCCGGGCAGGAACACTAGTGGCGCGATACAGCTCTCCCCGGGCAGGAACACTAGTGGCGCGATACAGCTCTCCCCGGGCAGGAACACTAGTGGCGCGATACAGCTCTCCCTGGGCAGGAACACTAGTGGCGCGATAAGCTCTCCCCGGGCAGGAACACTAGTGGCGCGATACAGCTCTCTCCGGGCAGGAACACTAGTGGCGCGATACAGCTCTCCCCGGGCAGGAACACTAGTGGCGCGATACAGCTCTCCCCGGGCAGGAACACTAGTGGCGCGATACAGCTCTCCCTGGGCAGGAACACTAGTGGCGCGATAAGCTCTCCCCGGGCAGGAACACTAGTGGCGCGATACAGCTCTCCCCGGGCAGGAACGCTAGTGGCGCGATAACTGTGGTCATTAACTTATTCGAAACGAACGGCAGCCGGATACGCGGCTTCAGCCGCGTATCCGGATGCCGTTCATCTCCAATGAGTTATTCCTGTGGCTGTCGGGCGCGGTGTATGTCATCGTGATTCGTACAGGAATAAAAGGAATACAAACTCACATATTAAAAACAAGCACCCACAGCCAACGGGTTAACTGCTGTGTGCCTGTGGACTGAAAGTGCGACAGACAAACCAGACAGACCAGGCAGACAGACAGGCTAACCAGACAGACAAACAGACCAGGCAGACAGACAGAAAATCAGACAGACAGACAGACCAGACAGACAGACAGACAAACCAGACAAACCAGACTGACAGACAGCCAGATTTCTGCGTATGTACACCACGCACACCTTTGTCTGTCTGTCAAAACGCCCACATGTCTCCACTCCCTTTTCTGCTAGGCCACCGTCAGATGGCCTTAGTTGCCTGCTCGGTGTTAAACCTAAATAACTAACTAACTAATTTTCTGCTGTGAACCAGAACCCAACTGGCTCTGATGTCGCAAGATGGACTCAGTGTAAGAACGTCCTTATTGTCAGCTCGCATTAAAATGATGGATGGTTCTCGTATTTCAGGTGGCCGTATTAACTTTCCCGTGGGTAGTTAACCCCGGGGCGCAGTGGCACCAGTGGGTTTAGTCCTGCGCCAGCCATTAAGCAAGATGCTCCGCTATCGCGCACGACTAAGCTCACTCATGCTACTGCCCCTGCTCCTGCCCCTGTCACTGCCTCCCCCCCCCCCCCCACCCTTCTCTACCTCCACCCGTGCCTGTCCACTAGGCACAAGATTCTCTGGCTCACATCGCCTGCAGTCGGCAAGTGCTGCTGCTGACGTGAGCCTGTGAACCGCGTGCTCAATCTGAAATGTCGCGAAACGATAGCCTATTGCGCCAGTCAAAGGCTGAACCGCCCGTCACTTGCTCTGCCTCCGTATGAGGAAACGTAATGTCGTCATTTCCGCCAGCAACAGAGGGGCTCTCAGAATCCCTTGCCATAGCAGATGACAGTTAAATCGGTAAATTAACGGCCGAACACACAACACAAACAATGTCCGAGTGGGTTACATGCTCAGAAGGAGGAAACAAACAACATTAAAGAACGAAAAAAAAAAAAAAAAAAAGAAGAGAAAGAGCGACTGCGCTCTCAGTTATTTGTTTAAGAGTGAAAGCTAACACGCTGCATCAGGTGGTGTGACCTTTTCGTAAATTGCTTTTTCAAACTGTTTTTCTCTGACTCTGTTCGGTTGATTTATCTCATGAAGAAAATGAGCAATGCCGGTATTCACCTGTCTTCCTCTCACGTACCCCCCTCAGCCCCGCGGGCGCTTTTCCCTAATTTTGAACGTGTTACTGAACGACTATGTACCAGTTGCAGGAGGTGGATTGATCATGATAATTCAAGGGTAGTTCTAGATGAGCTTGGCGCCTGAAGGCACTACCCTTGAATTATCATGATCAATCCACCTCCTGCTGCAGGTCCCGGGGCTAAAAGGTTTAATGTGTCTTTTTTCTGGAACTGTAGGAGTGCTAGCCTGTAGGAGTGCTGGCCTGTAGGAGTGCTGGAACTGTAGGAGAGCTGGCCTGTAGGAGTGCTGGAACTGTAGGAGTGCTGGCCTGTAGGAGTGCTGGAACTGTAGGAGAGCTGGCCTGTAGGAGTGCTGGCCTGTAGGAGTGCTGGAACTGTAGGAGAGCTGGCCTGTAGGAGTGCTGGCCTGTAGGAGTGCTGGAACTGTAGGAGTGCTGGTCTGTAGGAGTGCTGGCCTGTAGGATTGCTGGCCTGTAGGAGTGCTGGAACTGTAGGAGTGCTGGCCTGTAGGCGTGCTGGAACTGTAGGAGTGCTGGCCTGTAGGAGTGCTGGAACTGTAGGAGTGCTGGCCTGTAGGAGTGTTGGTCTGTAGGAGTGCTGGAACTGTAGTAGTGCTGGCCTGTAGGCGTGCTGGCCTGTAGGAGTGCTGGCCTGTAGGAGTGCTGGCCTGTAAGAGGCCTGTAGGAGTGCTGGCCTGTAGGAGTGCTGGCCTGTAGGAGTGCTGTAGAAGTGCTGGCCTGTAGGCGTGCTGGCCTGTAGGCGTGCTGGCCTGTAGGAGTGCTGGCCTATGTGGACATGCCTCACAAACGATGTCAGAAATCCTAGCAAACGCGGAAGGCTAGCAAAACCAAAGTTATCCAGGACCAGAAATACATAACCTCACCGCGCTAATCGTTGCTCCCCCTTTCCCCCCCCCCCCCCCCCCCACCCCGGTCTCCCCTCAATCACTGCATTTCTTTACACTGTTCATTCATATATTACAAGCAGCGCGTTTCAAATGTGTCTTTTTTGTCTGAAATTCAATAACCACCTCCACCACCACTACCTCCACCACCACCTCCACGTCCACGACCAAGAACAAGCGACATTAACAGTGACTGTCCTCTATACCTTCTGGATCGGTTCCAAAAAGGTACAGAACTCGGCTTGTTGTTAAGGCAAAGAAGTCAGACCACATCACACCCATCCTGCGTTCACTCCATTGGTTGCCTATCACATCTAGAGTACAATACAAAGTTCTGTCCATCTGTCATACCTGTCTGTCTCCTTCTACTGGCCCTGTCTATCTTTTTGAGCTTCTTCATGTGTACACACCTTCAAGACAGCTCCGTTCCTCAGCAGACATTGAACTATTACGCTTTCCGACTGTGAGAACTAAGTCTTTTGGCGAGAGGTCTTTCTCATGTCAAGGACCATTTCTTTGGAATAAACTCCCAAGTTTCTCAGACATTTTGAATCAGCCAATAGTTTTCGGCAGTCTTTAAAGACGCATTTATTCCTGTAAACATGCATGCACTGTTATAATTCTTTTTGTTTGTGTGTGTGAACATTTCGGCGTCAGTGAGAGTTGTCTAGTGTATCCGTCATTAGTTTGAGGGTACACGTGTATCCGTCATTAGTTTGAGGGTACACGTGTATCCGTCATTAGTTTGAGGGTACACGTGTGTCTTTTTGTGTGAGCATTTTTTGTTGATTTGACTATTTTGTTAGTTTTATTTTCCTTGTATATCTTGTTGCGTGAGTGTGTATGTTAGGGAATATATATGTATTGTAGGATGCAAGGTGTATGTATGTTAGTATGTCATTTGCACGGCACCTAGAGATATTTTATCGAAAGTATAGGGACCTTAAAAATAGACATTATATTATTATTATTATTATTATTATTATTATTATTATTATTATTATTATTATTATTATTATAACAACAACAAGAAAAAGAACGAGGCCACACATAAACATTCCATAATTTGTCGCCTAGATATTTTGCGCAGTCATTGTCCACAACACAATTACCCATAATAGTCCACGACCCCGTCACCTTCAGCGCCAACCATCTGACAGGAGCCGAGCATGAAATGAAATGAAATGAAACTTTATTTTCCAAGGATAAAAGAATAGGTGCGCATGATAGACCAAGGGCAGTGCCGGATTAGATTGACAAGTTGCAAGTTGATCAAGACCAACCTTTGGCGTGTCGTGGCCGACCGTTCTGTTGACTTTGTGTTTGGGAGTGAACACAGTACGCAAAAGGCTATCGGGCCGAGGTAGGCCGCAGTGAGCACGCGCACTGTCGTGTTAGTGTGATCCACTGCGGCCTACTTCGGCCGATAGCCTTTTGCGTAGAGCGGAGGGATACACCCAGCTCTGGCGATCAAAAAGCCAGGATGAAATAGAGTAGGAAGATCAAAGGCTAATTGCTGGTTTTCCGCTTGACTGCGTTTTCTGCCTTGTAATTCCGACTTCTTGGGTCCAGACTTGGGTAGATTTCCCGTCATTCCGAGTGTAGTGGAATGTCGCGTGCAGGGCGACAAATCTGCTGTTAATGAACGGGGATTTAGACGTATTATTATTATTGTGCATGACGAGAATCATCGTTTGTTAATATAAACACCAACTGACGGCTGCCACAGCAGCAACAACAACAACGCCATCATCAGCATTAACAACAGTAACACCAACAAAATAAGAATAACAACAACAGCAACAGCAACTGGAGTTCGTTTCTAGCCCTGGGAAATGGCTACCTTCCACGAGAAGGGCTGATCTCCCCTTGCAACCAACACCGCATGAAGCCAGCCACTTTGGGAACAACTCACAGCTGTCTGACGTAGTGCTGTGATTATCATTGTACTGACGTGCACAGCCAGACTAGTCACAAGCCTTCTTGCAGTACTGGTATCTGTCATCGCTAGTGGTGGTTGGTAGCAGACTTTTCGCGCATGCGTACCTACCCACCCAATTTTTTTAGCGAGCAAATGACATCCTTCCGGTGTGTGACTTCCGGTAGAAGACTGCACGTTTCCATCGGTACCTGCAGTCATGACCATGCCGTCACCGTCACTGTCATGTTGTCACCATCACTAGCATGCTTACAGGCTTCGCGTCTGTGGCTTTGTTGTAAAATCCATTGGTGTAAATCTATTGGTGTAAATCTATTGGTGTAAATCATTTGGTCTAAATCTATTGGTCTAAATCTATTGGTCTAAATCTATTGGTGCAATCCATTTTGTAATCTATTGGTGTAAATCTATTGGTGTAAATTCATTGGTGTAAATCTATTGGTGTAAATCTATTGGTGTAAATCCATTGGTGTAAATATATTGGTGTAAATCTATTGGTGTAATTTATTGGTGTAAATGTGTGTACATGCTTACATTCGTATTCACTCAGAATACCTAGATGTGGTGATGTCACCTTCTTGGCGTTTAATCCTGATAACTCATTTCGCAGGACGCAAATCTACCCACGGTACAATAACTATACCCACGGTACAATAAATCTACCCACGGAACAGTATTGCATATTGTGCTGGTCTGTAATTTTGGACCTTATGGCTTCGAGCCCTACGGTACAACACGACAGACCAGCGAATAATGATATTTCCACGGCTGCAAATCGGCGGTTCTCCTTGAACTGCGATGGTAAATGTGTTGCTGCGTGTCTGGAGTGGTTAGTTGTGGATCGTAATGTGTTGCTGCGTGTCTGGAGTGGTTAGTTGTGGATCGTAATGTGTTGCTGCGTGTCTGGAGTGGTTAGTTGTGGATCGTAATGTGTTGCTGCGTGTCTGGAGTGGTTAGTTGTGGATCGTAATGTGTTGCTGCGTGTCTGGAGTGGTTAGTTGTGGATCGTAATGTGTTGCTGCGTGTCTGGAGTGGTTAGTTGTGAATCGTTTATACTCGTTTTGTCTTCATCCAAAGTACACCTAAGTAACGTTTCCCAAAAACGGAGAAACGGGGAAGGGGAGGGGGGGGGGGGGAGAAAGCGCGTGCGTGTTAAGACTCTTACCATTCGCTTCGCCAAAATATCAAACAACGAGGCGGGTGGGGCGGGGGCGGGCGGGGGGGGGTGGGGGGAGGGGACTCGCCAAAAATATTACACGTGAGGGAAGGGGGGAGGGGGAGCAAACACCCCAAAAAGGAACCTTGTTATAATAGCATGTTAAAGAACGGAAACCCAGGCCCTGGACCCTCCCCCCTTCCATATCCGCCCCTGATCCGTTTGTGTCATTCACCCATTTAGCCCCGACGCACTACAGCAGGAGATGGATCGACCATGATAATTCAAGGGTAGTGCCAGATTGGCTTGGCGCCAACAGGCGCCAAGCTAATCTGTCACTACCCTTGAATTACCATGATCGATCCATATTGTGCAACTAGTAAAGAGTGGTTAAGTCAGGCCTTTGTAATATGTGGTCTTGGGGTTAAATGGGTTAATGTGATGGCTCAGTGGTAGCGCCTCATTAGCTGGATGCCGGACACGGGATCTCTGGCGGACGTCTGCCTCAATTGACGGGCGCTGCAGATGATTGTCTATCGCATTGCAAGCCGATGACCCGTATGCCTGTAGAACCAATGGGTCTAATCAAGTGAGCAAAGATCTTCGGGCTGACTGCGGCCGTTTTGGGCCCGGAGACGCAATGCTACTGCGGAAGGTATCAGGAACCCGTAGTTGCGGGTTGAATGAAAGCAGCAGGGCGTATATTGACACTCTTGAGGTTGATGAAAGCAGCAGGGCGTATATTGACACTCTTGAGGTTGATGAAAGCAGCAGGGCGTATATTGACACTCTTGAGGTTGATGAAAGCAGCAGTGCGTATATTGACACTCTTGAGGTTGATGAAAGCAGCAGGGCGTATATTGACACTCTTGAGGTTGATGAGAACCCGTGTGTGTGTTTAGTTCCACCTCGCCATTGTTTCTTCAGGCGGTTGGGTCGTCGGCCGGGGACTAAGCTAAGAATGGAATAAGTTAAGAAAAAGACAGTTACAACAGAAGTGATTAACACCAGGGAAGATACATCGCCAACACAAGTGATTAACGCCAGGGAAGACACATCTCCAACACAATAGTTTCAAATTGTGTGCTCCGTGTGTATATCTGTTTTGAAATATTAATAAATTTTGCTGTAAGAATCTTTTCTAAGCGTGTTTTTTCCGTTGGGTTGTTCTCTGCATTTTACACGCCTGACAGTCATCTTTTAGGTCTGGATTACATCAGATGTTCAGGAAAATACGATCAGCCGCTTTTGACTCGTGCAGACGTGTGTGTGTGTGTGTGTGTGTGTGTGTGTGTGTGTGTGTGTGTGTGTGTGTGTGTGTGTGTGTGTGTGTGTGTGTGTGTGTGTGTATGTGAATTTCTGGCGGTCAGTGCTTGCATGTGTGTAAGTCATTTTTCTGTCACTGACGTCACACACGTCCCAAATGGAGACCCCGCATTAACTGTTTTATACTGCCTCTGCAGTGACGCTGCTGGTTTTGCTGCCTGAATTTGACAAATGGCTGAAAAACGACGTAAAAGTGCTTTTAGCGTGTCATGATGCATCCGAGAGGACCGCTTGGACTGACTGGGAGAAAGAAGTGCGATTTTGCTGAGTTGCTAACTATGACACTGTTTACCGCAGCACCTCCAGCCTCAGCAGCCCCACACACACTGACGTAAATGGGGATAGGAAGAGGCATAAGTCCTCATGAGCCATTGCAGGGGCTCATGAGGATCTATGCCTCTTGCAAGTGTGTGAATTTGGCTGCGGAAATGTTGAATGAAGAGGCTTTTATTGCGGGATAACGTGTCGTGCTGTGTGCGTGATCAGGTTCGTATTGCGGAATAATTGGCCGACAGCGTGCTCTAAAATGGCCGTGTGAAGTGTTGGAGACGACGCTGCTGCCGTGCCACTAACCCCCGCCCTCAACACGAGACACAGAGCTATATACACTGAAAACTACGTGCAATACTGGGAAAGATAAGAATCATCTAACTCAAAGATGATGACGGAGAGAGGTGGGCTCGTTAGCCACCATTGTGCCCAGACATTGTTGTAAAACAGTGAAAATTTCTTTGAAAGGTGCATTTTTGTGAATCATTTTTTTTACTTGAAATATTGCAACGTCAGACTTGCTTTCCTTGTGTCTGTCACGCATCCTATATATCTATCTATCTATCTATCTATCTATCTATCTATCTATCTATCTATCTATCTATCTATCTATCTATCTATCTATCTATCTATCTATCTATCTATCTATCTATCTATCTATCTATCTATCTATCTATCTATCTATCTATCTATCTATCTATCTGTCTGTGTGTCTGTCTATCTATATCCCGTAGTCTTGCCGACCGTTGGGGCACCACTGATGACTTGACAACCAGCTCCCTCCATTCCTCTCTGTTCTCTGCCATTCTTAGCGTATCACCCAGCCTCAGTCCTGTCCACTCTGAGATATTGTCCGCCCATCTTTTCCTCTGTCTTCCTCTCCTTCGTACTCCTTGCACAGTGCCTTGCAGGATTGTTTTGGCAAGCCCTGCTGAACGCGTGACATGCCCATACCACTTCATTTTGCGTTTTTCCACAATGGCTAGTAGGTCTTCATAGGGCCCGATGGCTTGCCTGATTCTGCTTCCCACTTCCTCGTTCGTGATGTGATCTCTGTATGAAATGCCAAGCAGCCTTCGAAAACATCTCATTTCAAGGTCTGCTGTGAGGGTCCATGATTCGCAGGCATACAAGAACACTGAGATGACTAAGGAGCGCATCAGTCTGATCTTGGAGCAGAGCGTGATGTTTCTGTTCTTCCATATGGTCTTCAATCTTGTCAGTGCTGTTGTTGTCTGCGCAATCCTGGACAGTATTTCTGGTTTTGATCCTTCATCTGTCACAATGGCTCCTAAGTATTTGAATTTATTGACTGTTTCTAGTTTTTGTCTTCCAATCTTGACGTCAGTGCTAATGCCACTGGTGTTATTTGTCATCAGTTTGGTCTTCTCTGCGCTGATTTCCATCCCGTACGCAATGGCTGTGCTGTCCAGCTTTTCCACCAGCTGCATCCTAATAAACTGTTAACTGGACGAGAAGCTCGCTCTTTTTCTTCAACAGATGAATCCACTCTCTCTGGCTGTCCGTGCCGATTTCTTTCGCGACAAAAGTCACTACCGACAGCCAACGGTTGAAGTCTTCTCATTATAAGCGTTCAGCACCCCACGTAGCTCCCCCCTCCCCCCCCCCTTCCCCTGTAGCAAAACGTCTTGGGGCCCACTGCGCCGTCGTGTTCTCGAAGGACCTCTGCTCACTTGGCCATTGTTTTATTACGAATGTAATGGTGAATTATGGGTGTGACCATGAGGCTATGAGCAGCCCGACTGAAGGACAGCGCCGTGCACCCAGCTGGAGCCACTCTAGGGAATTGGTTTTCTCACTACCTAATTGAATATCAGTAGATGGACGCGATCATTCGGCGCGCACACAGACACCTGGGAGGCAGCATTACTGAGGGCTGACAAGTCCGTGACCAGCGAGCACAGTGGCACCTGGCCCTCGTCAGGCGCAAAGTCGCACGTCTGTACACGGGCCCACTGCGCGCGAGACCGAACCCATGACTTTATGCGAACTTGGTTTTTGTTTGCGATCTGAGACGCAAGTGCCAGTGTACAGCTCATTATGAAAGTAGCGTAAGGAAAGGCCGTGTGATGGAATGTAAGGTCGGACGGTACCCCAGAGCCATGGTGTCACACCTTCCGTCTTACGATTGACGTAATTGTAGTTCTGAAGTTACATCGACAGGCCGAGGTCAGCCGTAGCTGGTTCGCGCACATCGTGCCAGCTAAGTCTGACGTTGGTCCGAGGGTCTATTTGCACACCAGACATCTCCGTGCAAGCCAGAGAGTAGTGCGCACTGTGTCCGCTACCGCGTTAAACCAGAGCGCGTAAGAATGAGACCGACCTGTATGAGTGTTGCACTTCGATGATTGTGCGCTGTACGGTGTGATATCGAGGTCCCGCGTCCTAGAACTGCACTGCTAATGAAGCTCAATACACATGGCGAGGGGGAAAAAACTGAGCGAGAGGACTTTGTACGTAAACCATGGCTGTGTTTCGCGTGCTGAACAATCAACGGAACCGCGGGAAGTGCGCAGCCGAACTATCCGCCAGAGTGGCATAGATAATCACAGATAGTAACACCGCCAAAGAGCTGCAAATGACGTTGTAAATAACGTTGCAAATGCCGTCATCTTGCGAGTTGTGCAGCATGCAGGGTACTAGTGCTACATTGGAGTTTTCGCCATGAACACCGCGCGCGCTGTTTGTCATTACATTCTGATGACATGACGCAAGGCAGCAGTCTAGATGTCGCGTGACAATGTGATCTGAAGGGCATCTGATGGTATGAGATCTGAAGGGTAGTTGTGCCACCATTCAGCTATCATGGTCAATCTGTGTCCTGAGCTGTCTTCACAGAACAGATCTAAATTAACTCTTTGCCTGTCGGTAGCGGTATGGTCGCGTTTCCTGTAGGAAGGGTTTTGGTTAGCATAGGAAGGGTATGGGTTAACATAGGAAGGGTTCGGGTTAGCATAGGAATCATTATCACAAAATCCGCTTTCGACAGCCACAGGCTGAAATCTGAGAATTTCGACTTCATTTATAATTAAAGCAAAAGTATTCTGAAATATAAGTATGAGAAATGTTATTCTTGGGCCGGGAGTGTGGGAATCATGCAAGTGTTGCGTTCTCCACGTCTACACAAGCGTGTTGTGAAGGTCCATTGTGTTGAGCTGCTGGACTTTTGGTATAAATATGATGAGGCGAAGCAGAATTCTCGCTTGAATCTACACATGGCTGACGGAGGATGGATTGTCATATCTGAATCCTGGACTTGTCCTCATCGACTGTTTGTCGGACGTGAGACTTGGTGCACGATAGTTCTAGGGCACCACGTGGTCAGCTTGGCGTCACGCGTTCTGTAAGTGCCCTGATACAAAAACCGTCACTTTAGCATTGTAGGCGTGGCGTCTTTTGTACGTAATCTCTATATTGATTGGTGGTCCGGAGTGGTCTTAAGTAACCGGAAAATCGATTGGCGCATGGTGCTTTTTTTTTTCTTTTAGTCAATGCGTTCCGACATGCGAGGCTACCATCTGTCAGCGAGATGTCTCCAGAAGAACATTAGTCACAGTGCCGCCAGGACATTGAAGGATGGGTCGCTTTACTCGGCCTGAATGCCAACAACACACAGTCTCTCTCTCTCTCTCTCTCTCTCTCTCTCTCTCTCTCTCTCTCTCTCTCTCTCTCTCTCTCTCTCTCTCTCTCTCTCTCTAGATAACATCAACAATAACAAAATGACTGGCACGGTATTCTTGGACCTGAAAAAAGCGTTCGATCTGATAAATCATGAAATCTTGCTGAGGAAACTTAATGTTTATTTCAACAACAACAGCCCGTCAGCCCTTTCATTTTTTAACTCGTATCCTTCTGCGAGAACACAAGCTGTCTATGTAAATGGTAACTATTCCTCAGAGGGTAAGGTAGAGCTTGGTGTTCCTCAGGGTTCGGTTCTGGGCCCATTGTTATTTTGTATCTTTATTAATGATTTACCACTACACATCACATGTGCTAGTGCCGAGTGTGACATGTTTGCTGACGATTCGACGCTACATGCATCCGGTAAAACTGTAGCTGACATAACCAACAGCCTCCAGCAGAGCCTACAAGAAGTCTCTAAATGGTGCAGTAGAAATAGAATGATAGTCAATCCAACTAAAACAAAAAGCATGTTAGTCACAACACGTCAGAAACATCAGCTGCAACCCGCGCCTCTAAACCTCTCATTTGAAGCTGTCCCCATAGAGCAAGTACAGCAGCACCGTTTACTAGGGGTAGTTGTAGATAACCAACTTAGTTGGCAGCCTCATCTCATACACATCGGAAAGACAATTTCAAAGAAATTATTTTTACTGTCTAAACTGAAAGCGGTCATTAATCTGAACACGCGTAAACTATTTTTCAATGGATACATCAAGCCCCACATTGATTATGCCTCAACAGTTTGGGATGGCTGTAGCGAGGTTCAGTTCAAGAAAATAAATTCGCTATACAGAAGAGCAGCCAAACTCATTATTCCTAGCTCATCTCTACCCACTGAGGCGAGGCTCGAGGCAGTTGGACTCCTTCCTCTTGACAAACACTTAGTATTTAACAAGTGCGTACTAGTGCACAAAGCTCTTAAGGGTAAGGCCCCCGGCTACTTATCGGAACTTTTTACTCTTACTGAGAAGAGATACAGCACCTCTCGGAGCAACCTGAGCATAAAACGGCCCCGCATTGATTTGTATAAATCCAGTTTGTCATACTCAGGTGGTTTCCTGTGGAATTCTATTCCTTTGCATCTACAAGTAGTTAATTCCCTAGCTGCTTTTAAAGCAAAACTGTTCAAGCACTTATCCAAGGCAACGTAAATTTAATTATCTCATGTTGTCTAACCATAATATATTTTTATTTCTTTTTATGCAACTATTATTTTTATTATACCATTTGCGTTCACGTGCCGTTTGTGAGGGTGCTTCCCGTATAGACCTGGTCAGGGGATGCAGTGCCGGTGCACAGTTTATTCAAACGATGTGCTTAGTATGTCATTCGAGTGAAAGTATATTTGTGGCGTGCCCCCCGGGTGGGAGTGTCTGGGGAGGGCTCCCGCAAACGGATATTATGACACGTGCAAACATCTTCGTATGGGTACCCTGTGTGTTTTGTTAAATCATTGTTGCAGTTTGTAGTGTTGTCGTAATTCGCATTAATTTCAGTTCGATGTTGTTTGTGAGTTTAATGTAGCTTTGCCTGTTATTATATGTCAGTAGATGTAGCAAGGACAGATTGGAAGAAAGGCCTGTGCGCCTAATATCTCAATCCTTGATAAATAAAGTTTCAGTCAGTCAGTCAGTCAGTCTCTCTCTCTCTCTCTCTCTCAAGATTCATTGATTCATTGATTCTCTCTCTCTCTCTCTCTCTCTCTCTCTCTCTCTCTCTCTCTCTCTCTCTCTCTCTCTCTCTCTCTTCAGTTCAGGGTATTACTGTTACTGTTGGCCAGGCCAGGCATTGTACGATAGTGATATCCCATGTACAACCACCAACGCACTATATCAACCTTTATTCTCCTCAGTCACGTGGTCTGGAACGCGGTGTGTATACAGATCTGTCACATCGATCGTGTCCGCGTGCGACCTCGTAACTGACAATTTTGTGTTGTTTAGAGAGAAACGAGGTGAAAACAACTGTGTACATTTGTGTGAGAACATGTCAGCCCGGGCATTCCTCATGTGGCAGTTGTGGGAAGTTTCCTGTGGAGTTACATGTTCCAGATTTTGTCAGAAATTGGTGGAAAAAATCGACCAAAGCCGCATAAAATATGATTTATCGCCGAAATATCACTTGCGAGATTGCACGCGGACACGATGAACATACCCTGTGTTAGTGATGTGGTCAGGTAGACGCGATGTAGGCCTGTATCTCTTTGCTTCATCAACGTGCATTCAGCCCAAAGCCCAAAATGTCGGATCTGTCCTCTGAAAGCTACATTACGGTTAGGGATCAGATACATGAGTGATCTTTATTCCCTCGCCTGTCACTAAGCAAGTTGCCCGGCTATAGCGCCACAACACTCACCCCGCTATAGCGCCACAACACTCACCCCGCTATAGCGCCACAACACTCACCCCGCTATAGCGCCACAACACACCCCGCTATAGCGCCACAACACTCACCCCGCTATAGCGCCACAACACTCACCCCGCTATAGCGCCACAACACACCCCGCTATAGCGCCACAACACTCACCCCGCTATAGCGCCACAACACTCACCCCGCTATAGCGCCACAACACTCACCCCGCTATAGCGCCACAACACACCCCGCTATAGCGCCACAACACTCACCCCGCTATAGCGCTACAACACTCACCCCGCTATAGCGCCACAACACTCACCCCGCTATAGCGCCACAACACTCACCCCGCTATAGCGCCACAACACACCCCGCTATAGCGCCACAACACTCACCCCGCTATAGCGCCACAACACTCACCCCGCTATAGCGCCACAACACACCCCGCTATAGCGCCACAACACTCACCCCGCTATAGCGCCACAACACTCACCCCGCTATAGCGCCACAACACTCACCCCGCTATAGCGCCACAACACTCACCCCGCTATAGCGCCACAACACTCACCCCGCTATAGCGCCACAACACTCACCCCGCTATAGCGCCACAACACTCACCCCGCTATAGCGCCACAACACTCACCCCGCTATAGCGCCACAACACTCACCCCGCTATAGCGCCACAACACTCACCCCGCTATAGCGCCACAACACTCACCCCGCTATAGCGCCACAACACTCGCCCCGCTATAGCGCCACAACACTCACCCCGCTATAGCGCCACAACACTCACCCCGCTATAGCGCCACAACACTCGCCCCGCTATAGCGCCACAACACTCGCCCCGCTATAGCACCACAACACTCACCCCGCTATAGCGCCACAACACTCAGCCCGCTACAGCGCCACAACACTCACCCCGCTACAGCGCCACAACACTCACCCCGCTACAGCGCCACAACACTCACCCCTCTATAGCCCCACAACACTCACCCCGCTATAGCGCCACAACACTCACCCCGCTATAGCGCCACAACACTCACCCCGCTATAGCGCCACAACTGACACTCAACCCGATATAGCGCCACAACACTCACCCCGCTATAGCGCCACAACACTCACCCCGCTATAGCGACACAACACTCACCCCGCTATAGCGACACAACACTCACCCCGCTATAGCGACACAACACTCACCCCGCTATAGCGCCACTACACTCACCCCGCTATAGCGCCACAACACTCACCCCGCTATAGCGCCACAACACTCACCCCGCTATAGCGCCACAACACTCACCCCGCTATAGCGCCACAACACTCACCCCGCTATAGCGCCACTACACTCACCCCGCTATAGCGCCACAACACTCACCCCGCTGTAGCCCCACAACACTCACCCCGCTATAGCCCCACAACACTCACCCCGCCATAGCGCCACAACACTCACTCCGCTATAGCGCCACAACACTCACCCCGCTATAGCGCCACAACACTCGCCCCGCTATAGCGCCACAACACTCACCCCGCCATAGCGCCACAACACTCACTCCGCTATAGCGCCACAACACTCACCCCGCTATAGCGCCACTACACTCACCCCGCTATAGCGCCACAACACTCACCCCGCTATAGCGCCACAACACTCACCCCGCTATAGCCCCACAACACTCACCCCGCTATAGCGCCACAACACTCATCCCGCTATAGCGCCACAACACTCACCCCGCTATAGCGCCACAACACTCACCCCGCTGTAGCCCCACAACACTCACCCCGCTATAGCGTCACAAGACTCACCCCGCTATAGCCCCACAACACTCACCCCGCTATAGCGCCACTACACTCACCCCGCTATAGCGCCACAACACTCGCCCCGCTATAGCGCCACAACACTCACCCCGCTATAGCGCCACAACACTCATCCCGCTATAGCGCCACAACACTCGCCCCGCTATAGCCCCACAACACTCGCCCCGCTATAGCCCCACAACACTCACCCCGCTGTAGCCCCACAACACTCACCCCGCTATAGCGCCACTACACTCACCCCGCTATAGCGCCACTACACTCACCCCGCTGTAGCCCCACAACACTCACCCCGCTATAGCGCCACAACACTCACCCCGCTATAGCGCCACAACACTCACCCCGCTATAGCGCCACAACACTCACACCGCTATAGCGCCACAACACTCACCCCGCTGTAGCCCCACAACACTCACCCCGCTATAGCGCCACAACACTCACCCCGCTATAGCGCCACAACACTCACCCCGCTATAGCGCCACTACACTCACCCCGCTATAGCGCCACTACACTCACCCCGCTATAGCGACACAACACTCACCCCGCTGTAGCCCCACAACACTCACCCCGCTATAGCGCCACAACACTCACCCCGCTATAGCGCCACAACACTCACCCCGCTATAGCCCCACAACACTCACCCCGCTATAGCGCCACAACACTCACCCCGCTATAGCCCCACAACACTCACCCCGCTATAGCCCCACAACACTCACCCCCGCTATAGCGCCACAACACTCACCCCGCTATAGCGCCACAACACTCACCCCGCTGTAGCATCACAACACTCACCCCGCTATAGCGACACAACACTCGCCCCGCTATAGCGCCACAACACTCACCCCGCTATAGCGCCACAACACTCACCCCGCTATAGCGCCACAACACTCACCCCGCTATAGCGCCACAACACTCACCCCGCTATAGCGCCACAACACTCACCCCGCTGTAGCCCCACAACACTCACCCCGCTATAGCGCCACAACACTCACCCCGCTATAGCGACACAACACTCACCCCGCTGTAGCGCCACAACACTCACCCCGCTATAGCGCCACAACACTCACCCCGCTATAGCGCCACAACACTCACCCCGCTATAGCGACACAACACTCACCCCGCTATAGCGACACAACACTCACCCCGCTATAGCGCCACAACACTCACCCCGCTATAGCGACACAACACTCACCCCGCTAAAGCGCCACAACACTCACCCCGCTATAGCGCCACAACACTCACCCCGCTGTAGCCCCACAACACTCACCCCGCTATAGCGACACAACACTCACCCCGCTATAGCGCCACAACACTCACCCCGCTATAGCGACACAACACTCACCCCGCTGTAGCCCCACAACACTCACCCCGCTATAGCGCCACAACACTCACCCCGCTGTAGCCCCACAACACTCACCCCGCTATAGCGCCACAACACTCACCCCGCTGTAGCCCCACAACACTCACCCCGCTATAGCGCCACAACACTCACCCCGCTGTAGCCCCACAACACTCACCCCGCTATAGCGCCACAACACTCACCCCGCTATAGCGCCACAACACTCACCCCGCTATAGCGCCACTACACTCACCCCGCTGTATCCCCACAACACTCACCCCGCTATAGCGTCACAACACTCACCCCGCTATAGCGCCACAACACTCACCCCGCTGTAGCCCCACAACACTCACCCCGCTATAGCGACACAACACTCACCCCGCTATAGCGCCACAACACTCACCCCGCTATAGCGACACAACACTCACCCCGCTGTAGCCCCACAACACTCACCCCGCTATAGCGCCACAACACTCACCCCGCTGTAGCCCCACAACACTCACCCCGCTATAGCGCCACAACACTCACCCCGCTATAGCGCCACTACACTCACCCCGCTGTAGCCCCACAACACTCACCCCGCTATAGCCCCACAACACTCACCCCGCTATAGCGCCACTACACTCACCCCGCTATAGCCCCACAACACTCACCCCGCTATAGCGCCACAACACTCACCCCGCTATAGCCCCACAACACTCACCCCGCTACAGCCCCACAACACTCACCCCGCTACAGCGCCCCAACACTCACTCCGCTATAGCGCCACAACACTCACCCGCTATAGCGCCACAACACTCACCCCGCTATAGCGCCACAACACTTACCCCGCTATAGCGCCACAACACTCGCCCCGCTATAGCGCCACAACACTCACCCCGCTCTAGCGCCACAACACTCACCCTGCTAAAGCGGAGCACCTGTCTTTGTGACTGAGTACCCTCGTGCAACCGACCCCAGAACATATTATTGTGATGCTAAAATACTTTGGCGCCTGTGATTTAAGTCAAGATAGATGATAGTTACAGTGATGCTTCAATACCCTGGCGCCTGTTGTTTGAAGGGACATGCGCGAGCTGTTTTAATATACACACCCACTTAGACAGTGACCACCCTATTGTCCCACCAAATGCTTTCTTTCGTCCGTTCAAAGCGAAAAGAGGCCACCGGAATCTCCTGACAGGACACGTAACAAAATGGCATCTGATAGGCGCCGGTAGCTGACGTCATAACTATTATATACGACCTTAGGTCATCTGCATAATTGTAACCAATCATAGACAAGATGGCGGATGAACCAGCGAAGAAAAAAAGAAAGTATCATCGACTCGCCCCGACAATGACAGACTCGGCATTGAAGAGAATAAAGAGAAAGAGAGACAAGATACCCCTAATGTGAAATGACATCGGACAAGGGAATATGGACATGTGGCAACGCGTAAAGCAAGAGCTTGGCTTGACCGCCCACCTAGAATTTGTCCCTTTCCTGCTCAATCAGTAAGTAATCTACGGTCTTTGTCGACTTTCCTATAGTTCCGCGAGCGGTAGAGATTTTCAGATTTCATGATCTTCAGTAGAATTTATCTCTTACTGATTTCGCAAGATTTTAAACCTAATTTATCATATTTGTCGTTTCCAGTCATGCTTTCAGTTACGTAGACTTCGATGTGTGAGATGTGAAATTCACTGCAGTGCAGAAAGTGGGTATAAATACCAATGTTGTGTTTCAATGATCAAACACGCTGCGTATTTCCGAGGGGTAAAGGATCAAAGGTCAACCTAGGCACCGTGGACGCATGCTCGCTTTGCGAGTCAAACAAGCCACGCCCTCGGTGCACTACTGTACGCATGATCGTTACTAGTAAATACTAGCAGGTCAAGCAGAACCCGCATTGTGATTTTGACAGCATAGCGAGTATGGAAGGTTTATTCTACTTTTCTCGTGAAAAATGACGTCAAAGGGATCCCGGAGAACATCAGTACATGTGTACACTGACACGTGTGTACACCACACCGATGATCTCGTGACCTGCAGTATTGCGATACACTGCCGATAGTCGGCCGGGTTCTGCCTTGTGACGTAGGCTCATAAATATGCATATTAATTCAAACAAGGCCGATGCAGACGATAAACCCGCGACTCGGGTACAAAAACAACACACTCTGCACACGATAAATACGTTTGTTTCCATGTCACCTGAAGATGGATCTTTGATCCGAAACGCCGTTCCTTGTTTCTATTTTAAAGGGTTTTTTTCACCACTATTTTTCTGTTTTTCTTTCACATGAAACCCTAGCGGCAACAGTTTTACTACATTTTGATAAATTTCAACATTTGGCATTGTACTTACACCATAAAACTTTTAGATAGTACACAAAGGACCCATACACATACTGTCAGCAGTATCTGTTGCAGACATGCTTTATCGTGGGGAATATAACTTTAAGTCAAGCTAGATGACAGCTACAGAGACAGTGCCACAATACCCTGGCGCATGTTGTTTACGTCAAGCTAGATGACAGCTACAGACTGATGCCACAATACCCTGGCGCCTGTTGTTTAAGTCAAGCTAGATGACAGCTACAGAAACAGTAAGACAATACCCTGGCGCCTGTTGTTTAAGTCAAGCTAGATGACAGCTACAGACTGATGCCACAATACCCTGGCGCCTGTTGTTTAAGGCAAGCTAGATGACAGCTACAGAGACAGTAAGACAATACCCTGGCGCCTGTTGTTTAAGTCAAGCTAGATGACAGCTACAGACTGATGCCACAATACCCTGGCGCCTGTTGTTTAAGGCAAGCTAGATGACAGCTACAGACTGATGTCACAATACCCTGGCGCCTGTTGTTTAAGTCAAGCTAGATGACAGCTACAGACTGATGCCACAATACCCTGGCGCCTGTTGTTTAAGGCAAGCTAGATGACAGCTACAGAGACAGTAAGACAATACCCTGGCGCCTGTTGTTTACGTCAAGCTAGATGACAGCTACAGACTGATGCCACAATACCCTGGCGCCTGTTGTTTAAGTCAAGCTAGATGACAGCTACAGAGACAGTAAGACAATACCCTGCGCCTGTTGTTTACGTCAAGCTAGATGACAGCTACAGACTGATGCCACAATACCCTGGCGCCTGTTGTTTTAACGTCAGCGACTAAGACTAGATGACAGCTACAGACTGATGCCACAATACCCTGGCGCCTGTTGTTTAAGTCAAGCTAGATGACAGCTACAGACTGATACCACAATACCCTGGCGCCTGTTGTTTAAGGCAAGCTAGATGACAGCTACAGAAACAGTAAGACAATACCCTGGCGCCTGTTGTTCACGTCAAGCTAGATGACAGCTACAGACTGATGCCACAATACCCTGGCGCCTGTTGTTTAAGTCAAGCAAGATGACAGCTACAGACTGATGCCACAATACCCTGGCGCCTGTTGTTTAAGTCAAGCTAGATGACAGCTACAGAGACAGTAAGACAATACCCGGCGCCTGTTGTTTAAGGCAAGCTAGATGACAGCTACAGAGACAGTAAGACAATACCCTGGCGCCTGTTGTTTACGTCAAGCTAGATGACAGCTACAGACTGATGCCACAATACCCTGGCGCCTGTTGTTTAAGTCAAGCTAGATGACAGCTACAGATACAGCAAGACAATACCCGGCGCCTGTTGTTTAAGGCAAGCTAGATGACAGCTACAGAGACAGTAAGACAATACCCTGGCGCCTGTTGTTTACGTCAAGCTAGATGACAGCTACAGACTGATGCCACAATACCCTGGCGCCTGTTGTTTAAGTCAAGCTAGATGACAGCTACAGAGACAGTAAGACAATACCCTGCGCCTGTTGTTTACGTCAAGCTAGATGACAGCTACAGACTGATGCCACAATACCCTGGCGCCTGTTGTTTAAGTCAAGCTAGATGACAGCTACAGATACAGCAAGACAATACCCGGCGCCTGTTGTTTAAGGCAAGCTAGATGACAGCTACAGAGACAGTAAGACAATACCCTGGCGCCTGTTGTTTACGTCAAGCTAGATGACAGCTACAGACTGATGCTACAATACCCTGGAGCCTGTTGTTTAAGTCAAGCTAGATGACAGCTACAGACTGATGCCACAATACCCTGGCGCCTGTTGTTTACGTCAAGCTAGATGACAGCTACAGAAACAGTAACGCAATACCCTAGGACCTCTAGCTTGAGGGTGGCGTCACAGCAGATTTGGCGCCGAAGGCATCAAGCTATTCTGGCACGACCTAGAGCTGTCATGGCCGACCATTCTCTTGAGTGCTTAAAGTATTTTCATTGAATTTGTTTTGTCTGTTGGTCTGTTCGCCGTTTACCACACTGACTGTGCTGCGGTTATTGTTGTGTTATTGTTATTGTTATTATTATTATTATTGTTATTATTGTTATTGTTATTATTATTATTATTATTATTATTATTATTATTATTATTATTATTATTATTATTATTATTGTTATTGTTATTATTATTATATTATTATTATTGTTATTATTGATATTATTATTATTATTATTATTATTATTATCACTTCAATAAGAAAAAAATGAGTGCCACCCGACTGCAAGAGGCATTACTCCTGATGAGTCCCCGCAGTTGTTGGGGTCATGAGGATTTATGCTTCTTGTTGAGACCATTGTAGCCGTGTCCTTGTACCTGTCACGGTTGTTGAGACCATTGTAGCCGTGTCCTTCTTCCTGTGACGGTTGTTGAGACCATTGTAGCCGTGTCCTTGTACCTGTCACGGTTGTTGAGACCATTGTAGCCGTGTCCTTCTTCCTGTGACGGTTGTTGAGACCATTGTAGCCGTGTCCTTGTACCTGTCACGGTTGTTGAGACCATTGTAGCCGTGTCCTTGTACCTGTCACGGTTGTTGAGACCATTGTAGCCGTGTCCTTGTACCTGTCACGGTTGTTGAGACCATTGTAGCCGTGTCCTTGTACCTGTCACGGTTGTTGAGACCATTGTAGCCGTGTCCTTCTTCCTGTGACGGTTGTTGAGACCATTGTAGCCGTGTCCTTCTTCCTGTCACGGTTGTTGAGACCATTGTAGCCGAATCCTTCTTCCTGTCACGGTTGGGCAACGATTTCACAATACAGTACGCGTCCAACAGCAGTCACGGGGTTAAACATGTCGTTACGGATGATGATGATGATGATGATGATGATGATGATGATGATGATAAGAATAATGATGTTGACGGTGATGATGATGATGATGATGTCGATGACGACGGTGACAGTAATGATGATGATGATGATGATGATAATGCTGATGACGACGGTGACGGTAATGATGATGATGATGATGGTGATGACGACGGTGATGACGATGATGATAATGATGATGTTGATGATAATGATGATGGTGATTATGATGACGGTGATGATGATGATGACGGTGATGACGGTGATGATGGTGATGATGATGATAGTCATGATGATGATGATGATGATGATGATGATTGCAGACTGGGTGGAGCCCTAGGACACACGGAATGTACAGTGAGTGAGACAATGCCCGCCATCTGACTGCAGGGGACACCACCCTATTTTGCTGGACGACAGCGCAGGACAGGAGGCGTTTCCTCTGAACCGTGGTGTGTGTGGGCCGCCCGCCACCATATTGACGACCTCATACCTTCCTCACAAATAAGTTATGGTAAGTGTCTCTCTCTCTCTCTCTCTCTCTCTCTCTCTCTCTCTCTCTCTCTCTCTCTCTCTCTCTCTCTCTCTCTCTCTCTCTCTCTCTCTCTCGGATTTGGATACCGCATTTTACATGTAGGTCAAAAGTGGCTATTATGTGCTGGCGTAGATCGAATGGAAATGTGTGTGTGTGTGTGTGTGTGTGTGTGTGTGTGTGTGTGTGTGTGTGTGTGTGTGTGTGTGTGTGTGTGTGTGTGTGTGTGTGTGTGTGTGTGTGTGTGTGTTGTTATAAACATCGCCTTATGGCTTTTATATACACCTGAACTATAAATTATGTAATGTCTCACTCCATTGTATGGACATTTTGTCTGAACAATAAACTGTCTGAGTCTGAGTCTGAGTCTCTCTCTCTCTCTCTCTCTCTCTCTCTCTCTCTCTCTCTCTCTCTCTCTCTCTCTCTCTCTCTCTCTCTCTCTCTCTCTCTGTGTCTTCCGATTGCATTTATCGCTGTACACTGCTCTAGGCGAGTGGTAACATTATGTTTGTACGTGTGTGCACGTGTTTGCGTGGTTGCGTGAGTGCGAGCGTATGTGCGTTCGTGTGAATCGTGCATCTGCTTTATTTTGTGTGTGCTATGTTTAGTCATTCACTTGCATTAATGCTTATAATAGCTATGACTTCATGCACGTACCTTACCGGCTATCTCACTCCATTTACTATTGCTGATCAGCGAAGTCGAGGGAGACAAACAGTTAGGCAGGCACTGGTTATCTTGGGGAGAGGGAAGGGGGTAGAATGTGGGGACGTCAATAGAAAGTTTGTGTTAAAAATGTAAAAAAAATTGATGATTTATGTTGTTGTTGTTGTTGTTACTGTTGTTGCTTGCATGAATTTTGATTTCCCGCCTCCTTAACTTTGGGTGTTTCAATGTTTCTTGCGTGCATATTTTTCATTCACATAAGTGTGTGTGTGTGTGTGTGTGTGTGTGTGTGTGTGTGTGTGTGTGTGTGTGTGTGTGTGTGTGCGCGCGCGTGAGTATATATGTTTGTGCTTGCGCGTATGTGTGCATAGAGTCATATGTGTGTGGTATACATGTATATAGTTTCATTTCTTGTTAGGCTTGATTTTGTATTTCTTTCAGTTTTCCTGTTTTGACACGCATGTTTATTTTTTAATCTTTGTGATGTGGGTTGTATGACTGTGAACTCTCTCTCTCTCTCTCTCTCTCTCTCTCTCTCTCTCTCTCTCTCTCTCTCTCTCTCTCTCTCTCTCTCTCTCTCTCTCTCTCTCTCTCTCTCTCTCCGGTGTGCTGTTGTTTGGCATTAAAAGCGGATAATTCATTCCGAAAACATCAGCACACGACTATTAGATACAGATCACTTAAACACTTCAACAAGGAAACATTTCTTTGTGATTTAAGTAGCACACACTTTGATACAGTGTACTACCATAATGACCCCAACGATGCTTTGTCTGAGTGGTACGGATTGTTCCTTGGTGTTCTCGATAAACACGCTCCATTCAGAGAGAAACGGGTGAAGAACCCCCAGCTTCCCGCCTGGTTAAGTAAGGAAATCAAGGATGCCATGCAGCTCCGAGATGACTATAAAAGAAAGAAGGATTTTATTGCTTATCGAAGGCAAAGAAACCATGTTAAACATTTAGTGAGGAAAGCTCAAAGGTCACTTTTTCACCGTCTTATGAACGGAAAGAAAGATGTCGTATCTGTGTGGCGAGCGATCAATGCTTTTACGAGGTCCAAAAATACCGCACAATGTACACAGTTATCAGCTGATATCTTGAATCAGCATTTCCTCTCGGCTGCCAGTACGTTGCTAAAAAATACATATTCTGGTCAGTCTTCAGCTGTGTCCGAAAAGCTAAAGACGTTTTGTGCAGAACGGCTGGACCCTGACACGTCATTCAGCATTCCGCTGTTAACGATATACGACGTGGGAAAATCCATCTCGTACTTAAAGAACAAACGTACGTCTGGCCATGATGGTATTAGTAGCTCAGTTCTGAAAATGGCCCTACCGTATATTTTAGATACCTTGACATATATATACAACCTTTGCATAAAGCAGGGGATATTTCCATCTTCTCTAAAAACAGCCAAAGTGATCCCACTACCTAAAACGAAAGACCTTGCCGACCCTAACAAGTTCAGGCCCATTTCGCTACTGTCAACACTGTCGAAACCGATAGAAAGACACATTCACACACACTTACAACATTTTCTAGAAAAACACAAACTCATACATCCATTACAATCTGGCTTTCGGCGGAAACACTCCTGTCACACAGCATTGGTACACCTTGTTGACAGATGGCTTACTGCCATAAATAGCAGTCAAATGACTGGAGCAGTATTTTTGGACCTTTCAAAAGCATTTGACCTCGTCAATCATGAAACTTTAGTTCAAAAACTTAATGTCTATCAACTAAGCGCAGACACACTTGCCTTCCTTACGTCATATCTGCATGGGCGTACGCAGTATGTCTACGTGAATGGTAAAAACTCACCTGAAGGGGTGATAGAGCACGGAGTACCACAGGGATCGATTCTTGGTCCATTATTGTTCTCTGTCTTCATAAACGACCTTCCATTACATATATCTGACTCCAGTGTAACTTTCAGTCTTTTTGCAGACGATGGAACACTGGACGTTTCGTCATCAGACGTAACATGTATGGTGAAGATTCTCCAAGACAGTTTAAATGAGGTATCTGAATGGTGCAGAAATAACGCCATGATACCTAATCCCACTAAAACCAAATGCATGCTGATTACCACACGGCAAAAGCATCAGTTGAACCCCCCTCCCCTTCAACTAACACTTAATGGCCAGCCTGTGGAGCAAGTCAGAGAACAGCGCGTGCTTGGAATCAACTTAGACGACAAGTTGTGCTGGCAAGGCCACATTACTAAACTGTGTAAAATAGTATCTAAAAATGTATTCCTCCTGTCGAAATTGAGACATTTTGCTGATGAGCCAACAAGGAAACTCTTCTACTATGCCCATATTCAGTCACATTTGGATTATGCCTCATCTATTTGGGACGGTAGTAGCGATGCTAATTTAAAAAGTCTGAACTCGCTCCACAGAAGAGCCATTAAACTTATTGTTGACAGACCCTCAGAAGTCATTAATACTGACAATAAGTTCAAGCTGTTAGACATTTTGCCACTTGAAAAACAGTTTAAGTATAATAAGTTGGTGCTCATGCGCAAAATCACCCTCTCAGAAACACCAGCCTATCTCAATAGTTTGTTCCACTTTGCTCATACGAGGTCCAGTCGAACACCAGGGAACAATCTTGTTGTACCGATGCCTCGACTAGACATTTATAGGTCGTCGTTGTCCTATTCTGGTGCAAAGTTATGGAACTCCATTCCTGCGGATGTTAGAGCCGCGCCATCGCTTAAAACTTACAAGACCAAGCTGCTCAAACATCTAGACAAAACTTAATTTTTCTTTTATTTTGTATTTTTATTTTTATTTTTACATGTAGCACTCCATGCCTTATGCGGCATTTCCCGGATATTCTGCATTCTCTTCTAACATTAAAAATTTATGAACGCATGTAATATACCGCTGGCATTCCAGCAAGCCGCATTATGTAATATCCATGACCCCATGGACTCGGCTGGCCAGACGGGATGCCGTCGATAGACACAGCATTGGGCGCTCGCGAGGCGTGGCAGTGCTGTGGTTTCTTCGCGTCGACCCGCGCGCGCGGTGGTTGCGGGATCGCTATACAAGTCTAGTCTAATTCCATGGCAGACTAGCATCTAGCTGTGCGCGGTTTAGTGGCGCGGGGAGGCCGCTATCGCATGTGTGTGTTTATCTGTGTCAGTGTGTGCAAGTGTATGTGTGTGCACGCGCGCATCCCTACGTGCTTGCGCACGCGCGCGCGCGCGTGTGTGTGTGTGTGTGTGTGTGTGTGTGCGAG
>BTPG01000001.1:894526-923863 GCA_036245525.1 Semisulcospira habei | reverse complement strand
TGTGTGTGTGCGTGTGTGTGGTGTAGAATGTGTGTGTGATGTAGAGAATTTTTTGTGCCTGTGAGCTTTTATTTACTTTCGTGTGAAAGCGTTGTTTTGTTTGTGATAGTGTTTAATGGTAGTAACGGCAAGTTTGAAAATTAGTTCTGTTACCAAATACTTTTACCGTGATAAAATAAAGGTTTATTGTCATTGTCTCTCTCTCTCTAGTGTGTGTGTGTGTGTGTGTGTGTGTGTGTGTGTGTGTGTGTGTGTGTTTGTGTGTGTGTGTGTGTGTGTGTGTGTGTGTGTGTGTGTGTGTGTGTGTGTGTGTGTGTGTGTGTGTGTGTGTGTGTGTGTGTGTTCTCGTGTAAAGGACTAATTGCGGACCATCTGCGCTGCATCTCCATCTTCTTCAGGTATTCGGTGTCTGTTTTCGTATTTCTTTTTATTTTCTTCTTAGAAAAATGTTCGACACCGAAACTTCATAAATTTTCTCCATCGTCATGTTGCCATCTTTGCTGCCTTGCTGATTGTGTAACTGGCGTCAGCCGGCTTGTCCCCGCTGAGACCACCACTTGACGCGCCAGTGATTACCGGGGGCAAACATCGGCCAAAATACTGTGGATGCTTCGCAACACTCTCGTCACGCTCCGGCGAGCACGAACGACCGTCCTAGGTCAATCAGCAAACAAGATGGCACGTCGAGAGTGAAGCGAGTGCATTGATGACACCAATCCCCAAAAAATGCCAGGCCCCACCACCCGATTTAAAGCCTATTCCCCACCTGAACCCATAGAGGAGATTACCGATACAAATGACCCCAGAAACATTTTATAACAGACTCAGAGTGTTTGCGTGGAGACTAGCTCTACATGGACGCTACCATGCGCATCCAGCCCCTGGAGTGTCAGCGTCTCCTCCATCCACCCCCCAACCCCCCACCCCCCCCCCCTGTCCTGACGCCCTGAACAACACTTTATTCAACTAAATGACGAAACCACCGGTGGAGATGTTACCTTCACTATATACTACACGGCCTATCTGATAAGAGTGCAGGGAAAAAACTGCAAGCAGTGGATAAATGAAGTTTCTAGTTGTTCAAGAAATGGTAGAGGACACTGTCTCCAGTTCCAGTCTTCTGTCCCTCTGCCCACCCTCCCTCACCACCCCGATCCCGCGATACAGAATTTACATCTGGCATCGCCCACCCTCCAACCACCCTGCACCACGGAGGTACCCCACCCCAATACCTGCAAGCGCAAACCACCACTCCGCCCGTGAGATGGACTTAGTTGCCTGCTCGGCGTTAAACCCAAATAACTAACGCAAACCACCAACACCCTCCAACCTGACACTTCCCCCCTCTCCCTGGTGCTTGCTTGTCACTAAGGACAGCAATCCGCCCATAGCCACGCCCAGTCCACCCGACGGCGAGAGCTCTGATCCTGTCCAGATCCCGTCCAGCACTAATCCCTCTTCAGATGGAGTGACTGACAGGTCCACAGGTGATGAAATCAGCGACCGTGAACAAGTGGGTCCCGCGTCCCCTGATAGGATTTACGCCGTAGCATCACCCTCTGGCCTTTCACTTTGCCCAGCCGATGTTGCATCACCCCTATTCCTGTCCCATCTGCAGCAACAGCTAACGGAAGCCACGGCCTGTATCCGAGAGCTCAAGACAAAGCTGCAGACTGTAAAATGTGAATTAGCCACTGTAAAGCAGCAGTACGCAGCCCTTAGTATCCGCCAGGACAGGTTTGACAGCGACCTAAAGGACAGCGCAGCAAACTTCAAACATGATGTCCAAGCTACTGACCTGTGTCTACAAGAGCACGACAACTCAACATATAGTGCTGTTGAGAAACTGACTCAAGAACACAAAGCCTTGACCACGAAGGTGACAAAACTTGCACTAAGCAAGGAGACGCAAGGTGCTACACTTCGGGAACTGAGAAAGCAGGTGGAGTCCTTATCAACATCACTCCACTCTAAAATCTCACTATCTGTCCAACACTGCCCTGAGGCAAAGAACCACCCACCACAATCCCCTTCCATACCCCGCTCTGGTACCAGCGACCTCGGCAGTGTGCAACACTCACCTGCAACTGCTAAAACAACCAAGGCCCTGCAGCATGAGTCGACAACAGCCAGCGTGACCCTTGGTTCAGCCGTAACTGTTACGACTCAAAATCGCTTTGCAGCCCTCTCCGACGACCACAGCGACCAAAGTACCGGTGGATTATCACTGTCCCAGGCCGCCGAGCAGACAGTCTTGAAAAAGTCTTATACACCGCCACCAAAGACTCCATACGGTCGTATGTACCATGAACATCAGACACCATTCAAACTTTCTTCTGCTCGGTGACTCTATTATGAAACGCAGGGGCGGATCCAGGGGTGTCTCGACGGGGGACCCGACAGTACCCCCCCCCCCCCCAGTTTTCCAAACTGTGTCATACAAAAGGAATCCAGACCAAAACAGTGACTATCAGGCGAGCATAAATTCATAACAAAGAAAGAGATGCGCTTAAAAAGAACAATTACAAATAAGTTGTGTTGAAATTATTCTTTCTTGATGCTTTTCTTTTGGGGATTTTCTTTAAATTTGTACTATAGTGTTGTAACCGTTCCTCGCGCTGGGACCATATGGCGTTGAGGCGCGTCCCCTGGGTGGTGGATAGGGGGACCCCTTGCGAGAGGGGTGTACCGAATGAAATAAGGTGCCGTGAACCAACATGGTCTAAGGGAAGGAGACCCCGACAAAAAAAACCCTGGTCCTCCTAGTAAGGGGGTTGGGCGTGGGGGTAGCTTCCCCACCCTGCAAATAAAGTAATAGCTACAAAAACGCCGACGAACAGACAAACAGCAATTCTTTTCTTGGAGGAGGAAGGTTCTTCTAACAGAACATTTATGACGTCGTATGGTGAAAGCCGGAAGTCTTCGGAAGCCACAGGACCGAGCCGCCTCTCTCTATCCAGGGACACAATCATGGGCACATGGAATGTCCAGACCATGTACCCCCCCCCCCCCTCCCGGGTCTGCCCTGGGGGACTTGGGTGGGGTTAACTACTTTTTAGTTCCCAGGGTCACCCTGGTCAGCCCCACAGGGTGGGTTTTCTCCTCTATTCTGGGGCATGTGTTTCTGTCTACCCTTGGTCCATTCACCTGCATTTGCCTTTTTAAAACTCTCCCTACTGTCTGCGCTGCCTGTAGCTCTTGATGTTGGATGTGTGTTGCTAAATGTTCTTAGCTTTATTTAGGCCCCATGTGTTAGTTTATTTAATGTATTGGACCGGCTGGCGACATACATTCAATATTCTGTTTAGTTGTTTTTTTTTTTTTTTTTTTTTTTTTTTGTTTTGTTTTTGTTTTGTTTTTTTCACAAGCAGTGCAGGCACGTCCTGAGAAAGTCTTGTTGCTGTTGGGACGTTAAGCAATGCTATGCTATTTTTAAAGGATACGGACTTCCAGCTCTCGCTGATTTCGTCCAGGGGGGGGTGGGCCGGGGGTTGAGGGGGGGGGGGGTTATGTTCTGACTGGTTGTCGCTGATGTCCACGCATCGCTTTTGATCTACCTCTCGTCATGTCTGTAGTTTGGTTAGATGTATCGGATTAGTGGGTGCTTATTAAGCAGGTGTATTGTGTATTTGGTGGTGGTGGACCATGTTTTAGGGTCGGGGTTTAGGAGGCCTTCTACGGTGAGAGGTGCGTTGAGTTTATCTGCTACTAGGGTTCTGGTTTGGGCTATGCTCGGGCAGTCTAGCAGTATGTGTTCCGTCGTGAGTAGGTGGCCGCATGTGCACATTATTGGGTTGGGGTGGACTAGGTATCTCTCGCCCCCTAATCGGATCCTTGTTAGTCGTGACTGGTCTCTCCTCTTACCTATTAGGAGGGTGGGTGTATTGTTCAGTACCCTCGTGAGATTTTTGCGTCTTCCTTTTTTGTTCTGGTGGAATTCTTTTTCCCATAGTTTTTGGAAGGCGGGCCGGAGAGCATTTGACCGTTCATTTGCTGAAAGTGGTAGGTTGAAGAAGGTCGATTCTTGGTCGAGGCCTTTCTTCGCTACCCTGTCTGCTCGTTCGTTGCCTGGGATTCCCACATGGGAGGGGACCCACATAAATTTGACTGTTTGGCCGCGTTCTGAGAGTTCGGCTGCTCTTAGTCTGACCAGGTATGTTAGATCTTCTCTGAACGAGTCTAGGTTCTGAATCGCTTGTATTGCCGATAAGGAGTCCGTCACTATGAGTAAGTGTTTAGCTTTCTGAAGGTCGTCTCTTATTACTTTGATGGCTCCCAGGATGGCCGTGAGTTCTGCTGTGAAAACTGATGTGTGGTCCGGTAATTTTATAGCCCGATCCGATTTGTTGGGGACGTGGATACCTAGTCCGGTTGCGTGGCTGGTTGGGTCATGGGACCCGTCTGTGTAGATGATTGTGTAGTTTTTGTATGTAGTAGTTCTTTTAATATCGAACTCCGTCTTCATTTTGGGCCCGTCTGTTGCTTTCTGATATTTTGTGAGGTCCATGTCTACCTCTATTTGTGGGAGTTTCCATGGAGGCGTTGTTATTTGTGGATTTGGCGTTCTATTTGGTAATTTGAGGTTTATCACGTCTTCTAACTTTTGGACTTCGGTTTTTATTTGTGGTGTTTGGGTGGGTTGATTTATGGGCTTGTGGTTGGAGGTGAGCGTGAGCTTGGCCGGGTGGTCTTCCGGCATGCATATCGTTTTGTAGTAATGGTTAGCTGTCCTTTCCTTTATTATTAGTGTTATGGGCTTTTGACAACATTCTGCCAGCACAAGCAGGTTGGGGGTGTGTCTGGGGACCCCCATGACCACCATCAGGGCGTCTGCTTGTACTGACATCAGTTTTTTGGTTTGGGTTTTGTTTAGGTTGGTAAGGAGTGGGGCTGCGTAGAGTAGCCTGGACATTACAAAGGCGTGGTAGAGGTTTAGCAGTGACTTGGGGTCGGTGCCCCAGTCTGCTCCGCTGACTTTGCGCATTAGGTTTATTCCTTTCCTGGCCGACTGGCATATTTGGTCTATGTATGGTGTCCAGTTGTTGCTGGTTGTAAATATCACTCCTAAGAACTTGATTCTTTGGCAGTATTCTAGGTCTATCTTACCAATTTGTAATTTGGGGGCGGGGGCTCTTATTTGGTATTTGTAGCTGCGGTTTGTTCTGAAGATGATTGCTTGGGTTTTATGGGGGGAAATTTTTAGGCCTGCTCTTACTAGCCAATTTTCTATTCTTGTCAGATCTTGTTGGAATTCTTGGAATCCTACTAGTTCCCAGTTGAAATTTCTTTGTCTACTCTTAATTTTCCCTATTAGTGAGGTGTCGTCTGCGAATTGCATTATTTTGTTGTGCCTGACAACGTGTTGTAGGCCTGTGAGTAGGAGTGTGAATAGGAGGGGGCTGAGCACCGATCCTTGTGGTACTCCGTTTTCTAGGGTGTGCTCCCTTGATAACGCATTGCCTATTTTAACTGTTATTCGCCGGTCGGCCAGGAAGGATTTCACCAGGTTGTACATTTTGTTGGATATTCCTAGGTCGCCCAATCTACTAAGTAGTTTACCGTGCCAAACCATGTCGTAAGCTTTTTCTATATCTAAGAAAATTCCTATGAGTTCTGTTCCTCTCTCTTTGTGGGTATTTAGGATTTCTTGTTGTAGGGTGGTTAGGTGGTCGAGTGTGCTGCGCTTTTTCCTGAATCCGCTTTGCTGGGGTGGTAGGATATGGTGTTTGTCGCAGTAGGACATGAGTCGGTATTTGAGTATTTTTTCCAACGTTTTACCCAGTTGAGATGTTAGTGCGATGGGCCTATAGCTATCTGGTTGGTGTGTTGGTTTTCCTGGTTTGGGGAGGGGGAAGACTACTGCTTTCTTCCATTGTGTGGGGAATATCCCTTTGGAGTAGATGGCGTTAAAGAGGGCGGTTATGGCTTTTTTCATGGAGGGGTGGCTTCTTTGGATCATTTCGTATGTAATTAAATCTATGCCGGGGGCTTTGCCCTTTCCGGTGGTTCGTAGGGCTTGGTTTAATTCTAGGATAGTTATTTCGTTATCTAGTTCGTAGTTGTTTTTCTGTGTTGGTTGTTCGAAACATGTGCTTAGGTGGGGTTTGAGGTCCCGGAATTCCGGGGTTAGGTTGTCATTTGAGCTGGCTTGGCTAAATGTGTGGGCTAGCAGGTCTGCTTTGTCCTGATCGGTGGCGTATACCCTGTTTTCTATTTTTAACGATGGCATGCTGGTTCTTGGGCCGTTGTTGATGGCTTTGATTTTATCCCAGCTTTCGTTAATCCTAGTTTTGGTGTTGATTGATTCTGTGAAGGCATGCCAGTCTTCTTTTTTGGCTTCTTTTACCGTTCGGTCTGCTATGGCTTTGGCACGCTTGTATTCTATTCTATTTTCGGGCGTTTTGTGTTTTTTCCAGATTTGGAGCTTTCTTTTCCTATTTTTTACTTCTCGATCGCAGGCCTTATTCCACCAGGATTTACCTGGTCTCCCATTATCCGATCCGGTGGGGGTGCACTCCTTGATTGATCTGATAATGTGGTCTGTGATGTGGGCCGTTTTATCTTCTATGTTGTGTTTATCGTCCCAGTTTGAGGTAAACCTGGTTAGTTCGTGGTACTTTTCCCAGTCTGCTCGTGAGGTGTTGATTTTTTGTGGGGCCCCGGGGTGTTGTGTTGGCGGGGGTTCGTCTCTATCATTGATAGTTATCAGGGTGGGGAAGTGGTCGCTCCCTAGGTTATCGTTGTTCACTTGCCACTGTGCCTTAATGGCGATGGTGTTGGTGGCTACTGCTATGTCGAGTGTGTTCATGGTATCTGCGTTACCTTGGGCGAACATATGGGTGGGTTCCCCCGTATTTAGTATACATCTTTGGGTTTCATTATGGCTTGTTCTAGCTTTTTACCCGCTGTATCTGCTGTTGTTTGGTTTTCGTCCCATCGGGGGCTTTTGGCGTTAAAGTCTCCGACCACTATGTCCCCTGCTAGTAGCAGTTCTCTGAGGTCTTCTATTGGTATTTGGCTATAAGCTCTCTCGTTGGGGATGTAGACATTTACTATTTTTAGTTTGCGGTTGGTTGATGTGGTTATTTCTCCTATTATGGCCTCTATTTGTGGGTTTAGGGTGTGGGTAATTTCTGTGATTGTTAGATCTGTTTTGGTGTAGATGGCTACCCCTCCTCCTTTTTTGTCTGCCCTATTTTTATAAATAGGTGGGTATTTATACCCCTTTATTTGGGGGGGGGGGGGGTTATCCCGGAAACCCGTCTCCTGGAGGGCGAGGATTTCCGGGGGGTTGGGGGTTAACCAGTTTCTGAGCTCGTCTAGTTTGGAGTAGAGGAACCTGCAGTTCCATTGAAGGATGTGTAGGCCTGCCATCTTCCTAGAATTGGATGTTTTGAAGTAGACCGGTGAGGAGTGGTACGAATTGCTCTAATGCTTTCGTATTACCGCTTCTTCGCACGTTAAGCAATGTACAATCAATCAATTAAGACCATGTACCAGAGCGGGAAGTCCGCCCAGATTGCAGCGGAAATGCAAAAGTACAACCTTTCCCTGCTAGGTATCAGTGAAGCCAGATGGACGCAGTCTGGCCAGAAAAGGCTGTTAAGTGGGGAGATGATTCTGTATTCAGGTCATGAAGAGGAGAATGCCCCCCACACCCCCATACAGAAGGAGTAGCATTCATGCTGTCACCAGTGGCACAGAGGGCGCTGATGGGCTGGGAACCTCTTGGGCCAAGAATTATCACATCAGCCTTTAGAACCAGGAAAAAGAGCAAGCTGAATGTCATCCAGTGTTATGCGCCCACTAATGACGGTAACGAGGAAGAGAAACAAGGGTTCTAATAATAATAAATAATTACGGTATTTATAATGCGCTTATCTTATAATAATTATAACTCTAAGCGCGCACTCACAACTCACGCACGCATGCGCACGCTTAAACAACGGCTCGCGTACCACAGAAAGTGAAATACATTACGACAGTCGACTTGGGGTGGGGAGTGTGGTGATATAGTGCTAGAACTGTTGAAAGAGGTGAGTTTTGAGGGCGGACTGGAAGGAGGAGAGAGAGTGTTTCTGACGGAGAGAGAGTGGGAGAGTGTTCCAGGCGGATGGACCGTATACAGAGAAGGAGCGGGGGCCGAAAGTGCTGAGTTTGGTGCGGGAGATGTGGAGGCGGAGAGGGTCGGAGGCGGAGCGGAGGGAGCGGGGAGGAGTGTAGGGGTAAAGTAAGTTGGAGAGATAGGCAGGAGCGCAGTTGTTCAGGGATTTGTAGCAGAGAGACAGAATCTTGTATTGGATGCGTTGGGGGATGGGAAGCCAGTGAAGGAGTTTGAGCGGGAGTGATGTGGTCGGATTTTTTCTTTCTGAGGACGAGGCGGGCAGCATTGTTCTGGACACGCTGGAGAGTGAAAGTGGTGGAGTGAGTGAGGCCGGAAAGGAGAGGGTTGCAGTAGTCGATGCGAGATAGGATGAGAGAGACAGCAAGTTTGGTGGCAGCTTCGGTAGTGAGGTATTTTCTGATCTGACTGATGCGGCGGAGGTGGAAATATCATGCCTGTGCCGTGGCAGAGACAAAGCTGGTCATGGAAAGAGAGGAATCGAGGATAACGCCGAGGTTTATGGCCGAGTCAGAGAGGGAGATGGTGGTGCTGTCGAGTTGAAGGTGGAGAGAGGGCGGGAGCTGGGAAAGTTTCTGGCGAGTGCCTACCAGCATGGCTTCCGTTTTGTCGTCGTTCAGTTTAAGCTTGTTTGCTGTCATCCAGTTTTTCACGTCTTCGTAGCAGTCAGCCGTGCGAGTCAGTAGTGACTGAGTGTTGTCGAGTTTGACTTTGTCTAGTAGTTGTGAGTCGTCAGCATAGAGGTGGTGGTGTATGTGGTGAGACTGGATGATGTTGGACAGGGGAGAGGTGTAGAGCGTGAAAAGGACCGGGCCCAGGAGGACCCCTGTGGAACGCCGCAGGAGAGCCTGACTGGGTTGGAGGAGACGCCGTCGATGGTGACGGACTGCTGTCTGTCGGAGAGGTAGGAGAGAAACCAGGAGTGAGCAGAGTCAGTGCTTCCAAAGGAGTGGTGAAGGCGGTGGAGGAGGATAGTGTGGTCTATAGTGTCGAAGGCGGCAGAGAGATCGAGTAGCGTAAGAAGGGAGATGTTGCCCGAGTCGGTGGAGAGAAGCAGGTCGTTTAGGATATGTGGAAGGGCTGTTTCAGTGCTGTGATGTTTGCGATAGGCAGACTGGAAGGGACTGAGGAGGTTGTTGTCGGTGAGGTGGAGGTTGAGCTGGTTGAGAACAACCTTCTCAAGAAGCTTGGACAGGAAAGAGAGATTGGAGACTGGGCGATGGTTTTAGAGTTCGTTTGGGTCGAGGTTGTGTTTTTTTTAGGAGAGGACGGACGATGGCGGACTTGAATATATCAGGGACGGAGCCGTTCTGTAGAGATGTGTTGATGATGTCGGTAATGAAGGGCAGAAGTTTTGGAAGGCCCTCCTGGTAGAGAGAAGCTGGGAGGGGATCTAGTTCGCAGGTTTTGAAATGCATGGACTTTATGGTCTTGAGGACTTCATCCTGAGAGACGGGGCGGAAGGACGAGAGGGGGTGCCGGAAAAGGGGGGGGGGGGGGTCGGGAGGGCAAGGCGGAGAAGGCAGAGTGTCGAGTGTGTTGCGCAGAGTTTGGATTTTTTCGGAAAAAATAGGTGGAAAAAGCGGACGGGAGTTCTTCTTTGTTGTGTGTGTTGTGTTTGGATACCACTCGAGCAGCAACCAGATCCGACGAAAAACAAGCATACAATCCTCATCAGCGCACTCTTATGCGATACTCAGCAGACTTTCAGCACACGTAAACACAGTACATCCAACGAAAAAGCACTAACACACTTGGAGCACAGAACACGTGGTCGGTCGCCCAAACAAGATGGCGCTCAGTTCTACGACCGACTCCAGAGTGCTGTGGACAAATGTGCGGAGCGAGACATCACCATCATCATGGGCGATTTTAATGCCAAAATAGGGGAGGACAACACCGGATACGAAGAGGTGATGGGGAGACAGGGACTAGGGGAGATGAGTGAGAACGTTTACTTTTGTGCTCTAAACAGACTTGTCATTGGAGGCAGCATCTTCCCACACAGAAGAATACACAAAGCAACGTGGGTCTCACCTGACCATACTACAGAGAACCAAATAGACCATATCTAAATTAGCAAGAAATTTAGAAGATCCCTTCAAGATGTTCGAGTGAAAAGGGGAGCAGATGTCGCCTCAGACCATCATCTTCTTATCTTAAGAATAAAGCTCAGGTTAAAGAAAAGCAACACAGGGACAACAAGAAGACAGCGCTATAATGTAGACCTCCTGAGAGAGACTGGAGTGAGAGAAGAGTTCAAACTGGTGCTGTCCAAAAGGTTTCAAGCGCTACAGGAGCTAGTAAATGAAGACGAGGCGGTCACCACAGAGCAGCAGTGGAAGACACTGAACTCAACCTGCAAAGACACTGTGGGGTTCAAGATCCCTTGAAGAAGATAGAAGTGAGGAAGCAGAAGAAAGCAGTTGTCGACAACAGTCGCACGAGAGCAGCCAAAGCAAGGGCACATGAGGAATACTCGGAAGCCAACCGCGCGGTGAAGAGGAGTATCAGGGTAGACAAGAGAGCCTACACAGACGGCCTAGCAGCAGAGGCAGAAAAGGCAGCAGGCAGCGGCAACATGAAACAACTCTACGACATTACCAGAAGATTGTCTGGCAAGTATGGCCATACAGAAAGACCAGTAAGAGACAAAGAAGGCAAGCCTATTGCAGACAGAGCATACCAACTCGACAGATGGGCCGAGTATTTGGAAGAGTTACTGAACAGACCACCCACCCGACCCCCTAAACATCCAGCCAGCAAAAACTGTCCTACCCATCAGCTGTGACAGACCCAGCCGGGAAGAGATCAGAAGAGCAGTGACATTTTTCAAGAACGGCAAAGCAGCTGGGCCAGATGGCAACCCAGCGGAGACCCTGAAAGCAGACCTAGAAACAACATTAGAGATGCTGTACCCACTGTTTGGAAAGATCTGGGAAGAGGAGGTGATGCCGGCTGACTGGAAGGAGGGGTACCTAATCAAGCTTCCCAAGAAAGGCGACCTCAGCAAGTGTTCCAACTACAGAGGAATCACTTTGCTGTCAGTACTAGGAAAGATCTTCAACAGGATCATCCTGGAGAGAATGAAGAGCTCCGTCGACCCCCAGCTGAGAGACCAGCAAGCAGGATTCAGGAAAAAACGATCGTGTACAGACCAGATTGCCACTCTGCGCATCATCGTGGAGCAGTCTCTGGAGTGGAGCTCCCCACTGTACGTCAACTTTGTGGATTACGAGAAAGCATTTAACAGCGTGGACCGAGAGACTCTGTGGAAACTCCTACGACACTACGGTGTACCCACAAAACTCCTCTGCCTGATCAAGAGCAGCTACGATGGCATGACATGTCGCGTGATCCATGAAGGGCAGTTCACCAGGGAGCTCCAGGTCAGAACCAGGTCAGAACCGGCGTCAGGCAGGGGTGTTTGCTGTCTCCGTTCCTCTTTCTACTGGCCATAGACTGGGTCATGAAGAGGACCACAGAGCAGAGAAGAAGTGGAATACAGTGGACACTGTGGACACAGCTTGACGACGCCGATTTTGCAGACGACTTGGCTTTACTGTCCCACACTCATCAACAAATGCAGGACAAGACCACGAGGCATCGTGATATCTCGTCCCAAGTGGGCCTCACCACCCACAAACAGAAAACAAAGACAATGAGGCTGAACGCAACCAAGGAAGAACCAGTCTTGCTTGCTGGCACCCCATTGGAGGAGGTGGAGTCCTTCACCTATCTCGGGAGCATCATCGACAAAAAAGGTGGCACTGATTTCCTATGTCAGAGCACGAATCGGTAAAGCCAGAGCAGCCTTTCTCCAGCTGAAAAAGTGTGGAGTTCCAGAGAGCTGTCACAACACACCAAAGTCCGGATTTTCAACTCAAACGTAAAAGCAGTTCTCATATATGGAGCAGAGACTTGGAGATTGACAAAGACCACAGTCAACAGAGTACAGATCTTCAAAAACAGTTGCCATAGAAGAATCTTGAAAATCCACTGGCCAGAGAAGATCAGCAACGGTCGACTCTGGGAGAGAACAGAGCAGATAACAGCAGAGAAAGAAATTGGACGGAGAAGATGGGGATGGATTGGTCACAGTCTGAGAAAGCCAGTTTCCAGAATCACTAGGCAGGCATTGTCCTGGAACCCCCAGGGAAAGAGGAAAAGAGGCAGGCCGAGAAACACAGGGCGTCGAGACCTCCAAGCAGACATCAAGAGACTGGGAACCACCTGGAGTAAATTCGAAGGAGAAGCACAGGACAGGAGTCGCTGGAGGTCTCTCGTCGACGGCCTATACCCTGGTAAGGGTGACAGGCGTAAGTAAGTAAGTTGTAACCGTTCTCTCTACGCGTGTTCTTCTTTTCCTTTTTTCTTTTTTTTTCTTTTTTTTTTTTTTTGGGGGAGGGGGGGGGGGAGTGTTTCTGAGACATATTTAGAGTTTGCAGAGGTTACGATTTTTATTTGTTAAAACGTTTCTTCATTCTTCGGACAATACACCGCTTTTGGCACTTTTTTTTAAAAAGTTTAAAAGAAAGGGCTGATCATATCTACATGCATTTGACCTCCTCCCCGCCTCCACCTCACTACCCTAACAAAACAAGATTAGTCTGGTACTTCTGATTCTTATTTGGTGTTAATTTTCTTATTGAAAAGAATGTTCTACCTGGAGTTTCCACATGAGCAATCACCTTGTGTTTGACAACAACACTATACTACCAAGTACTCCTCCGTCTGAGGAACAACACAGCCAGTTGTGAAAATTATGATACTGTCTACACACCCACAAACCTCCTCCATATGAGGAACACAGGATCAGATCACAGAAATGGTCATTATCACTCATGATGTATACCTCTTACACTGACTGACGATTACTTAAGGGTTAGTTCAAGGTTGATCAAAATCAAGACATTTCACACCTCCCCTTTGGTGACACGCATCAATGACCACATTGCTACTCTGATGGGCCCTTGTACATGTCCACTGAAGACAAAGCTACGCAAACTGTGTGAGACTGGAGACCCAATGTGCTGAGGGAGTGATGTGTGACAGGATTAGGGGATTACCAATTACCTGTGACACCCGGGCCAGTCGACACTCACAGCGCAGTTGATTTCTCGCTTTCTGATCATAATTGGCGTGTACACAGGCGTAGACTTAATCCTAGATGACTGCCACGTATGAGAATGTAATACCATTCGTATCGCACAGAATAAGGTAATGCTTTTCATGAGCCCCTGTGACTGAAGGGGCATATGAAACTCTATGCCTGGCTGAGGACTGAGTTGACAGGTGTAGAGGTCTACATCCACAACTCAGTTAAACACATAACCCGCAGGCGCCGGGACTTACAAACTAGCGATGTGGAATGCATTTGGATAGAGATTAAGCAATCTAAATCCCCTCCTTTACTTGTTGGGTTTCTTTACAGAAATCCTGCGGCCACTTTTGAGTGGTATGACAACTTTGTACACTTGATTGATAAAACAGATATTCATAAAAGCGAACTTCTCCTTCTAGGGGATTTTAACATTGACACTCTTAAACCTCACCATCATGGGAGTGTACCACTACCTTAGTCCGCCTTCAACAAATGGTAACATCGCCCACTAGAGTTACGCCATCATCAGCCACTGTTATAGACCATATTTATACAAATAAACCGCCGGCAGTTAGCAACGTTCACGTTGGTAGTCTTAGCGTAAGCGACCACTATCCGGTGAGCTGCACGTGGCTGTCCAAGCTTCCAAAACTAAAAAAGCAAGGACATACGTGCATAACATAAGATCATTTAAAAAGTTCAATGAAACTTCCTTTCTGTCTGATCTAGCTTGTGCAGAGTTTACTGAAGTGTACAATGAAACTGACCCAAATAAAGCACTACTGAGATACGTGGTATCACATCTTTCTCAGAGTGCTAGACAAACACGCAAGAGACAACAAAGAGTTAAATACTGTTACGTGGTGGAGTTGTAGTCGTAGTATGATAAACACACCAGACGCACGCACGTTAGGTTCTTTTAAATAAACTTCATTCAGCTGCAATCCGTCACACGTGGCTTAAGGATGTAGACAATACTGGAGTAACAGTTCCAACAATATTTTAATTCAGCGATGCGATCTCCACACAATGCATTTCCAAATGCATAAACACTGATACAAAGTCTCTTCTGCAATGTCCACATTGCCGACACAAAGCTTCTCATACGCAGCGTCTCACACAATGTACACCCTATACGGGCCACGTACCTACGATAAACTGCGTGTCTCTACCACTGACAATGCAAGACAATGTACCAACGTGCTTTCCTAGCGCCCTCTTTATATACACAATCACTTTCCAGAACACTCCAAGAAAATCATACAACGCAACCAATCAAAACAAAACACTCAACTGAAACTCATAAATAAGAATTTTCTGGAATCACTAAAATAGGCTACAAAAATTCGGCTGCTCATTTCAGCTCTAAATCCTAATGTGTAATGAAGTCACATAAAAGTATGGTAGCCCTGTCACGACCTTGCATATCCGCTCTAGAAGATTCTCGATCTTTCACAAAAAAAAAAAAAAAGGCTGCTCAATTCACGCGCACAGAAAAACAAAATGTTGCGAAGTGTCGCTAATTTACCGACGTCACACATACGAGGTCACTAGACAGTGCGACCTTTCTAGAACGTTCTGGACTAAACTTAACGTATCATAACGAAGTAAATTCCGCTCTGCGCAACCGAAAGAAAATGTTACTTAAAAAGATACGTGAATCATAACCATGATAGCTCAAATAAATATCGGATCGTTTCCTACGATTAACACATGTATGCTCTCACAGGACAACACAACCACAATCGTAACAAATACGCCACTTTACCACCCTGGCTGACTGCGGATCTTATCGAGGCCATGGAGCACAGGGACGAGCTGAGAAGAGAGAAGCGTTTCACCGATTACAAGTAAGAACGTAATCGAATAAAATCCATGGTTCTGAAGGCAAAGAAATTACTTTTCGATAAAGTTATTCACGAAAGTAAAAACTGTGCCACAATATGGGGTGCGATAACTTTAGTTACTAGAGGCACGAATAAAAGCACAGCTCCTTTACCGCCGCATCTAACAGCAAACAGCTTCAACAGCCACTTCGTCTCCGTAGCAGAAACATTAATCCCACCAGGAACTAAGTCATATGACTATGTATGCTCGGACAACTTAGTCGATTTCTGCAAGCAGAGAACTGCCGGCACAGAACCTTTTATCATACCCACTATAGCGGTCCATGACGTTGGCAAGTTGATTACATCCTTGGAAAATTATAAAAAATCATCAGGACTGGATGAGATTAGTGTGAAAATACTCAAGATATCTCCCCCATACATTGTAGAGATTGTCACTTATATCTACAACCTCTGTATTAATTTTATTTGTTTTCCAGACGCATTTAAAGACGCGAAAGTAATACCTCTACCTAAATATAAAGATCTTAGTGAAATTAATAATTTCAGGCCCATATCACTTCTACCTGTTCTGTCCAATCCCTTAAAACGGCATATTCACAACCATCTATCTACAGACTAGGGAAGCCTAAAATTAATCTATTCATTGCAGTCCGGCTCCAGATCAAAACACTCATGTCACACTGCACTGTTACGGATGATAGATACCTGGTTATTTTCCATCAACGACTCAAAACTTACAGGAGTCATGTTGTTAGATTTTTGTAAAGCGTTTGATCTGGTAAACCACGAAATACTGATCAAGAAAGTAGCCATGTATACCAACAACTCCGGCGGCGTTGTTTTTCAAATCCTACCTCGAAGGTGGAAACAAAAGGTATTACTGGTTCATACTCTAATCAATGGTTAGTGAAGCATGGCGTACCACAGGGCTCTAATCTTGGTTCCCTTTTATTATGTTGTTCATAAATGATCTTCCTCTTGCGATAAAAAATGAAAGCGTTACATGTGATATGTTTGCAGATGATACCGCTGTACACACGCCAGATAAGGATATATCAAACATCAATTCACGACTGCAAAACATACTGCAAGATATTGATGAATGATGCAGTCATAATATTATGATTCTAAACACGGCAAAAACTGAAAGCATGGTAATTAACACCCGCCAAAAACACCAACTCGGCTCTCTCTCACTCAGTCTGTCCCTCCAAGGCAAAACCATCAGCCAAGTTACTAACCATCGCCTGCTAGGAGTCACGGTGGACAACCAGCTTAGGTGGCAGCCACACATCAGTAATGTCTGTAAAATTGTCTCTAAAAATCTGTACGTTTTAGCAAAACTTAAACAAATTACTGATATGGAGACACGTCAGCTGTTCTCCAATGCCCATATTAGATCACATATAGACAATGCTTCTACTGTGTGGGATGGTTCGAGCGATGTCAGTTTGAAAAGATTGAACTCTCTACATCGGAGAGCTGCCAAACTAATACTCCCTGATCCCAACTTAACTACTGACTAAAAATTGGCAGCCTTAAAAATTCTGCCGTTGAAAGATCATTTAATTTACAACAAGGTAATGGTTATGTTCAAGGCATTAAACGATAAGCTACCCCGATATAACACAACTCTATTTACCGTCCAGTCATCAACATACTCCAGATCAAGAAAATCCCTTATTGTGCCGCGACCTAGAATTGATCTTTATAAAACGAGTTTAACGTTCTCTTGCTCTAGTCTTTGGAATGCCTTGCCTAGAAACGTCACGACATCAGCTACTTTCTCCTCGTTTAAAGTCATTCTCATAAAGTACTTGTTTTTGTCAGCAGCATCCCCGTGACTGTGCACATATTGAAAAATGCTGTTCAGATTAGATCATTAATTGTATATATCCCATTTTTCGATTACTCAGTTTTATTCAGTACAGCGTGTGTGTAGTCAACTATTCATATGACTGACTGACTTAACGTCCTAAGCCGCGCGAGCGCGCGTGTGTGCATGTATGTTTGTGTGTGTGTGTGTGTGTGTGTGTGTGTGTGTGTGTGTGTGTGTTGCGTGCGTTCGTGCGTGCGTGCGTGCGTGTGCGTACGTGTATAATTATTAGAGACAGAGAGTGGCGTACTGAAACGTGCATGCGTATGTATGCGTATTAGTCTGCGTGTATTCCTATAGCATTACTTTAATTAAACCTCACATGTGATTATGCCCGACCAGTAAAGCTGGTAATTCCAATGTCACTTCCCCCTTACATTTTTCTTTTCTGTTGGCTTGTGTTTGTCAAGTATATTTTTGTTGTTGTTGTTGCCTGTTCAGTAGTAGAAAATAATTAGCGCGATAGTAATTAATCAGTAGATTAGCAACGGCAAATTTGAAAAATGGTTGTTACTACCGAAACTTTTAGTACTTTTACCGTTGTCAAATAAAGGATCACTGTCATTGTCATTGTCATTTTTTCTGTCTCTCTGACTCTGTCTCTGTCTATCTCTGTCTCTGTCTGTCTGTCTGTCTGTCTGTCTGTCTGTCTGTCTGTCTGTCTCTCTCTCTCTCTCTCTCTCTCTCTCTCTCTCTCAATTTTTTTCCTCCTTTCGATGATTCCCTATTGTGTTCCCCCCCCCCTAGTTTGCTTCCTCATCTTATTATTATTATTATTATATTATTATTATTATTATTATTATTATTATTGCATGCTATGTTTCTTTCTTGTTGTGTTCTCTTTTGTTACAGGACGCTTGTAAGACAGCATTGAGTTGCCTAATGGCTTTTCCTGATAAAAAGGATTCATCATCTCTCTCTCCAAAGTGTGGAAACACAAAACACATGAGTACATCTCCACTTTGTTCCGTATGTCCGAGTCCAAGCTTGGAAACACCAGAAAGCTTTTCATAGTCACAAAACCAAGGATTGATCTATATAAAACTAGCTTATCCTTCTCAGGGGCACTTATCTGGAATACGCTTCCCGACCATGTAAAATCCACCTCCTCGCTAGCCTGTTTTAAAAAGGGTCTCTGCAAATATTTTGTGGATCACTCGTAGGGATGCCTTAACCACTTGTATTATATGTCTCTTTTTATGCTGGATCCAATTTATTTTCAATTAAGTCTGTTATCCTTTTCATTTATCATTTGGACTACTTAGCTCTGTCTATTTGTGAAGGGGGGCGGGTGGGGTGGGGGGGGGGGTGTCTGTGAGTCTATGAGTATGTCTGTGTATGTGAACAGTGTTGGCAATTGTTTGTAAGTATTATGTTTACTTATATGTATGTATATTTGTAGTTAGTCTTGTAGTTGTTAGCAACGGCAGGTTTGTAAAATGACTGTGTCGATGACGAAGTCAATGCCTAAACCGTTGTAAAATAAAGTTTCATTGATTCATTGATTCTCTCTCTCTCTCTCTCTCTCTCTCTCTCTCTCTCTCTCTCTCTCTCTCTCTCTCTCTCTCTCTCTCTCTCTCTCTCTCTCTCTCTCTCTCTCTCTCTCTCTCCCTCCGAGCTTTGAAATAATCCGGCCGTTCGTATTTAGGAGTCAAAAAAAGACGGGTGGGGGAAGGGAAGGTGGTTGGTGGGTGGTGGTGGTGGTGGTGGGGGGGGGGGGAGGGGCACAGGGAGTTCCCCGTCTCTTTTAAAGGGGCGTAGTTCATTACAGGAGTTATCTGCCGCGATAATCACCGTCAATCTGGACGTCAACATTACTTAGACATTTTTAATTCAATAGATTTAATTTCCTTTTAGTTTCAGAGATTTGTGTTCATTACGAGTTGCTTCTAAAGACAGCGCCCCCTACATCCAGATCTACCTGAATAATCTCTAGTCTTAACGGCACAATGACGTGTTTCCACCCTCCCTCGCTTTGAACTACACTACTTAACCCATTTAAGCCCGGGGCCGCGTTGCCCATCAAGAACTATGTATCAGTTACAGGAGATGGGTCGACCATGATGATTCAAGGGTAGTGCCAGATTGGATTGGCGCCTGGTGGCGCAAAGCTAATGTGGCACTACCCTTTAATCATCATGATCGATCCATCGTCTGCTGTAGTGCTTCGGAACTAAATGGGTTAATGCCGGTTCATAAACTGTTCTGTTCTATGACTGTGGACCGTACGGCACAGGGTCGAATGGTTGAAGATCACAGATCAGCACACAAATACAGCGCGGTTTGTTTTCTTTTTTGGCACAAACGTCTTGAGATGAGCTGCTACAAGAATGCAGGATTATCGAGTACTTCTAATCAGATAATGTGATCAGCTGCAGGATTACCGAGTACTTCTAATCAGCTAATGTCTGGCCTGCTTTTGTGATGCTGCAATCTGCTTTTGATATTTCGTGTTAATTTAGTCTTGGTGTCATTCTTTTCTTATCAGTCTTGTTATTTATTATTGTTTTCTATTTTGATTTTCTCAGTGCTTTTGTTCCTTGTCTTCTTAGCCTTGTCATTCCTTGTCTTCGCAGTGTTGTCATTTCTTGTCTTTGTAGTCTTGTTGTTTCAGACTACCGCTAATGGCAACAGACCAGTCATGGCAGCATTGGTCAGTCGGGCAGATGTAGGCATCGGGCAATATTAGTTTGTTTCTCGGTAAGCAACAGGAGACTACTACTTTAAAGAACTCAATGACTTTCATTCGATAGAATCGGGGAAGACATGAACCCTTTGGCTGTCGATAGTGACTGTGGTCCTGTAGGAGTCACCTCGACCAAGATCTCTACCAACACCCAAAGGGTTATTTTTATTTTTATTTATTTATTATTTTTGTTGTTGCTCTGGGAGTCACAATATTAACCATTTGTGTGTCGGTAGTGGATTTCGTTGTGATGAGTCCTGCAGGAATCCTCGCGACTAAAACCTAGACCGACACCCAAAGGGTTAAAGAAGGGATTTTCGCTTCGCTCCACCGCACTACTGCAAGAGGTATAGATCCTCATGAGCCCCCGCAAATGCGGGGGCTCATGAGGATCTATGCCTCTTGCTGAAACTACTTTGTCACTCATTGTTCATTCGACAGCTGCTCTTTTGCGTTCAAGTTACACAGATTTTCGACGTACACGGTACGTACAGTGACAGTGAAGGGGTTAATGATAATTCCGACATCTTCGTGGCAAAGAAGTGTTTGAAGTGCACGTGTGAAAGGTTTCGAGCTGTCGTACCGCGCAGAACAGGTGTGCACTACTTTCGCGTAGTAATTACTAACTGCGGCGGAGCTTGAAGGCGCCGTGGAGTATAAGATCGCCGCGTTCAGTGTCGGTCCGCCCGTCGCTTAGTTACGCTAAGTTGGTATACCTCGCCCTGTGCATAGGTGACATGCACCAGCGGCGCCATTGTCACAGCTATTTTCGCACCTGACCGGTAGCTCGGATCGGTCCTGTGCACCAGATCGTTTTAGTGTGTGCTCTCTGTGCCTGTAATGACCAATCTCGGAGAAAGAATCACGTGACGTTTGATTGATGCAAAATAAGATGAATAAAGAATAAACCTGTTCCCATCAGTCCGGCGATAATCCTGCAATCCTTATCCTAACACCACAAAACATTAGACGATTTGGTAGAATTTAAAAATAACATTTTTTCCTCAAAGGTGGTGATTTTGCGACATCTGTGTCTCTTTGCGGCAGAAAGCACCGTCGTAGCCGTAGTACGAGAGACGAGTGTACAACAATGAACTTGATTCAGGAATACGCAAGTTGTGGCGAGAATGAACAACCCCCGGAGACCTATCTATTTCCTGTAGGAATGTACGCTCTCCAATATTTTTTATGTTCAAGGATGGTAACGCTAAACCGAAAACGAACCGTTTTTCGACTGCGTCTACAATCTTCCGCGGGAACGTACGAGACCACACTACAAGTACAAAAGCCTACCTGCGCGCGCAGTTCTCGTGCACAGGACCAGTCCGAGCAAACGGACAGATGAGAAAATCGCAGTGATGGCGCCACTGGTGCGTTTAACCTAGGTACAGTGCGAGATATACCAACTGTTACGTGGTGGAGTTGTAGTCGAAGTATGATAAACACACCAGACGCACACACACGTAGAGTTCTTTAAAGTAAATCTCGTTCAGCTGCAATCCGTCACACGTGGCTTAAGGATGTAGACAATACTGGAGTAACAGTTCCAACAATATTTAATTCAGCGATGCGATATCCTCACAGTAATGCACTTTCAAATGCACAAACTACTGAATACAAAGTCTCTTCTGCTATGTCCATACTACGACTCAAAGTTTCTCATACACAGCGTCTCTCGCAATAAACTGCGTGTCTCTACAACTGACAAAGCAAGACAATGTACTAACGGGCTTTCCCAGCGGCCTCCTTATATACACTATCAAAATCTAGAATCTTCTACGGAAATCATGAACTCAAACAACCAGAACGAAACACGCAGCCGAAGCTCATTAACATAAACTTTCCAGAAACAATATATCAGGCTACAAAAACACGGCTGCTCACTTCAGCTCTAAATTCTAGCATATAATAAAGACACATAAAAGTATGGTATCCCTATCTATGATAGCTCAAAAAGGTACGAGAACATTCACCAAACAAAATAAAAGCTGCTCACTTCACGCGCACAATGAAAACAAAAAGTAGCGAAAATGTTGCGATGTCAACCGACTTGACACTTACGAGGCCACTAGACAGTGCGACCTGTCTACAACGTTCCGGACTAAACTTAACAAAACGAAATCGGCTCTACTTACGAACAAAAGAAAATCTTACAAAAAAAAAACAAAAAAACAACAACACGTGAAACGTAACCGTTATAGCTCAAATAAACATCGGGTCGTTACCTTCGAGTAACACATGTACGCTCTCACAGGATAACACAACCACAATCGTAACACCAACTCAGTCTTAGTTACTTGATGTTCTTGTTAGTTCCACCATGTGATGTGTAGTTCTAGACATGTACAAGCGGCCTTGGTGTTCGTGCTAGTCTCACCAAGTAATTTTGATACAACATATACAAGCCGTGGTGTTCGTGCTAGTCTCACCAAGTAATTTTGATATAACATATACAAGCCTTGGTTGATTGATTGTAATTGATTGTACATTGCTTAACGTCCCGACAGCAACAAGACTATCTCAGGACGTGCCTGCACTGCTTGTGAAAAAAATATCTAAACAGAATATTGAATGTATGTCGCCAGCTGGTCCAATACGTTAAATAAACCTAAGACCATTTAGCAACGCACATCCAATATCAAGAGCTACAGGCAGCGCAGACAGTAGGGAGAGTTTAAAAAAGGAAAATATAGGTGAATGGACCAAGGGTAGACAGAAACACATGCCCCAGAATACAAGGGAAAACCCACCCTGTGGGGCTGATCAGGGTGACCTATACAAGCCATGGTGTTCGTTACAAGCCTTGGTTTTCGTTACAAGCCTTGGTTTTCGTTACAAGCCTTGGTTTTCGTTACAAGCCTTGGTGTTCGTTACAAGCCTTGGTGTTCGTTACAAGCCTTGGTGTTCGTTACAAGCCTTGGTGTTCGTTACAAGCCTTGGTTTTCGTTACAAGCCTTGGTTTTCATTACAAGACTTGGTTTTCGTTACAAGCCTTGGTGTTCGTTACAAGCCTTGGTTTTCGTTACAAGCCTTGGTGTTCGTTACAAGCCTTGGTTTTCGTTACAAGCCTTGGTGTTCGTTACAAGCCTTGGTTTTCGTTACAAGCCTTGGTGTTCGTTACAAGCCTTGGTTTTCGTTACAAGCCTTGGTTTTCGTTACAAGCCTTGGTTTTCGTTACAAGCCTTGGTGTTCGTTACAAGCCTTGGTGTTCGTTACAAGCCTTGGTTTTCGTTACAAGCCTTGGTGTTCGTTACAAGCCTTGGTGTTCGTTACAAGCCTTGGTTTTCGTTACAAGCCTTGGTGTTCGTTACAAGCCTTAGTTTTCGTTACAAGCCATGGTTTTCGTTACAAGCCTTGGTGTTCGTTACAAGCCTTGGTGTTCGCTACAAGCCTTGGTTTTCGTTACAAGCCTTGGTGTTCGTTACAAGCCTTGGTTTTCGTTACAAGCCTTGGTGTTCGTTACAAGCCTTGGTTTTCGTTACAAGCCTTGGTGTTCGTTACAAGCCTTGGTTTTCGTTACAAGCCTTGGTTTTCGTTACAAGCCTTGGTGTTCGTTACAAGCCTTGGTTTTCGTTACAAACCTTGGTGTTCGTTACAAGCCTTGGTGTTCGTTACAAGCCTTGGTGTTCGTGTTAACCTCTTCACTGTCTAGATAGAGGCACAGATCTTCATGACTCTATGCAGTTGCGGGGTCTCATGGGAATCTATGCCTCTTCAGTGGTCGGAAACCACTCTTCACCCTTACTTTCTTGATGGCTGGTGATCAATGACACCGAATGACAGTGACACCAAATGACAGTGACACCGAATGACAGTGACACCGAATGACAATGACACCGAATGACAGTGACACCGAATGACAGTGACACCGAATGACAATGACACCGAATGACAGTGACACCGAATGACAGTGACACCGAATGACAGTGACACCGAATGACAGTGACACCGAATGACAATGACACCGAATGACAGTGACACCGAATGACAGTGACACCGAATGACAATGACACCGAATGACAGTGACACCGAATGACAATGACACCGAATGACAGTGACACTGAATGACAATGACACCGAATGACAATGACACCGAATGACAGTGACACCGAATGTCAGTGACACCGAATGACAGTGACACCGAATGGCAATGACACCAAATGACAGTGACACCGAATGACAGTGACACCGAATGACAATGACACCGAATGACAGTGACACCGAATGACAGTGACACCGAATGACACCGAATGACAATGACACCGAATGACAGTGACACCGAATGACAGTGACACCGAATGACAATGACACCGAATGACAGTGACACCGAATGACAATGACACCGAATGACAGTGACACTGAATGACAGTGACACCGAATGACAGTGACACCGAATGACAGTAACACCGAATGACAATGACACCGAATGACAGTGACACCGAATGACAGTGACACCGAATTACAGTGACACCGAATGACAGTGACACCGAATGACAATGACACCGAATGACAGTGACACCGAATGACAGTGACACCGAATGACAGTGACGACAGTGACACCGAATGACAGTGACACCGAATGACAGTGACACCGAATGACAGTGACACCGAATGACAGTGACACCGAATGACAGTGACACCGAATGACAGTGACACCGAATGACAACAGAGTCTGCGTCTCGTGACCGGCAGTTCATGGGTTACAATCGCTGTCTAATCCCCCCACGTGATGTGCATTTTTGTACATGCCTAATGTTGTGCGTGTTGTATGACCAGACAACAAGGGAATGTAGGACCAGACAACGAGGGAATGTAAGACCAGACAACGAGGGAATGTGGGAATGTAGGACCAGACAAGGAGGGAATGTAGGACCAGACAAGGATGGAATGTAAGACCAGACAACGAGGGAATGTATGACCAGACAAGGAGGGAATGTAGGACCAGACAACGAGGATATGTATGACCAGACAAGGAGGGAATGTAAGACCAGACAACGAGGATATGTAGGACCAGACAAGGAGGGAATGTAGAACCAGACAGCGGCGTAATGTAGCACCAGACAACGAGGGAATGTATGACCAGACAAGGAGGGAATGTAGGACCAGACAACGAGGATATGTAGGACCAGACAAGGAGGGAATGTAGGACCAGACAGCGGCGTAATGTAGCACCAGACAACGAGGGAATGTTGACACTGATCGGCAAAGAAGGAAGAGGAAGAACACTGATTTCACCATTCACCGACCACAGGTAGTACCGGGTGGCCGTGTGTGATGTGTCCCTTGAGGGCCTGTTGTCTGATGCTGACGAAACTGTGTATCGAGACGAGGTTCGGAGAATGGTCGACTGGTGCTCGAAAAATGACCTGGAACTGAATGTCTCAAAGACGAAAGAGGTTGTGATTGACTTTCGTCAAATCAAAGACCCGATACTGCCCCTTGTCATCAATAGGGAAACCGTAGAACAAGTCAACTCGTTCAAATTTCTCGGCTCCATCATTTGGAGCGATCTGGGTTGGGACAATAACACTAAGTCCGTTGTGAAAAAGTGCCAACAGCGTCTCCACTTTCTGAGACAGTTGCGGAAAAAAAAAACTCGGTATGTCCAGAGGAATCATGGCACAGTTCAACCGCGCGGTGATAGAGAGCACCTTGTGCTTTTATATCACTGTCTGGTATGGCAGCACAACCGCGACAGAAAAGAACCAGCTCGAGCACATTGTTAAGACTGCCTCCCAAATAGCTGGTTGCGACTTTCCATATATCGCCTCTATCTTCAAAACGCGTATGGGGAACGGAAGGCAGAAAAGATCGTTCGCGATCTGTCACACCCAGCCAATCATCTCTTCGAGCTTTTGCCCTCTGGCCGGCGGTTTCGTCCTTTGAAAGCCAGAACCTCTTGATTCAGATGCAGTTTTTTTCCAGAATCTGTCCTCAGTTCATCACCACCCATGGAACAACGTGATTCCATGATCGTGACATATGACTGATTTGTGTGTAAATATTGTGTTTATCTATCCCGGTGCTGTATACAGGACGATCGCCAACTGAGTGCATGACATGATGAATGCATGTGCAGCCCTACGAGTGATGATGAACTTTACTGTCGCCATGTCACACAAAAATCCTTGTAACGTTTACTTAGTGAATAAATGTCTATTATCTATGTCAATGTCTGTCTTCCAGCACAAGCCCACTGTTCTGCAACTCTCACACACCCCTACCCCTACTGACCATATTAGTTTATACCGGGTGTATGTTGGGCATGTTGCAGGCCCAAACCCTGAATGCACTCTACCCCTTGCCATATTAACCCTTTGCGTGTCGGTAAGGCTTTTAGCAATCATCGCGACTAAAACCGCTACCGACACTCAAAGGGTTATTTGAGACCGGATATGTGTATTGCGTGTTGCAGGACCAGACGACCTTGACCCCGCCCTACATCTACTACCGGGTGGACAGCGACACCTACTACGTACTGACGGACGGCATGGGGGACGCGGGGTGGGACGAGGCCGGGGGGCTCCTGGTGGGAGAACAGGAGCACGTTTATCACAACAGCTCGCACGCGTACTCGGCCAACGTCGGCACGGTGATCACGGTCAGTCCACGTCTGACGCGCTCTTCTCCTCTCCTCTTCTCTCAACAGCAGTATGGCAGCGGAGATCCGCTCTTAGCACGCGCACTGATTGGCCACAGCAAAATGACGTCATTATTCTAGATTTTTCTCGACTGTTCACGAGGTGGAGTTCTTAACCTTTTCCCGGCCCCCGTGTGTGCACTGTACGGACATGTTTGCGTCTACAATCTCAGTCCATTCAACGACCACAAGCCCACACCGTCACAAGCCCACACCGTCACAAGCCCACACCGTCCCGTCACAAGGAACATGGATACAAATCGGTCTTAGCAAGAGGCTTTGATCCTCATGAGTCCCCGCTGTCAAGGGGCTCATGAGGATCTATGTCTCTTGCAGTTGGATCCGGTACTCTTTTTTCTTGGTGGTGAAGGGGTTGAAAAACCTCGCTTTCAATTTGTGACCTTCACACTGTGGTGTGACGTGAGTTCTAGTCTTACGTCACTGCAGGCCGCGAAGGAACGCAAGAGAGATGCCGCATCAAGAGAGATGCCACATCAAGAGAGATGCCGCATCAAGAGAGATGCCGCATCAAGAGAGATGCCACATCAAGAGAGATGCCACATCAAGAGAGATGCCGCATCAAGAGAGATGCCGCATAAAGAGAGATGCCACATCAAGAGAGATGCCACATCAAGAGAGATGCCACATCAAGAGAGATGCCGCTTCAAGAGAGATGCCGCATCAAGAGAGATGCCGCATCAAGAGAGATGCAGCATTGTGGAACAATCAAGAACAAGATTGCAAAGATCGATGACTTCGAAATAATTTTGTAGGTCTTCGCAAGCTCATTCTCGACAAAAATATTCGTAAGGTGAAGGTCTTAGAAAGCCTCGCTTTCGATTTGTGATTTGTACACTGTGATGTGACGTTAGTATCAGTTCTTGTCACTGCAGGCGTCGAATCCGAGATATGTCGCATTTTGGAACAATAAAGGCCAAAAATTGTAAAGAATGGCTTCTAATGAATGATGTAGGTCGCGGCGACAATTGTAAAGAATGGCTTCTAATGAATGGTGTAGGTCGCGGCGACAATTGTAAATAATGGCATCTAATGAATGATGTAGGTCGCGGCGACAATTGTAAAGAATGGCTTCTAATGAATGATGTAGGTCGCGGCGACAATTGTAAAGAATGGCTTCTAATGAATGATGTAGGTCGCGGCGACAATTGTAAAGAATGGCTTCTAATGAATGATGTAAGTCGCGGCGACAATTGTAAAGAATGGCTTCTAATGAATGATGTAGGTCGCGGCGACAATTGTAAAGAATGGCTTCTAATGAATGATGTAGGTCGCGGCGACCCAACTACTGAGGCGAAGGACTCAAGAGGCCTCGCTTCGCTTGTTCATTTAAAAACAGTCAATTGATAATAATAGTCAATTGATAAAAACAGACAATTGATAATAATAGTCAATTGATAAAAACAGACAATTGATAATAATAGTCAATTGATAAAAACAGACAATTGATAATAATAGTCAATTGATAAAAACAGACAATTGATAATAATAGTCAATTGATAAAAAACAGTCAATTGATAATAATAGTCAATATTCTCTCGCGCGTTTTTCTTGTGATGTGCATTGTGTATGAAATGTGTCTTGCAAATAACACTGTCCTAAAAGTGTACAGTGACGTCATTTTGCTTACTGCCAGTGCTTGCTATGGATCTTGTTTAGAATTGTTGGCGATGGAGTCTTTAATATGAATGGCCTATAATGTGAATGGTTGGCGATGGCGTCTTTAATATGAATGGCCTATAATGTGAATGGTTGGCGATGGCGTCTTTAATATGAATGGCCTATAACGTGAATGGTTGGCGATGGCGTCTTTAATATGAATGGCCTATAATGTGAATGGTTGGCGATGGCGTCTTTAATATGAATGGCCTATAATGTGAATGGTTGGTGATGGCGTCTTTAATATGAATGGCCTATAATGTGAATGGTTGGCGATGGCGTCTTTAATATGAATGGCCTATAATGTGAATGGTTCGCGATGGAGTCTTTAATATGAATGGCCTATAATGTGAATGGTTCGCGATGGAGTCTTTAATATGAATGGCCTATAATGTGAATGGTTCGCGATGGAGTCTTTAATATGAATGGCCTATAATGTGAATGGTTAGCGATGGCGACTTTAATATGAATGGCCTATAATGTGAATGGTTGGCGATGGCGTCTTTAATATGAATGGCCTATAATGTGAATGGTTCGCAATGGAGTCTTTAATATGAATGGCCTATAATGTGAATGGTAACCCATTGAGTGCCACTTAACGCGCACCCTGATGCTGTAGTCTTCGTTAATTCCACACGAAGAAACTTTAGCTGTCCCAGGAACATGGATTCCTCTAGCTGTCCCAGGAACATGGATTCCTCTAGCTGTCCCAGGAACATGGATTCCTCTAGCTGTCCCAGGAACATGAATTCCTCTAGCTGTCCCAGGAACAGGGATTACTTTATCTGTCCGAGGAACAGGGATTTCTCTAGCTGTCCCAAGAACAGGGATTACTTTAGCTGTCCCAGGACAGGGATTCCTCTAGCCGTCCCAGGAACAGGGATTCCTCTAGCGGTCCCAGGAACAGGGATTACTCTACCTGTCCCGGGAACAGGGATTACTTTAGCTGTCCCAGGGACAGGGATTAGTTTAGCTGTCCCAGGGACAGGGATTCCTCTAGCTGTCCCAGGAACAGGGATTCCTCTAGCTGTCCCAGGAACAGGGATTACTCTAGCTGTCCCAGGGATAGGGGTTACTTTAGCTGTCCCAGGGACAGGGATTACTTTAGCTGTCCCAGGGACAGGGATTCCTCTAGCTGTCCCAGGAACAGGGATTACTTTGACTGTCCCAGGGACAGGGATTACCTGAGCTGTCCCAGGGACAGGGATTACTTTAGCTGACCCAGGAACAGGAATTACCTCAGCTGTCCCAGGGACAAGGATTACTTCAGCTGTCCCAGGAACCGGGATTACTTTAGCTGTCCCAGGAACATGGATTACTTTAGCTGTCCGAGAAACATAGATTCCTTTAGCTGTCCCAGGGACATGGACTACTTTAGCTGT
>BTPG01000001.1:754526-889526 GCA_036245525.1 Semisulcospira habei | reverse complement strand
GGCCGACATCCCACACCGCACGTCAACGCCCACAAAACTATTACACTGTCTACAAGCATCATCCTATCAATCTGTCTGCACCCACAACTCCGATATCACACTATCTACACCCATAATCCTGTCAAACTGTCTGCACCCATAAGCCTATAATAGCATACTATCAAGAACTGTAAGCCTATCAAACTATCCAAGTCTGACGTTAAACTATCTAGAACATTCCTAAAACTTCAAGGACTCACGTTGGTATGTACATATCTTTGATTTTGGACTATACTATGATGAATGTTTGTGATTTTGGACTATACTATGATGAATGATTGTGTGTGCAGGTGTTGTTCAAACGGTGTCACCGGTCGCTGGTTGTGGCTCTGTGCGTGATAAACCTTGTGACAGTCATCACCCAGCTGCCCTATGGCGCCATCGTCATGCTGGAACCACACTGTGTGGGAAAAGACTGCACTCCCATCATCCAACTGCTCCAAGCCTTCGCTTGGATGCGCTCCACCACATTCACCCTCCGCCCCCTGTGTCTGCTGCTCTTCAGCCACATCAGAAGAACCTACTACACGCGACTGCATGTCCTATGGCTCTATCTCACTCCACCCTCTACGGGGACAAATTCCAACGGGCAGATAAACGGTGAGCGGGTGGAAGTGACGTCATTGAACACATTGAACACGTCCGTGGTTTCACCTGGTAAGGGGCCGATCACCATGGTGTAGGGGTTCCGGTGCTGGTAGTCTGACCTCTTATGCACGCTGCCACCGATACGGCTGTAAACTGTGACGTGTGTGCGTGCGTGCGTGTGCATGTGTGTGTGTGTGTGTGTGTGTGTGTGTGTGTGTGTGTGTGTGTGTGTGTGTGTGTGTGTGTGTGTGTGTGTGTGAACAGTACCGATGGCTCCATGCACAAGATGTCAATGTACACTCATGTTCACTACTGGCTTGAAATCCACACTGGGAGGCGGTGGTTCATTAACTTGCTGGACGCTGGATAATCCACACACCGAAAGGGCTTTGGTCGCTGTACATTGAAAGCTGCTTGGTATTCCGAAAGCTTCATTAGGACGTGTTATGAAGGATTATGTATTTGTAGCACCTTTGTATTATATTTCATATAGCTTTAACCCATTGGCTATCGGTAGCGGGTTTTGTCGGGCTGATCCCTGCAGGACGTCTGGACGTTGTGATCCCTGCAGGAATCATCGCGATGAAAACCGCTACCGACAGCGGAAGGGTTCACAATATACGTTATTGGTCGCAGGGATTTGCTACACGGACCCTTGTAGGCCTTCGGGAGGTCACAGGAAACAGGGTACCCCGAAAGCCTTCGGCCTTCGGGGTACACTGGTTCCTTTGACCTCCCGAAGGCTTACAATGGTCCGTGCAGCAAGCCTCTGCTACCAATAACGTATTTGTTTTCATTCCTTCACTATTTTCGTAAAAGAAATAAAGAAGACATCTTCCGACCTGGATCACGCCAGACATGACTGACGTCAAAGAAATATACATTCATACATAATAGACTTACGACGTAATTTAAATCATTTCATGACGTTGCCGTCTTCAGTACTGATTGTGCTTGTTGTTTCGAACAAAACTAAGTAACCATTTACTTTAGAACGTTTCGGAGATCTTTTATAGAACAAAACGTGCATCCAAGATGCATCACAAAGAGGGCCACAAGAAGTCCGCCATTTGTCGCTACAATATAATTATACTAATGGTCAAAACTTAAGGGCCACTTTTTATCGCAAACTCACCGACAACACCGGTAACAATAATTGGAGTCCGTACGTTGCTAATTTATTCAGTAACAATTTCATTTAAGTTTTGAGTAAATCAAGCAATTGTAACAACAGCAGTAGGTTAGAATGTTCACCCACCCCTCAATTGAAAAGTCACACAAGACTGGTTCAGTCAGTAGCGAGTGTACCCACCGTTTGCAGCCAAGCATTCAATGCAACGTTGATGCATGGAGTTCACCAGGGTTCGGAGAACATGTTGTGGGATCGCTTCCCACTCTTGATGCAAGAACTGAGTCAGCTGGGGGACGCCTTGAGGTGGGGGGTGGAGGATGGTGGTTGCTGACAACACGTTGCCCCAGCACGTCCAGAGGTGCTCGATGGGAGCCAGATCAGATGAACGAGCTGGCCACTCCATCCTCATGATGCCCCGTTGCTCAAGGTACTCATCCAGCACACTGGCGCGATGAGGTCGAGCGTTGTCGTCCTGCAGAATAGCATTGTTGCCTATGGCTTGGAGAGCTGGCTGGATGAGGGGCTGCACAATCTCGTCCCGATAGCGCAGTCCAGTCAGGGTACCTCGGATGACGTGGAGGGCGGTCCTGCCTTCCCTGCTGAAGCCTGCCCAGACCATGACTGAGCCTCCTCCGTAGCGATCCACCTCTTGGACGCATCCATCCGTGAATCGCTCGCCCTGGCGTCTCCAGACCCTCACCCTGCCGTCGTTGAAGGACACAGTGAACCGTGACTCATAAGTAAACAGAACCTGAGTCCACTGGAGTCTGTTCCACCTCACATGTTGACGACACCAGGCAACCTGGGCTCTGCTATGAGGGATATTCTCACTGCTGCTCTGCATGAAGCCTAGCCAATTTCGCGCAGACGTCGGCAGACTGTGCTTCTGCTGACGTTAAGGTTTGCAGCTTGCATCATTTGACGTCGCAAAGTGGTTGACGTGACAGTTCGGTCGCGCAGAGCCGCCACACAGAGGTATCTGTCCTCCCTTCTGCTGGTGCAGCGCGGGCGTACTGAGCAGGGTCATCGTTCTGCCTTTCCATTTTCTTGGAATCGTGCCAGCAGCCTCTGGATCACTGAATGGGACACCCCAAAACGACTCCCAACTTCTCGTCCGGAAATTCCATCCTGCAGCCATGCTAGCGCCCGAACTTGAACTACTGGCGTTAGGCTTCGTCGTGGTGGCATGGTTAGGAAAGTGACAATTATGCCCTTACTGTACCAGTATTTGTAGCGAAACAGAAGTGCTCAGTGTTCACGACTGACTCCTGTAGCACATGCATCACGATTTACCGAGTTTTCCACCTGCCTGCCTTTGGTATGCTTGCCAATATCGCACAGCTTTTCAATAAACTGACTATGTTTCACGTGCATTTGACACGTTCGTGGAATTTGATGAATTATTGTTGTCTATTGTTCCATGTACAGTGGACTGTCTAAGGTCAACTTTTAACCCATTTGGATCGATAGAACATTGTATTTTATTAGCATACTTGAGACGATAACAATGTCACAAAATGTGGGGTGGCCCTTAAGTTTTGACCATTAGTATACGTTGTTTTCCTCCCTACGTCACACGACCAGTTTCTTTAGCGCAAACCGTACCATGTGATCGTGATACAAAAACCCTTGTAGTGACAAATGGCGGACTTTGTGTAGACGCGTTATGACCTCGTTTTCGAGTCTTGATAGCAACTCGGTTCGACAAAATAACTGAAGAAACGCACTAAAGTAGTCCTATTTGACATAATATACATCCTATGCCTTATGTTTTACGACGTGAGGAACCAACTTAAACAATATTTCACCACTAATTACACCGCGTAAATAGCAAAAGCCTTCGCCAAATCCACTTTCTCACATCGCCATGCACCGAGCATTTTCAAAGTTCGGGAAACCACGGAACAAAAATAGCTTCCGAGTTATTTTTAACCAATCAGAGACAGCATTCGTTGTGACAACACACTGTCGTCTGCTCAGCCGGCAGATTTCAATATTACCAACATGCCACGATCCACCAAAGCACCGAGCAACAAATTCAAGAACTAAAACGAAAATACACACCCAAAAACACTATAAAATCCAACGGAGTCCTGATTTGCTGCTTTGCTCATTATTAGTGTGACTTTGTTTGTTCAAACTTGTATTAAATTAAAATATTTACGAATCTCGATGCATGTCGTATTATTTTCAGTGGTTTTTTTTTTTTTTTTGGTTTTTTTTTTTTGGAAGCTGTCACACCCAAAGCACGATATTGCCAAAGTTCTCTCTTTACGTCACTCAATACGGGACTATCTGAAGATAAACATCACACGAATGTTCAAAGACAATCTGACATCATGTCAACGCTGTAAAATAAAATCTTACCTTAAAATCCATCTCAGCACTAGTTCTGCTGTCAACAACGAACGTATTCCTTTTTCCAGATATCCAAACGCACATGAGATTTTAGAATAAAACAATGACAATCTGCTGCACCCTTCAAAGTCATCTTGAATATTGAAAAGCACAAGGCGTCATGCTAATGCGCACATGCTGTCACATGGCCAAATGCCGATCACTGACTGCATGTAAAAGTTCTTAATTTTTCTGAATCACACAGCAGTCAAGAAGCACTCTTCTGTGTCACTGTCATACTTTGACGACCTTTTGTAGACATTGCAGCTTGAATCATTCTCTACACAAGCCAAAATAAACTTTTTACTCTCGACGTTAGCGCTTCACGTGGAATCATGCTACGTCACACTCTGTGTCTCTTTGTTAAACTTAGTGACACTTTGGCGTCATAGTCTAAGAGCGGTGAATCTTTTGAAACTGATACTGTACGAGTGTTTTGTTATTGAACGCGTGTGCTTTTTAAAAAAAATTAAAAATATAAAATTATACGCAATACGTGTGTGCTTTTATTATACGCTGAGCTTGGAATATACGAGTTTTTATTTTGCAGCATACGCTTTTATTTTCTTTTGCTTCGATTTATTTGTTTTATTTTTGAATACTTTTTATTACATTGTATTATTATTTTGTTGTTCCTCCATTTAAAGGTTGTTTTTTTACTATGTCAAAAAGTCGCAAAAATGTTGATATTATTAAATATTGGCCATCTTAATGTATATCACCTTTGTCACAAAATACCAGATATAAATGTTCTCCTAAACCAGTCTTCACCATTTCACGTTTTTGGATTTAGGGAATCTCGCCTAAAAGCAAATATTAGTGACCGTGCCATATCCGTACAAAACTATTCCATTCTTAGACGATATACGTCTGTCCCCAGTCATACTGGTCTAGCAGTATACATATGTTACGTGGTGGAGTTGTAGTCGTAGTATGATAAACACACCAGACGCACGCACGGAAGGTTCTTTTAAGTAAACATCATTCAGCTGCAATCCGTCACACGTGGCTTAAGGATGTAGACAATACTGGAGTAACAGTTCCAACAATATTTTAATTCAGCGATGCGATCTCCACACAATGCAGTTCCAAATGCACCACTATTGATACAATGTCTCTTCTGCAAATATCCACACTGCCGACACAAAGTGTACCTACGATAACTGTGTGTCTCTGCAACTGACAAATGCAAGACAATGTATGAACGTGCTTTCCTAGCGCCCTCTTTATATATACTACCAATTTCCAGAATCATCTACGAAAATCATACAACGCAACCAATCAGAACGAAACACGCAACCGAAACTCATAAATAAGAATTTTCTTGAATCACTAAAATAGGCTACAAAATCTCGGCTGCTCATTTCAGCTCTAAATCCTAATGTATAATGAAGCCACATAAAAGTATGGTAGCCCTATCACGACCTTGCATATCCGCTCTAGAAGATTCTCGACCTCTCACAAAACAAACAAACAAAAGGCTGCTCAATTCACGCGCACAGAAAAACAAAATGTTGCGAAGTGTCGCTAAATTTACCGACGTCACACATACGAGGTCACTAGACAGTGCGACTTTTCTAGAACGTTCTGGACTAAACTTAGCGTATCATAATGAAGTGAATTCCGCTCTGCGCGACCGAAAGACAATGTTACTTAAAAAGATACGTGAATCATAACCATGATAGCTCAAATAAACATCGGATCGTTTCCTACGATTAACACATGTATGCTCTCACAGGACAACACAACCACAATCGTAACAACATACACAATTCTATCAAAATGTTTGTAACGAGGCGATGTGATTTTGAACTCCCTAATATTGAGTACATGTGGTTAGAAATAAAGTCGACCAAATCATGCCCTATTTTGATAGGCGTTAAACACCAATAAATAACTGACTATTTTGATAGGTTTTGTGCACAGAAACCCAGCCGCCACAGCTTCGTGACAGGACGACTTTGTAGTAATGATGGATACAGTTTTACGGAGCAAAACTGATATACATATTTTGGGAGACTTTAACGTTGATTTACAAAAGCAAGGCCATTCTTCATGGAGATCCATGTTAAATTTTCTAGGTTTGAAACAGCTTGTCCAGTCACCAGCACGAGTGACTTCGTCATCTTCTACACTGACAGACCATAATAAATATATAAAAATATACCACTAATGTCAATGTTGTACAAAATGTTCATCTACCTACTATTTTCATTAGTGATCGTTTTCCAGTTTGTTTTCATTACCTGCTCGATTACCGAAACAACCAGCTAAAGGACACACTACTATAATTTATAGATCCTTTAAAAAATTCGATCAAGCTGCGTTTTTACATGATTTATCTCAAGTGTCATTCGGTGACGTTTATAATTTTAATGACCCTAATGAGGCCCTGACTAGCTGGTATGAGCTGTTTCTCGCTGTTCTGGATAGACACGCCCCTAAGCGTACCAAACGTGTCAAACATCCTATTATGCCAGAATGGCTTTCGGATGAAATCAAACAAGCGATGGCAGTTAGAAACTTGTTAAAAAAAAGAGCTAAGAAATTTAATGAGTACATAAAGCAGAGAAACCATGTCAAATCCTTAGTTCGAAACGCCCAAAGACAAAATGCTGCACGTGTCATTGCCGGCGAAAAGGACACCCGCTCAGTCTGGCAAGTGATAAACAATTTCACCAAAGCTCACAGTAAACGGTCGCCTAATATTCCACCCGATCTCACTGCGGATGCGTTTAACGCTTATTTCCTAACTGTTGCTAAAACTCTGGCACAGACCAATACCAATGACCCTGACAACTACACGTGCTCGGATCAACTGCGTCACTATAGTCAGCAGAGAGCGGGCCACACATTTTTGTGCCTCTTATGAGTGTTCTGGATGTTGGAAATCTATTTCTTGTTTAAAAAACAAATCATCATACGGTCCAGACAGCATCAGTACTCAGTTTTTAAAATTATCTCTGCCATTCATCATTGAGTCACTGACATTCATCTACAATCTAGCCATTCAGCATAATGTAGTTTCTAACGAATTAAAAAGAGCCTACGAAAACCCTAGACCAACTGATTCGCGAGCTGCTTTTTGCTGATGATGCTGCCCTCGTTGCACACACAGAGAGAGCCCTGCAGCGCATCACGTCTTGCTTCGCAGATGCTGCCCAGCTCTTTGGACTCGAGGTCAGTCTTAAAAAGACAGAGGTCCTCCATCAGCCGGCACCCAAGACAGTGTACCGCCCTCCTCACATCACCATCGGCGAGTCTGAACTAAAGTCAGTGCACCAGTTTACTTACCTTGGCTGCATTATCACGTCGGACGCCAAGCTGGACAAGGAGCTTGACAGCAGGCTGGCAAAAGCGAACAGCGCTTTCGGGCGACTTTTCAAGCGGGTGTGGCACAATCAGCAGCTGAAAACAGGCACCAAGATCAGCGTGTACAGAGCTGTGGTCCTCACCACCCTGCTGTATGGTTCCGAGTCCTGGGCCCTCTACCGCAGCCAACTACGACTCCTCGAACGCTTCCACCAGCGCTGCCTGCGTACCATCCTGGGCATTCACTGGAGTGACTATGTCACCAACGTCGAGGTCCTTGAACGGGCTGAAACTGTGAGCATCGAGGCTTTGCTGCTGCGGACACAGCTCCGCTGGGCGGGGCATGTCTCCAGGATGGAGGATCATCGCCTACCAAAGATCACCCTGTTCGGCGAGCTTGCTACTGGACACCGTGACAGAGGGGCACCAAAGAAGAGATACAAAGACTGTCTCAAGAAGTCACTTAGTGCCTGCCAAATCGACCACCACCAGTGGTCTTCGCTTGCTGCGGACCGTGACACCTGGCGCTCCACCATTTACAAGGCAGCTGTCTCCTTTGAGGACTCTCACAGAGCTAGCCTTAAGGACAAGCGGCTCAGGAGAAAAAACAGAGATGCCGCAGCTCAGAACCCTGGCCATACCTTCCCCTGCAGCCACTGCGGTCGAACCTGCCTGTCTCGGATTGGCCTCCGCAGCCACGAACAAGCCTGCAGACGTCGTGGGCAACTCCTATAAAATCTTCGTTCGCGAAGTCAAGCCAAGAGAAAAAGAGCTAAGGTAATTTCTCTTCCCAAAAGCAAAGACTTAATCAATTTAATGGAGTACACACCTATATCCATTTTATCATCAATTTCAAAACCACTTGAAAGACATATGCATACTCATCTCCTTAATTTCCTTGAACAAAATTATCTGATTAGTGTTGCACAATCCGAGTTTCGACCTTTACATTCCTGCCAGACTACTTTAAATCACATTATTGATAAATGGCTTTCTGCCATTAATGACAATAAAGTATCAGGCGCAATCTTTCTTGACCTTAAAAAGGCATTCGATCTTTTCAATCATTCCATCCTCCTGAAAACACTACCACTTTATCACATTAACTCGAATACTGATTCCCTCTTGTCTTCATATCTTAAAAGCAGAACACAGAAAGTACTCCTAAATGGCAAATTTTCATCAAACGGGGTAGTGACTTGTGGTGTTCCACGGGGATCTATTCTAGAGCCGTCATTGTTTCTATTATTTATTAATGATCTGCCGCTGTGCATATCTCACCCAGAGGCTAACTGTGATTTGTTCGCTGACGACACAACCGTACACACATCTAACAAGGAGCTAGCTAACATCAATGAGGTACTCCAGCAGAGCCTGGACGAAGTAGCATTACTAATCACATGATAATTAGCATTCCAAAGACAAAGAGCATGTTGGTTACAACACGCCAGAAACACCAGCGCGGACTACCAACGTTAACACTTACCTTAGATGGCCAACCTATAGAACAAGTAACTAAGCGTCGCTTGCTGGGCGTAACAGTAGACAACCAGTTAAACTAGAAACCTCATGTTGAAAACGTATGCGAAACTCTGTCCCAAAACTTGTTACTTTTGTCTAAGCTCAACCGTATAGTTAATCCTGACGTTTGCAAACTTTTCTTCCACGCGCATAATTATCAAAATGCACTGTAATTACAGTTCCACTGTCTGGGATGGTTGCAGCGAAGTTCACATGAAAATAGTAAATTCCGGCTCTGTATCGTCGAGGTCTTAAACTCATACTTCCTGGACCCGCCCCACAGACAAAAAAAATCATATCTCTTAAATTGCTGCCATTAAACAAACAATTCGAATTTAATCGGTGTGTATTAATGTACAAGATTCTACACGAGAGAGCCCCACTCCATTTGCGAACTTTGTTCTGAGATAATTATAGACAAAACACGAGAAACAGGTTGATCCACCTACCAAGAACAAGATTAGATGTATATGAAACTAGCCTGGCCTTTTCAGGTGCAAAAGCATGGAATAATTTACCCCAGCATCTTAAGTCTATTTCTAAATGTAGTATATTTAAGGATCGCCTCTATCGCTTTTTACTTCTAAACTAATACCACGATTTAATTTTTCTCTATTAATGCTGTACTGTCAGAGACATGTTCTAATTATAAGATGACCTTCAGCTTATGTCGATGTTATTATGTTTGTTTGTTTTGTTTTTTGTTTTTGTTTTTTATGCTTTTCGTACATTTAAATGTTCTTGATACTATGTTTGTTTTTTCTTTAATATTTTATTGTGTTGCTCGATGTATATTTATGTTTGTAGTGTAGCAGGACAGTTTGTAAAAGAGGCATTCGCATGCCTAAAACTTTTTTCCTGAATAAAAACGTTTCATCATCGTCATCATCTGTCTCGTAAGGGAATGGGGATCCCCGGCAGAACATGTATATTCAATGGTATCACCTATCCGCAAGAGAAGCGGGCTTCGTCAACTGGATTTTTGTCTAAAGAATACACGGAGGAATGAAAACAAATCCTTATTGGTCGGAGGGATTCGCTGCACGGACCCCTCCGAGCAATAACTTATATTATTGGTCGCAAGGGTTTGCTACACGGACCCTTGTAGGCCTGAGGGAGGTCAAAAGAGCCTTTGTACCCAGAAGGCCGAAGGCCTGATGGGTACAATGGTTCCTTTGACCTCCCGAAGGCCTACAAGGGTCCGTACAGCAAGCCCCTGTTACCAATAACGTATTTGTTTGCATTCCTCTACTATTTACGTAAAGAAATCAAAAAGAAATCCTCCGACATGGATCACGCCAGACATGACTGACGTAAAAGGAATATATATTTATACAAATAGACTTATCACGTAATTTAAAATATTACAGGACGTTGCTGTCTCCAGTAGTGCGCTTGTTGTTTCGAACAACACTAAGTAACTTTGTACTTTAGAACGTTTGGTGATCTTTTAAAGAACAAAACTGGCATCCAAGACGCGTCAGAAAGAGGGCTACACAAAGTCCGCCATTTGTCGCTACAAGGGTTTTTGTATCATGGTCACATGGTACGGTTTGCGCTAAAGGGACTGGTCGTGTGACGTAGAGATGACAATAAGAGTTTTTGCATCACGATCACATGGTACGGTTTGCGCTAAAGCGACTGGTCGTGTGACGTAGGATGACAAGAGTTTTTGCATCACGGTCACATGGTACGGTTTGCGCTAAAGCGACTGGTCGTGGGACGTAGGATGACAACAAGAGTTTTTGTATCACGGTCACATGGTACGGCACTGGTCGTGTGACGTAGGGATGAAAACAAAGTAGCTTGAATCACGCGAATCTGAAGCGTATTCGTCTTTTGTGACCCCGTCTATGCCACTTCAGGAATATTTTGTTTTTGAAAACTTTGTTGATTTAAATGGTCTCAGCAAAGAGGCATAGATCCTCATGAACTCCCGCAGTTGCGTGGGCGCACGAGGAGCTGTACCTTTTGCGGCTGGATCTTGTTCTCATGTTCTCGGCAGTGGACGAGTTCACTGTGATTCTATGTGACAGACAAGGACGTCAGTTCCGCTCTGTTTTTTGTTCTCGTTACTTTTTTGACGTCAGTATTCATGACGTACGATCGAGCATGACATCATCCTTCACCAAACAAAGATTGCATGATGCTACTTTCACATATGTAGATTTCAGTCTCATATTTCTTATAGCAGCTTGCATTTACCTCTGTGACAACGACGTCTGGTTTCGTGCTATGTCTCTTTCACTGCCAACCCAGTATGCAAAGATCCTCGGGTAGTGGGCGGGACCAGGTAAGACGACTGTGCGCGGGCCCACTGCGGCCGTCATGAGTCCGAAGGCGTTTTGCTATTGGGGAAACCCAACTAACTGCGGAATCTCATAGACCATGACAGCTCAGCTGTAATGCCGCGTTAGTTTGGCGCCCGGGGGTAGGCTGTAAGCTGCTTACACACTACCCTGAAGCTGTTATAGTCTACACATCTAGAGCTCATACGACTAGGTAGTGCTTTAGTATGCTACTGTTATATATATGTACGGCATTGGCTTCAGACGTGAAAGAGATGACGCTTAGTTCTAAGAGGACCAGGCAGATTTGCCGTGAGCATTAGAAAGATGACGTGTGCGACGAGAGACACCCACAAGGAACGGGAGCCAAGTCACGGGGATGTACAAAGCACAGACAACTCTCCACAAGGAACGGGAGCCAAGTCACGGGGATGTACAAAGCACAGACAACTCTCCACAAGGAACGGGAGCCAAGTCACGGGGATGTACAAAGCACAGACAACTCTCTACAAGGAACGGGAGCCAAGTCACGGGGATGTACACAGCACAGACAACTCTCCACAAGGAACGGGAGCCACGTCACGGGGATGTACAAAGCACAGACAACTCTCCACAAGGAACGGGAGCCAAGTCACGGGGATGTACACAGCACAGACAACTCTCCACAAGGAACGGGGGCCACGTCACGGGGATGTACAAAGCACAGACAACTCTCCACAAGGAACGGGAGCCAAGTCACGGGGATGTACAAAGCACAGACAACTCTCCACAAGGAACGGGGGCCACGTCACGGGGATGTACAAAGCACAGACAACTCTCCACAAGGAACGGGAGCCAAGTCACGGGGATGTACACAGCACAGACAACTCTCCACAAGGAACGGGAGCCAAGTCACGGGGATGTACAAAGCACAGACAACTCTCCACAAGGAACGGGAGCCAAGTCACGGGGATGTACAAAGCACAGACAACTCTCCACAAGGAACGGTAGCCAAGTCACGGGGATGTACAAAGCACAGACAACTCTCCACAAGGAACGGGAGGTACGTCACGGGGATGTACAAAGCACAGACAACTCTCCACAAGGAACGGGAGCCACGTCACGGGGATGTATAAAGCACAGACAACTCTCCACAAGGAACGGGAGCCAAGTCACGGGGATGTACAAAGCACAGACAACTCTCCACAAGGAACGGGAGCCAAGTCACGGGGATGTACAAAGCACAGACAACTCTCCACAAGGAACGGGAGCCAAGTCACGGGGATGTACACAGCACAGACAACTCTCCACAAGGAACGGGGGCCAAGTCACGGGGATGTACAAAGCACAGACAACTCTCCACAAGGAACGGGGGCCAAGTCACGGGGATGTACAAAGCACAGACAACTCTCCACAAGGAACGGGAGCCAAGTCACGGGGATGTACAAAACACAGACAACTCTCCACAAGGAACGGGAGCCAAGTCACGGGGATGTACACAGCACAGACAAAACTCCAAACGTCTCCAAGAGGCATGGATCCTCATGTGTCCGGAAAACCCCGGCCGGGGCCTCAGTTATTGTTTTGGGCTCTAGAACCGAGGCCCCGAAGCCAACCGCTTAGCTGATAAGATGGTGGCGCACAAGATATTTTGGATACTCACGCTCTCGGAAGGTCTAAATTGACTGTAGTTGTCATGGAGCACACTAGAATCGGAGCGGATCCGTTGCTTGTGATATGTTGTTTTCGTCGTTAGGCCGGAAGAAATCTCCAATTTGGAACACGTGATGCTTGTATCTCCGCCGCAGAGTTGTCTTGGTACAAGTATTAGCTGGTGGTGCAGAATTACTTATTATTTTTCTTTTTCTTCCCGTAAAGAGCCTTCCCAAGGAGTACAGTATTTTATATGTACTGCTAGAATGAGGCGTCAGAGGAATTATGAACAAGAATATGACGTTATCTTGCTGTCGAGTGACGTAAATGTTTTCTTGTTACCATCATAATATATGCTAATGACGTAGAATCTATTTATGCGCCTAAATTCTTCAAATTCTTGTGGACAAAATGGCGGCAGTCTGAAATCTTTCACGTCGTAGTAGTTGACGGTGGCTTGTGCATTTAATAAAACCTTCTACATGAGTTTATTGTTACATAGGATCTCCAGGTAGGTTGCTTCTCTGGTTTCTTCCTTTCTTTTTGAAATATATAATAATAATAATAATAATAATAATAATAATAATAATAATAATAATAATAATAATAATAATAAATGGTTTTTGTATAGCGCAAAATCTTTTTGTGGCAAAAACTCATTGCGCTAACACACGCATTCAAACATGACATAGACGATATGAAACATTACAAATAAATACAACAGGACCACGGATCTACGACAGAGGAAAAGCAAGCTGGAAGAAGTGAGTTTTCAACTGAGCCTTAAACTGAGAGAGAGTAAGGGATATTTCGCAGACTGGCAGGCAGCGAGTTCCAAACTGAAGGTGCAGATGAAGCTGAATGAGCGTTCACCAACAGTTTTCAAGTTACGTTTCGGAGCCTTCAAAAGTTTCTCACTGGAGAACCGCAGAGAACGTGAAGGCTGGTATGTGCAGAGTGCAGCAGATAAGTAAGCCGGGAGAGACCCGTCAAAGTGACGGTATGCCAGAGTTGCCATTTTGTACTGGCAACGAAACTTCACCGGCAGCCAGTGGAGTTCTTTAAGCATGGGTGTCATATGGTCGCGTTTACGTTTCTTCAGAACAATATTTCTGTCGCCACGCGTCCTACACGTTTGTAACATGCGGCAGGGACTCCAAGCGCTGTTCCTGGTGTGTGCCTTGTCTACGAGCTACTGCCACAGTAGGCACAAGACCACATTACACACACATACACACACGTACTATGGTAAACAACAGACAATCAGATGTATTTAAAAACGCATTATCTTTATTGTCGTCTGCTCTTTCGATTCCGCATGCACGAGCTGATTTGCATTTGCACGCGCATTACTATTCTTAGACTGGGGGTCACATGACCGGTCTCATTATTTCACCTGATTGAAGTGATTTCCACCGCAAATTTACAAAACAAAGATGGCGTCCGGTCCCGAGTGGGTCGATTCGAAGACAAGCGTCAAACGGTGACGCTTTGCTTCAACGAAATTGCGACGTACTGTCAGGGAGGAGAACAGCTTTGGACACAGTATAGCATTAATATTAGGCCTTATTTTTCTTCCTCCTTTGTCAGGTATTTGTGCGCCAACACTCCTACACGTTTTTAACGCAGCAGGGACTCCAAGCGCCGTTCCTTGGTATGCGCTTGGTCAACGAGCTAGTGTCCGGAGGGCTAGTGTCCGGAGGGCTAGTGTCCGGAGGGCTCACGCGAGTCTGTGCCGCCTGGAGATGTTGTGTGTTGTCTATGCTTATGGAACAAGCTGGTTTTCCGCCTGATTTCGCTCTCGTTCGTTGTTTAACCCATTCTACCCGCAACACACCACAGGAAGATAAGGATCCACCATGTTAGTTCAATGGTGATGCCAGAATAGCTTGGCGCCTATGGGCGCCAAGCTATTCTGGCATCACCCTTGAACTATCATGGTCGATCTGTGCCATGCATTGCAATGCAGTCATCAGAGGACAACGGCAACATTTGGGGATTTCGGTCTTGGGGTAGGATGAGTTAAAGTCGATTGTTACAAACGAAACCTCACCATTGACAAAAGACGCGAAAGAGCAGTTAGCCTCAGGCCTGTCGCCATGAGGTGACAAAACACTTGGTCCCTCTACAGTCTGTCACACAGCCGCTGTCACGCACATCAGACATAGCTTCTCATCAGCTCTCAAAGCCTGCAGGTCTTGATGACAATGTATGGCTGTTTTTGGCAGAGATCGGCCTCATTCTCATCATGAGATGGAGGGTGATTGCCGTGTGAGCGACTGTGTAGAGGAGGTGTGCGATGGTTGACTAATGGTGTGAGTGGAGGACTAATGTTGGCAGGCAAACGGTTAATGGCTCTGCCCCTTCCGGCAACAACTGTGGAAAAGGCTTGAGCTGGGTAGATATTTCGATTTGTTTGTGGATTTGTCTTGGTCAGTGTTTATGTACTTACAGCTGTAGACGATCAGCTTGAAAATAATATGTCGGAACATATTAGACTTGTGTTTGTGAGAAACTGTTTATTCAGTAAAAACCTCAGTTCTGTGGTTATGTTGAAGAAAACACAAACTATTAACACATACACCACTGTAGTGCGCGTGCACCTATGTTAGCAACACTCGTTGGCAAGACATGTCACGTGGGAGGGGCCGGCGCTGCCTGTAGTGAGGTGTGCCGACACGTAACTGAGAAGTGATTGGCAACTGAAACCATAGACTGTACACTATCCTGAATCAGGCCACGGAACACAGTGCCGTTTCCGTACTGTCCAGTCTCGTAGCATTAGTCAGTCCCAGGCATCCCTTAATATCTATCTATCTATCTATCTATCTATCTATCTATCTATCTATCTATCTATCTATCTATCTATCTATCTATCTATCTATCTATCTATCTATCTATCTATCTATCTGTCTGTCTGTCTGTCTGTCTGTCTGTCTGTCTGTCTATCTATCTATCTATCTATCTATCTATCTCCCGTAGTCTTGCCGACCGTTGGGGCACCACTGATGACTTGGCAACCAGCTCCCTCCATTCCTCTCTGTTCTCTGCCATTCTCAGCGTATCGCCCAGCTTCAGTCCTGTCCACTCTGAGATATTGTCCTCCCATCTTTTCCTCTGTCTTCCTCTCCTTCGTCCTCCTTGCACAGTGCCTTGCAGGATTGTTTTGGCAAGCCCTGCTGAACGCGTGACATGCCCATACCACTTCAGTTTGCGTTTTCTCACAATGGCTAATAAGTCTTCATAGGGCCCGATGGCTTGCCTGATTCTGCTTCCCACTTCCTCGTTTGTGATGTGATCTCTGTATGAGATGCCAAGCAGCCTTCGAAAACATCTCATTTCAGTGGCTTGTATCCTCCTTTCAAGGTCTGCTGTGAGGGTCCATGACTCGCAGGCATACAAGAACACTGAGATGACTAAGGAGCGCATCAGTCTGATCTTGGAGCAGAGTGTGATGTTTCTGTCCTTCCATATGCTCTTCAATCTTGTCAGTGCTGTTGTTGTCTGCGCAATCCTGGACAGTATTTCTGGTTTTGATCCCTCATCTGTCACAATGGCTCCTAAGTATTTGAATTTGAGAGAGAGAGAGAGAGAGAGAGAGAGAGAGAGAGAGAGAGAGAGAGAGAGAGAGAGAGAGAGAGAGAGAGAGAGAGAGAGTTGATTGTATCTGACAACGGTAACAGTGGTGGTGACAATCAGACAGAGAGAGAGAGAGAACGAACGAACGAACGAACGAAACTTTATTTTCCAAGGATTGAGATATTAGGCGCGCAGGCCTTTCTTACAATCTGTCCTTGCTAAGCTACTTAAGGAACACCAAACAAATAACAAAAACTAACTAATAATAAACTTCACACACACGCATACACACACGCACAAAAAAAAAAAAAAAAAAAAAAAAAAAAAAAAGAGAGAGAAGAGAGAGAGAGAGAGAGAGAGAGAGAGAGAGAGAGAGAGAGAGAGAGAGAGAGAGAGAGAGAGTTTTGATTGTAAGTAAGATCCTTTATCTGACAACGGTAACAGTGGTAGTGACAATCAGAGAGATGATGATGATGAAACTTTATTTATCAACGGTAAAAAGTTTTGACAGAAACAAATCGTCATTTTACAAACTTGCCGTTGCTAAAATCTACAACATAAAATAGGTTAAAAAATAAAATAATAATGACATTATATTTACACACATTATTTCATGCAACAATAATTTAAAAGAAAATAGAAACAAAATAATAATAAAATTTAAAAAAAAAAATATATACTCAGAATAATAGTAACACTCAACATTCATCATATACCACACACACACACACACACACACACACACACACACGCGCGCGCGCGCGCGCGCGCACGCACACACACACACACACACACACATACACACACACATACACACACACAAACAAACACTATGCATATATGCATGTGGTACATGAAAGTATTAACTATCATCATCATCATCATCATCAGTCCCTTGCCCGAACTGGGCGTTGGGGGGACTGAAAGGCAGCAGCAACAGACAGTGCTCTCCACTGAGTTCTATTTTGGGATGTGGCAAGCAAGTCTGGCATCTCGAGTTCGGTCCATTCTTTTATGTTTGCGACCCAACTCTTTCTCTGACGACCTCGCCGACGACTTCCTTCGAGAGTGCCTTGGAGGATAGTCTTGGACAAGGTGTTGTGTCGGGTCACGTGGCCAAACCAAGCAAGCTTGCGCCGTTTCACGGTTGCCAGAAGGGGTTCATGTGGGCCCACCAGGGAAGTGACGATGCTCCGTACATATTCGTTGGTCTTGTGCTCGCGGTACGAGATGCGGAGCAACTTCCTCAGGCACTTGTTCTCAAAGGCCTGGATTTTCTTTTCTGAGTCTGCAAGCAGTGTCCAAGTCTCACAGCCGTAGAGCAGAATAGACACTACGAGGGACTTGTAAAGCCTGTACTTGATGGTGAAGCTGATGGAGTTACTTCGCCATATCCTGTCCAGCCTGGCCATTGCGGATGTTGCTGTACCTATCCTGATACGGATCTCTGCTATGCAACTACCGTCTTTGGACAGGGTGGCTCCCAAGTACTTGAAGCTATTGACCTCTTCTAGCTTCTGGCCGTTCATGTGAATGTTGCTGCTGCTGTCGCTTGTGGTGTTGATCATCACTTTGCTTTTATCCGTACTGATCTCCATGCCATAAGACCCTGCGCTACTTGAAAGTTTGTCTGTCAGGTTTTGGAGCTCACTATTGCTGCCTGCCATGAGGTCAATGTCGTCTGCGAATCGAAGATTGCACAGGGATCTGCCACCAATAGAGATTGAAGTATGGTGGTCGTGGAGGGTTTCCTGCATGATCTTCTCCAGGAATATGTTGAAAAGGACAGGAGAGAGCAGGCATCCTTGACGGACACCGATCGTCGTCCTGAAGAACTCGCCTGACTGATTGTTAAGTAGAACCGCGCTGCAGGCGTTCTTGTAAAGCGCTTCTATCATTTGGATCAGTCCCTCCTCTATGTTGAACGATCTCATGACTTGCCAGAGTCCGTTGTGCCAGACGCGATCAAATGCTTTCCTGAAATCAATGAAGTTGTGGTAGAGTTCGCGCTGATGCTGCAGATGTTTCTCGATCAGGACGCGGCAGTTGAAAATCTGCTCTACAGTGCTTCTTCCAACTCTGAAGCCAGCCTGTTCTTCTGCCAGCAGTTCCTCGGCGAAAGTTTTGAGGCGGTTGAGAATGATTCTAAGCATTACTTTGCTAGGGTGACTTATCAGACTGATAGTTCTGTAGTTCTGGCACTGTTTCAGGTTTCCTTTCTTGGGGAGCGGGATCACTAGAGACTGTGTCCATTCTACTGGCCATTTCTTTTGCTCCCAGATCTTTTGACAGAGTGTAGTGAGGACCTTCGTTGTTACTTCTCCTCCATGTTTCAACAGTTCAGCAGGTACGTTGTCTACACCTGGAGACTTTCCTCCCTTCAGGCCGCGTACGGCTGCTTCCACCTCTTCAGCTAACACTGGCAGGTCTTCAGCCTTCCTGGCCCCAGCCTGGTTGTTTTGGAGGATGCTGGTGTCTGGCTCAGCCTTGTAGTTATACAAGTCTCGGCAGTACTCAGTCCTATCAGGGTTTGTTTAAATAAATGCCCAGTAATGTTATGTTTGGCTCATCAGGTAATCGAAAAGTTTCGTTTTAAAGATTCCAAGCAAGGATATAGTCTTCAAATGTGCTGGAATAGTGTTCCATACAAACGGTCCAGAAAATGATAAACTAGTTTTAAAGAGAGAGAGAGAGAGAGAGAGAGAGAGAGAGAGAGAGAGAGAGAGAGAGAGAGAGAGAGAGAGAGAGAGAGAGAGAGAGAGAGAGAGAAAGAGACAAGAGAAGAGAGGAGAGAGACAGATGAGAGAGAGAGAGAGAGAGAGAGAGAGAGAGAGAGTTGATTGTATCTGACAACGGTAACAGTGGTGGTGACAATCAGACAGAGAGAGAGAGAGAGAGAGAGAGAGAGAGAGAGAGAGAGAGAGAGAGAGAGAGATATGATGATGATGATGATGAAACGTTTTTATTCAGGATAAAAAGTTTTAGGCATAGCAATGCCTATCTTCCAAACTGTCCTGCTACTCTACACATATAAAAAATACATAAGACGATACAGCAAAAGATAAAGAGAGAGAGAGAGAGTTTTGATTGTAAGTAAGATCCTTTATCTGACAACGGTAACAGTGGTAGTGACAATCAGAGAGATGATGATGATGAAACTTTATTTATCAACGGTAAAAAGTTTTGACAGAAACAAATCGTCATTTTACAAACTTGCCGTTGCTAAAATCTACAACATAAAATAGGTTAAAAAATAAAATAATAATGACATTATATTTACACACATTATTTCATGCAACAATAATTTAAAAGAAAATAGAAACAAAATAATAATAAAATTTTAAAAAAATTATATACTCAGAATAATAGTAACACTCAACATTCATCATATACCACACACACACACACACACACACACACACACACACACGCGCGCACGCACGCACACACACACACACACACACAAACACACACACATACACACACACACACAAACAAACACTATGCATATATGCATGTGGTACATGAAAGTATTAACTATCAGGGTTTGTTTAAATAAATGCCCAGTAATGTTGTTTGGCTCATCAGGTAATCGAAAAGTTTCGTTTTAAAGATTCCAAGCAAGGATATAGTCTTCAAATGTGCTGGAATAGTGTTCCATACAAACGGTCCAGAAAATGATAAACTAGTTTTAAAGAGAGAGAGAGAGAGAGAGAGAGAGAGAGAGAGAGAGAGAGAGAGAGAGAGAGAGAGAGAGAGAGAGAGAGAGATGGAATGAAATGAAATGAAATGAAACTTTATTTCTCAACGGATGAAGTAATTAGCACGTGTGCCATTTTTTATACTTGCCGTTGCTACTCTTCAAACACGGGATAATAATTGTAATACTAATAGTACCAAATTACACAAAGAAAATTTAGGAGACATTAAACATGAAGAGACATTAAACAACATTCATTCATTCATTCGGTCATACAAAAACAAACGAAAAACAGAAAGTACACGCAACGCGCGCACACACATACACGCTGGCGCGCACACATACACGCTCGAGCGCACACACAGACACGCGCTAATGATAACTTGACCTATATACGATTGATTGATTGATTTACATTGCTTAACGTCCCGACGGCAACAAGGCTTTCTCAGGACGTGAATGCACTGCTTGTGAAAACAACTAAACAGAATATTGAATGTATGTCGCCAGCCGGTCTAATACGCTAAATAAACCTAAGACATGGGGCCTAAATAAAGCTAAGACCATTTAGCAACACACATCCAATATCAAGAGCTACAGGCAGCGCAGACAGTAGGGAGAGTTTAAAAAAGGAAAATACAGGTGAATGGACCAAGGGTAGACATAAACACATGCCCCAGAATAGAGGGGGAAAACCCACCCTGTGGGGCTGACCAGGGTGACCCTGGGAACTAATAAGTAGTTAACCCCACCCAGGTCCCCCAGGGCAGACCCGGGTGGGGATGACCTATATACGAAGCAAATTATTTGGATCATAGTGAAAATTCACTTTAGACAGCAACAATTATTTGGATTATGATAGAAACTTGAATTATGTAATTAGGAGAGAGAGAGAGAGAGAGAGAGAGAGAGAGAGAGAGAGAGAGAGAGAGAGAGAGAGAGAGAGAGAGAGAGAGAGAGAGAGAGCTTTGATTGTAAGTTTTGTCTCAGTTTCCATGTACCTGATCAGTGCGGTTATGACTATTGTCATGTTGATGTTTGCGTCATTCCATCAAATTGTCCATTGTGTGTACGTATGTGATGATGTGAAGTGCTGTTTTTGCCATTCTGAATGTAAATAAAAACAAAATAAAAACAAGACAATGGTCGGTATTTGCTCGCCTCATTCTTTTAGTAAAATAGAAACATCTTCAGTTTAACAATAGAACATTTTCTCTTGACACATGAAAGCCAAACAGGCCAACAGACAAGGTCCTAGCCAAGTGGGACGACTCTGTCATCGTTGAACGCGACGAAGGAGTGTCAGGCGTTGCCAGGGTGAAGTGACTGCTGGCTAATGCTAATAATTCAACCCATTTAGCCCCAATGCACTATTTCAGGAGATGGATCGACCATGATAATGCAAGGGTAACCCTTGCATTATCATGGTCGACGCATCTCCTTTATCAGGCACCAAGGTAATCAGGCACTACCCTTGAATTATCACGGTCGACGCATTTCCTTTTAACTGTGGGTAGGTGGCACCTGACAGTCTGGGAAATGCGACTGTAGGGCTGAACGGGTTAACCCCTGACTACGGCCGCAATTTGTGTTTCTGAAATCCGCGTCAGCCGGGCCATCCCGCCCGCCAAAACCAACTGCATTGACACGCAAAGAGCCCGGTCAGCCGGGCCATCCCGCCCGCCAAAACCAACTGCATTGACACGCAAAGAGCCCGGTCAGCCGAGTATGGACACCCTTGTAGTCGCTCTATATTCACCTCTTGTCGGCTGTGAAATGGTTTGTTTGCGTCAGCTCGGTAATGTTGATTCATGAAAGGGAGGTGTGCTTTGCCATCCAGGGTCTGAGAGTGTCCGGAAGTGCTGGAGCCCTGACGCAATAGATGCCAAAGCGGTTTTGCCATGTGTATAGCCAGCATCGCAGGGGTTTCATGGAGTTACGTGCTCTTGATGGACACACGAGTTACTTGCCCTGGCACATGTTGTATTTTGTCTACCGAATTTTAAAAATACGGTAGACTTTGAAATGGGGCTGGGTCGGAGCGCATTCCGGAGCATGCAACATGACGTTTTTAGCGTGCGGCGCAGAAATTCGGGCAAAGAAGTAACACGATAAAGATGACGTCACTTCTAGCTACGCAAACCTTGCTAGAGAACGTCATTTAGGCGCGCGTGTGTGTGTGTGTGTGTGTGTGTGTGTGTGTGTGTGTGTGTGTGTGTGTGTGTGTGTGTGTGTGTGTGTGTGTGTGTGTGTGTGTGTGTGTGTGTGTGACAGCGACTAGAGCCCGCGTTTGAGGACAGACAAGCTTGAAATTTTAGGATAGTGTCCCTAAATAAATTTTCTCGGGACCTTGTTTTTCGATTTTTTTTTATTAAGATGCCCATTGGCGAGAAAATGACCGTTTCACAAAATCCGGTTGATTCCCACTGGAGTCCGTAATTCTTCTTATTTTTACTAGATACCTTGCGTATAGCGAGATAAAAGGGAGATATTAAATGAGTTCAATAACCAGCATTGTACCTCTAGAATATTTTAAGGGATAATTAAATATTTTTTCAAAAACAAAATATATTTTCACGTTTTGGGGATTAATTTCACGATTTATATGGGTTAATCTTAAAACAATTGAATTTTTTTTTTTAAATCTTCTCGTTAATAATCGCATGATCTTTCTTATAGGGTATTTACGTAAGCCTACAGTTTGTCTCGGCTGTCGGGTACGATTAGGTCTATTGTGACCTGTAAGCCCTAAGTGTGAAAATCAGACAATGTTCTGCACCACTTTTTAGGAGTCATTTGTAAAACAGCTAACATAACTTTAATTTTTCTTTTACAAAAAAAACAAAAAAAAACCCGTATCTTCTCATTAATACCCGCATGATTTTTTTTTCAAATTTTTTGTTGTTGTTGCATAAGCCCGTTGTTTGTCACGGCTCTGGGGTAAGATTAGGTCAAATTGTGACCTGTAACTAGGCGTGAAAATCGGCAAGAAAATTGCAAAGTTGATCCTCTGATACGTCAAATGTTAGTACTGCGATGAGTGACGTATAACATCGAGTCGTCACTATAAACAGCGTCGTGGGCTAATGATGCCGTGACGTGAAGATTGAAGTGACGTCATTTCGCTGCTCGTGCTATTATTCTTCTTCACCCATCCCCCCACCCCCCACACTTTGGTACCGGTTTCAGGCCACTTTACAAATTTCAAATACATGCGATGAAAAAATCTCTGTAACTTCAGTAGCTGAACTGGCCCTTCGTCTGTCTTGTACTGTGTTTGTCTTAAATGGCGTAAATCTGTGTCTGTTACGTGAGTGTGCGTGTTGGGTTTCAGTTCGCGGCGCTTTGAGTCGATTTGCCAAAAATTGAGAAAAAGCACCTATATAATAACGGTATTATTATTATTATTATTATTATTATTATTAATAGCAATGTTACGCCAGACCACGGAGCTTACGAATGGCGGGAATCGCCGTGTGTCCGTCTTTATTTCTGTGTGCCAGTGTATGTGGATCAGAGGGTGGATTACAGTAAAAGGAGGTAGATTCCAGTCGCTACACGAGCCGGCCCACAGAGCGTACTAATGGCGGGACGCGCCGTGTGTCCGTCTTTATATGTGTGCACCGACGTGTGTGTTGATCAGGGGTTGACTTAGAGAGGAGGGAAATGGATCAGCATAATAAGCCCAAAAATATGACCAAATCTGAATGTTCCTAAAAGATAAAAGCATATGAGGTCCAAACAGTACGGTAGACTTTGGGATGAAATCCTCATCTTGTTTATTTGTGGGTAATTATACAGTATCTGACTACAGGATGAAATAGCCTTGCGCAACAACTCGTGTACGTACTGGCACCTTTAAACATAGCTGAACAAACTGGAGATGACAATGGGCTACGTACACTAGTTTTGACGTCACCTCCACCTCTTTGTGCCTTTCCTTCCCGCTCGTTTTGTGAAGAGAATAATGGTCTTTGTCATGGAGTTTAATGGGCTTTGGAATGAACTGGATTCTTGTCCACTCGGACTTTCGGGTGTTTTCCCACTCTCCCCCCCCCCCCTCCCCATTTCACCACCACCCGCCCTTTTAATTCTCGCGCCCGCCCTAAACAAAAAATTAAACAAATAAAAATAAAAAAAAATGGAAAGCTGGGAAAGGCAATAAGCTGAACGGTGCAAAGAAAGTTGAAGACGATTACTGGGCGGGCCGGGCACCTCACAGCAAGCGGATGTAAACATTAAAAAAAAAAAAAATCAACATCCCTAAATATGCATGAGTAGATGGATGGAAGCAACATGGATGATTAAAGGATGATTTAGAAATCCCGGGAAAAACAAGTATGACGTCACTGTTTTAACCCCTTTAACCCTAAAGTCGTATTCTCCGTTGTCATACGGCGCCAAGCTAATCTGGCACCACCCTTGAATTATCATGGTCGATCCGTCTCCTGCTGTAGTGCTTCGGGGTTAAAAGCGCCGTCAGACACTTTGTGTTGGTCTGTGTTTGTGGACCTTGCTGCTTGCAGTCGTATGGCCAGAGCTACTGATCGGCACATGACTGTTATTTCCCCACGTGCACACGCTGCCTGTAAACAAGTCTGGCCGCATTTTCTGCAAGCCAAACGCGTCACGCCGTCCCCGAACTTGACCTTGCACTGGGGCAAATGAACGCTGATGCAAAAGCCTCTTGCGTCTCACCACTCTAAAGAGCTCTCTGTATAGCATCACGACAACGTCATTCAAAGAAGCCGTCTAAGTCACGTGACTGACGGATCAGGAAGATTGGGGAATGGCTGATCGATCGTGTGTTGTCAAGTTCGTTCACGTGAGCGCCGTTTTTGGCCACTAATTCGGCCATTAGCGATGTCCGTAAATACTGCTCGCGGCTATTTAGGGACGGCGGCGTCTCCAGAAGAAGGGCTCTCTTTGATGTACGCCAGTAGAGAAACGAAGCCATAATATTTTTGGCATTCATTTTCTATTCGCGGATTCCAGCATCCAAACTTGTTTGCCACAAATGACACAAATACTGACTAACCCCTGTGGGCTGCAAGGGTTTTGGGGACCTGTGTTTGTATCAGGCAGGATTTAGTTTTCTTTCTAAGTCGAGACCATCCAGTTGTTTGTGACTGGGAGTGTGCCACGTTCATATCCCTCATCCTTTTTCAAATTATACCCCCCCCCCCTCCTCCCTCCTCTCTTCCTATCCTTACATTCTATGTTTAATCTCGTCACGTGTCGGTATTTGCACGTGAACACAGACACGTGTCTGCCCTTGACGTCAAACTTTTCTATCAGAGAACTCCGTCAAAAGACTGGATGGAGCGCAGCCTACATGGGGCCGATTCCTGCTGCTATGACAAACAAGAGGTACACGTTATCGCCAGAACCTTCTGCTGCTATCACAGACAATAGGTACACGTTATCGGTCAGAACCTTCTGCTGCTGTCACAGACAATAGGTACACGTTATCGGCCAGAACCTCCTGCTGCTGTCACATACAATAGGTACACGTTATCGCCAGAACCTCCTGCTGCTGTCACAGACAATAGGTACACGTTATCGCCAGAACCTTCTGCTGCTGGCGCTCATGTGAATCTCGGCCTGTTGCTAGTATATCAAGCGAGGGACTTATCGTGGACATTTACTTTTGATGAATAGTATATCAAGCGAGGGACTTACGAAGGTCATTTACTTTTGATGTTTAGTATATCAAGCGAGGGACTTACCATGGACATTCACTGTTGATGTTTACTTGAATGTAATCAATCGATCCCAACTGGCGATTTGTGAACATCTTTGACGGGCCTAACAAGGTAAACACTGGCAGGGAACGTCAAAGCCCCTTTTATTATCAATTTTAAAACATTACATGTTCTCAGGTTTATACACCTATATATCCCTGGCGTCTAGTTTGACAAGCTGTGAAACAACGTTTGATGGCAGCAGCTTAATATTTATGCTAAATTGCGCTAGACATAAGTACGCTCTCTCAGTCTTACCAACCTCGATCAAAGCTTTTGCGTTCAAGTCGGTTTGACTTTCAGTGATGTGTCAATCTAGCCTTATCATTCTCATCATTCACGTTTAGCTTCAGATCGCTGGTGGGAGGCGCTATTACAGATGATGATTTTGTTTGCTGCAATAATACATTTCTTCACATGAGATTAATAGTGCTTTGCTATTTTTTTTAAAAAATTATTATTATTATTATTATTATTTATTTATTTATTTTTTTTGGGGGGAGAGAGAGAGAGAGAGAGAGAGAGAGAGAGAGAGAGAGAGAGAGAGAGAGAGAGAGAGAGAGAGAGAGAGAGAGAGAGAGAGAGAGAGAGAACACAGTATTACGGGCACAATTTTCATTTTCACTTCAAACGTTGTTCATAGATCCACACCAACAGTTCCGAGTTCAAAAGTTAAAGAGAACATTCCATAGCTACAGTTTCGGCACTGCTGTTACACAGGGCAGAGTTAAGTGTATGTACTACTGTTACACAGTGCAGAGTTAAGTGTATGTACTATTGTTACACAGTGCAGAGTTAAGTGTATGTACTGCCTGCTGTTAAACAGTGCAGAGTTAAGTGTAAGTACTGCATGCTGTTACACAGGGCAGAGTTAAGTGTATGTACTACTGTTACACAGGGCAGAGTTAAGTGTATGTACTACTGTTACACAATGCAGAGTTAAGTGTATGAACTACTGTTACACAGTGCAGAGTTAAATGTATGTACTACTGTTACACAGTGCAGAGTTAAGTGTATGTACTGCATGCTGTTACACGGTGCAGAGTTAAGTGTATGTACTGCTGTTACACAGTGCAGAGTTAAGTGTGTGTACTGCATGCTGTTACACAGGGCAGAGTTAAGTGTGTGTACTATTGTTACACAGTGCAGATTTAAGTGTATGTACTACTGTTACACAGTGCAGAGTTAAGTGTATATACTACTGTTACACAGTGCAGAGTTAAGTGTGTGTACTACTGTTACACAGTGCAGAGTTAAGTGTATGTACTACTGTTACACAGTGCAGAGTTAAGTGTATGTACTACTGTTACACAGTGCAGAGTTAAGTGTATGTACTGCATGCTGTTACACAGTGCAGAGTTAAGTGTATGTACTGCTGTTATACAGTGCAGAGTTAAGTGTATGTACTACTGTTACACAGTGCAGAGTTAAGTGTATGTACTGCTGTTATACGGTGCAGAGTTAAGTGTATGTACTGCATGCTGTTACACAGTGCAGAGTTAAGTGTATGTACTACTGTTACACAGTGCAGAGTTAAGTGTATGTACTGCTGTCACAGGGCAGAGTTAAGTGTACGTACTGCATGCTGTTACACAGGGCAGAGTTAAGTGTATGTACTACTGTTACACAGGGCAGAGTTAAGTGTATGTACTGCTGTTATACAGTGCAGAGTTAAGTGTATGTACTGCATGCTGTTACACAGTGCAGAGTTAAGTGTATGTACTACTGTCACATAGGGAAGAGTTAAGTGTATGTACTGCATGCTGTTACACAGGGCAGAGTTAAGTGTATGTACTACTGTTACACAGTGCAGAGTTAAGTGTATGTACTACTGTCACAGGGCAGAGTTAAGTGTACGTACTGCATGCTGTTACACAGGGCAGAGTTAAGTGTATGTACTACTGTTACACAGGTCAGAGTTAAGTGTATGTACTGCTGTTATACAGTGCAGAGTTAAGTGTATGTACTGCATGCTGTTACACAGTGCAGAGTTATGTGTATGTACTGCATGCTGTTACACAGTGCAGAGTTAAGTGTATGTACTACTGTTACACAGTGCAGAGTTAAGTGTATGTACTACTGTCACATAGGGCAGAGTTAAGTGTATAGGTACTACTGTTACACAGGTCAGAGTTAAGTGTATGTACTGCTGTTATACAGTGCAGAGTTAAGTGTATGTACTGCATGCTGTTACACAGTGCAGAGTTATGTGTATGTACTGCATGCTGTTACACAGTGCAGAGTTAAGTGTATGTACTACTGTTACACAGTGCAGAGTTAAGTGTATGTACTACTGTCACATAGGGCAGAGTTAAGTGTATGTACTACTGTCACATAGGGCAGAGTTAAGTGTATGTACTGCATGCTGTTACACAGGGCAGAGTTAAGTGTATGTACTACTGTTACACAGGGCAGAGTTAAGTGTATGTACTACTGTTACACGGGGCAGAGTTAAGTGTATGTACTGCTGTTACACAGGGCAGAGTTAAGTGTATGTACTGCTGTTACACAGGGCAGAGTTAAGTGTATGTACTGCTGTTACACAGGGCAGAGTTAAGTGTATGTACTACTGTTACACGGGGCAGATTTAAGTGTATGTACTGCTGTTACACAGGGCAGAGTTAAGTGTATGTACTGCTGTTACACAGGGCAGAGTTAAGTGTATGTACTGCTGTTACACAGGGCAGAGTTAAGTGTATGTACTGCTGTTACACAGGGCAGAGTTAAGTGTATGTACTGCTGTTACACAGGGCAGAGTTAAGTGTATGTACTGCTGTTACACAGGGCAGAGTTAAGTGTATGTACTGCTGTTACACAGTGCAGAGTTAAGTGTATGTACTGCATGCTGTTACACAGGGCAGAGTTAAGTGTATGTACTACTGTTACACAGGGCAGAGTTAAGTGTATGTACTGCATGCTGTTACACAGGGCAGAGTTAAGTGTATGTACTGCTGTTACACAGTGCAGAGTTAAGTGTATGTACTACTGTTAAGTGTATGTACTACTGTTACACAGGGCAGAGTTAAGTGTATGTACTACTGTTACACAGGGCAGAGTTAAGTGTATGTACTACTGTTACACAGGGCAGAGTTAAGTGTATGTACTACTGTTACACAGGGCAGAGTTAAGTGTATGTCATTCATCTTTCGCGTGCACCGCGCTGTAACGTGTTGAAAGCAGCAGACGACATGAATGTGACTGATCCATTGTATGTTGTAAGGTTTCGTGATCAATCTGAAATAACACGAGTAATTAGAAATGCACAAGTGTGCCCCTCACACACACGCTTGTTCTTCAACAGTTTAGAGTTATCTGGCGGGAAACAAGAAGTATTCGCCCTTTGACTGCCCCTAGCTGCTTCTGTCACCATGATTCCCGTAGGACAAAAGCCTCTACCGGCAGTCACAGCGCCAAGCTACTAACATTACTGTCTATACCGGCCACCAACGGAGCTCAAACGCTGACGTGTCCCTTCCCAGCTCAGAGCCATGGCCACCCAATGAGCAAAGGTCCCCGGCCCCACAACGGCCGCAGTCAGCCCTCGCACGGGTCCACTGCGGCCGTCGTGAGGCCGAAGACGTTTTGCTACAGGGGCAGTTGCATGAGTGAGCTTAGTCCTGCGCCAGCCACACAGCAAGGGAGCCTACTCTACTAGAGCACTTTAGTGACTGCCACAGGACCAGGCTGACTCAGTCAAGGGAGGTCTGCGCACTGGGTGTGGCGTGGGTCAGTTGACAGATGACGATGAGGCGTAACATGGCCGCTCCGTGTTGTCGTCTGTATCACACGTTTTCTCCACAGTTGCCTCCTCCACGGCGGAACCGGATGTGGGCACCACGTGACTTGACGCATGCGCCTGAACCTTGCCAGGTTGTGTCTTCAGCGATTTCTGCCACCTAAAATCACGGCACACTTCAAAATCGTTCAGATCCATCGAATTATTTTTTTAAATAATAATTTTTATTCATTTCTGTTTGTTTGGCGTACGCCAGATTGACCATGGTTCGTTTTGTTTGGCTTTGAAGTTGAAAATTCAATTTGAAAAATAAATCCAAAGAAGTGGCCTTTACAAAAGAAAAACTATTTCTTGACCCACTGTGACCGTGACCTTTAATAGAAGTCACAGAAATTGGTATGGTTAGAAAGGTCTCGCCAAGCAGTGTCCCTGGACCAAGATTTTACGTGTGCGGCTGGAATTGTCTCCTACAGACTGTTCACGTTTAAAGCTGAGCTTCAGTCTTCTTGTTCCGCCCGCACGTGTTTTTTTTTTTGGAAAACTTTCCGGGACCCAGCTCTGATATACATCGCCGCTAAGTCGGTCAAACCGCTCACGGCACTGACTAAGTTGGCGCAGTTTGACCTCCGTCAGCTCGGGGTCGATACAAGGCACGTAGTCATGTCCAAAGTACGCAGAACGTGAGATACATTGCAGTTTGACCTTCGTCATCTCGGGGTCTATAGAAGGCACGTAGTCATGTCCAAAGTACGCAGAACGTGAGATACATTGCAGTTTGACCTTCGTCATCTCGGGGTCTATACAAGGCACGTAGTCATGTCCAAAGCAAGTAGAAAGTGAGATACACTGCAGTCACAAGTGACCCCCTATCAGCTTTACGTAGACCTACACACGACTGTTCTGTAGCAGACGATACTGACAAATAACTGGACGATACATATAACAGCCACACTCCAAGGACGATACATATAGTGACAGCCACACTCCATGGACGATACATATAATGACAGCCACACTCCATGGACGATACATATAATGACAGCCACACTCCATGGACGATACATATAGTGACAGCCACACTCTAAGTGACAGCCACACTGCATTATGCACCTGTTGAATAGGGCTGTGGCAACTACTGTTTGGCAATACAGATGCAGGCGCTGTGGCCGCTCTCAAACTGATGCAAGTTCCGTTTGGTTATTTGTTAAGGTTTCGTCTGCTGCAGGATAAGTCACAGTCCCACTGTAATCGTAAGTAAGCTGATAGGATTTTCCTTGTGATCCCACGTTCTGTCCACGTCGTGCGACACGAGACTGGCCTCTACATTCATTATATCCAGTTTATTGTGCCACTGGCACCGAAGTGAACGGGGACTAATTGACCTCTGCAGATGATGCGCGCCTTATAAAGGCCCCTGCAGTTGAAACTCCGCAAAGTGAACGGAGACTAGTTGGCCTCTGCAGATGATGCGCGCCTTATAAAGGCCCCTGCAGTTGAAACTCCGCAAAGTGAACGGGGACTAGTTGGCCTCTGCAGATGATGCGCGCCTTATAAAGGCCCCTGCAGTTGCAACTCCGCAAACTCAGTTGGTGAGCTCGGGGCCCTAGCTGGGTATTTTATTAACACGTGCGGGACAGGACAAAAATTGATTGATTGATTGTGCATTGCTTAACGTCCCGACAGCAACAAGTCTTTCTCAGGACGTGCCTGCACTACTTGTGAAAAAAAAAAAAAAACCCAACAGAATATTGAATGTATGTCGCCAGCCGGTCCAATACGTTAAATAAACCTACGACATGAGGCCTAAATAAAGCTAAGACCATTTAGCAACACACACCCAATATCAAGAGCTACAGGCAGCACAGAAAGTAGGGAGAGTTTTAAAAAGACAAATACAGGTGAATGGACCAAGGGTAGACAGAAACACATGTCCCAGAATAGAGGGAAAAAAAAACACCCTGTGGGGCTGACCAGGGTGACCCTGGAAACTAAAAAGTAGTTAACCCCACCCGTCCCCCAGGCAGACCCGGGTGGGGGACGGGACAAAAAGACCGAGTTTCAGCTTTACGCTACGTTTCCATAAGCACGAATCCGATACGAATACGATACGAACCCGATGCGGTAATGCGATTTTCGCTCAAAATTCGTGTTTCCATATAATACGTGCGACATCCGAATTGCGCCTGTTTGGGAAGCATTGATATCACGCAAACAGCAGACTGGCGCTTGTGTGGAAAGCACTGATATCACGCAAACAGCAGACTGGCGCTTGTGTGGAAAGCACTGATATCACGCAAACAGCAGACTGGCGCTTGTGTGGAAAGCACTGATATCACGCAAACAGCAGACTGGCGCCTGTGTGGGAAGCACTGATATCACGCTAACAGCAGACTGGCGCCTGTGTGGGAAGCACTGATATCACGCAAACAGCAGACTGGCGCAAGAACTTGTGACTGATGACAAAATGTAGGTCATACTGTCGGCCCGAACACATCCGAGATAAGACCGAGATGGGATGAACCAAAGTCTCTTCTATATAAGAGTCATTACTCACATAGTCCCTTTTATATGAGAGCTGCACTCGCTGTCACGGGTCTCTACCTATTGTCTTTGACCTGATTCTGATTTTGAAAAATATTTGAAAAAGCCTCGCAAATTTCCCAGTGCATCAGTGAGCTCTATAAGGCCGGTCACAGTGCATACACGTCAATGTTTTGAGAGCGAGCGAGCGAGCGAGAGAGAGAGAGAGAGAGAGAGAGAGAGAGAGAGAGAGAGAGAGAGAGAGAGAGAGAGAGAGAGAGAGAGAGAGAGAGAGAGAGAGAGAGAATGAGAGATGATGATGATGATGATGATGATGATGATGAAACTTTATTTTTCAACGGTAAAAAGTTTCGACAGAAAACAAATCGTCATTTTACAAACTTGCCGTTGCTAACATCTACAGCATAAAAAAGGGAAAACTATAAAAAAAAATATTTACATGCAAAACCCAATAGCATCATTATCTACCAAAAAAATAATAACACTCATCACACACACATGCACACACGCACGCACGCGCACGCGCCGCTCACACAAACACCCACACACACAAACAAACACGAGCACACACACACACACACACACACACACACACACACACACACACACACACACACACACATAAAAACCATCTTATGAAATACATAAGGTAAGGAAATATTACAGTACCTGAGAAGTACTAAGTTTGACTCATCAGGTAATCAGAAAGTTTTGTTTTAGAACTTCCTGGTGAGGTAAGAGAGAGAGAGAGAGAGAGAGAGAGAGAGAGAGAGAGAGAGAGAGAGAGAGAGAGAGAGAGAGAGAGAGAGAGAGAGAGAGAGAGAGAGAGAGAGAGAGAGAAAGAGACAGACAGACAGACAGACAGACAGACAGACAGACAGACAGGGACAGAGAGAGAGAGAGAGAGAGAGAGAGAGAGAGAGAGAGAGAGAGAGAGAGAGAGAGAGAGAGAGAAATGGAATGAAATTAAATGGAACTTTATTTCTCAACGGATGAAGTAATTAGCACGTGTGCCATTTTTCATACTTGCCGTTGCTACTCTACAAAACACAGGGTAATAATTGTAATACTAATAGTACCAAATTACACAAAGAAAAATTAGGAGACATTAAACATGAAGAGACATTAAACAAAATTCATTCATTCATTCGGTCATACAAAAGCAAACGAAAAACAGAAAGTACACGCAACTGACGCGCGCACACACATACACGCTCGCGCGCACACACAGACACGCTCGCGCGCACACGCAGACACACGCTAAAGCTAACTTGACCTATATACGAAGCAAATCATTTGGATCATAGTGAAAATTCACTTCAGACAGCAAAAATTATTTGGATTATAATAGAAACTTGAATTATGTAATTAGGCGATTATTATTAGTATGGACAAACCATACGGCAGCATGCACTGATTATACGATAAGCACATGTTTGATACCGATACTTGTGGTAGATTATGTATCAGCAGACAAGTACTTGAAAGAGGAGAGGGAGCTAGCGTGTGTTATACATGTAGGCATTTTGTTCCAGAAAAATGCGCCTGAGAAAGATACACTGGTTTTAAAGAGATCTATCCTGGGGCGAGGTGTAATAAAGTTTCGTCTTGAAGTAGAATAACCTGAACTTGCCTTGATAAAGAGCTTACAAAGATATTCTGGGTGAATCTCATTCCAGATTTTATACATAACCACACCCTTGTTTAAGAGGTGATGCTTGCTAAGAGGTAGCATTTTAAGTTTTTCAAGTTTTTCGTCAGTTGTGGGCTGAATCAGGCAGGATATGTTTCGCTGTTCTCCGATGCAGGGAGTTAAGCCTCTTCAAGTGTATGTCACCGCTGCCATCCCATATCGTGGACGCATAATCGATGTGGGATTTGAAATGTGCATTGTAAAATAACTTGCGGGCATCAACATCGATAAAGTACTTCAACTTTGAAAGCATAAAAACATTTCTAGCAACAGTTTTACATACAGCATTTATGTACGATTGCCACTTCATTTGGTCATCAACAATTACACCAAGTAATCGGTGTTCCGTGACCTGAGAGAGAGAGAGAGAGAGAGAGAGAGAGAGAGAGAAGAGAGAGAGAGAGAGAGAGAGAGAGAGAGAGAGAGAGAGAGAGAGAGAGAGAGAGAGAGAGAGAGAGAGAGAGAGAGAGAGAGAGAGAGAGAGAGAGAGAGAGAGATGTCACATCTAGAGTATTGCGTCGAAGGCTGTGTGATGACGGAATTTCTGCTTTTACATCACCGTCACTGTCTGATGTTCTCCAGAAGTCGAGGTTTTTTAATTTAAAAAAATGATATTTATAGAATTATTTTTCGAAAACGACGAAGAAATACAACGCTGGCTAACGAACGCATTCAATGGCTTTCTCCAGTCCGGCTATATCTAAATTCTCCAGTCCGGCTATATCTAAATTCTCCAGTCCGGCTTTATCTAAACTCTCCAGTCTGGCTATATCTAAATTCTCTAGTCCGGCTATATCTAAATTCTCCAGTCCTGCTATATCTAAATTCTCTAGTCCGGCTATATCAAAATTCTCCAGTCCGGCTATATCAAAATTCTCCAGTCCGGATATATCAAAATTCTCCAGTCCGGATATATCTAAATTCTCCAGTCCGGCTATATCTAAATTCTCCAGTCCGGCTATATCAAAATTCTCCAGTCCGGCTATATCAAAATTCTCCAGTCCGGCTATATCAAAATTCTCCAGTCCGGCTATATCTAAATTCTCCAGTCCGGTTATATCTAAATTCTCCAGTCCGGCTATATCTAAATTCTCCAGTCCGGCTATATCTAAATTCTCCAGTCCGGCTATATCTAAATTCTCCAGTCCTGCTATATCTAAATTCTACAGTCCGGCTATATCTAAATTCTCCAGTCCGGATATATCTGAATTCTCCAGTCCGGCTATATCAAAATTCTCCAGTCCGGCTATATCAAAATTCTCCAGTCCGGATATATCTAAATTCTCCAGTCCGTCTATATCTAAATTCTCCAGTCCGGCTATATCTAAATTCTCCAGTCCGGATATATCTAAATTCTCCAGTCCGTCTATATCTAAATTTTCCAGTCCGGCTATATCTAAATTCTCCAGTCCGGCTATATCTAAATTCTCCAGTCCGGCTAAATCTAAATTCTCCAGTCCGGCTATCTAAATTCTCCAGTCCGGCTATATCTAAATTCTCCAGTCTGGCTATATCTAAACACGCACGTGGTGGAGTCGTAGTCGTAGTATGATAAACACACCAGACGCACGCACCTAAGGTTCTTTTAAATAAACTTCGTTTAGCTGCAACCCGTCACACGCGGCTAAAGGATGTAGGCTACACTGGAGTAACAGTTCCAACAATATTTTAATTCAGCGATGCGATCTCTACACAATGCTTTCCCAAATGCACCAACACTGACACAATGTCTCTTCTGCAAATGTCAACACTGGCGACACAAAGTTCCTCACACAACGTACACCACCGTTACGCTGCGTCTCTCACAATGTACACCCTATACGGGCCACGTACCTACGATAAACTGTGTGTCCCTACAACTGACAATGCATGACAATGTACACACGTGCTTCCTAGCATCAACTTTTATAGTAAAACAATTTTCCAGAAAATCCACCGAATTTACACAACGCAACCAATCAGAACGGAACACGTAACTGAAACTCATAAATGTTAATAAAAATGAACTTTCTAGAATAACTACAATAGTCTACAAAAATTTGACTGCTCATTTCAGCTCCAAATCCTGTTGTGCAATGACGTCACACAAAAGTATGGCACACCGTTCACGACCTTTCATAACACGCAAAGGGGCTGCTAAATTCACGCGCACAGAGAACAACTATGGCTAAAAATAGAGCAGCTCTACTACCGCTATCCTCCGTGCGACTTTGCTAGAAGCTTCCGGACTAAACTTAGCGTATCATAACAAAACTAATTCCGCTATCTGCGCGAACAATAGAGAATCTCACTGAAAAGGTACGTGATATGTAACCATGATAGCTCAAATAAATATCGGATCGTTTCCTACGATTAACACATGCATACTCTCACAGAACAACACAACCACAATCGTAACAACCCGCAAGTGAATATAATGAAAATAACGGACTCTAATGTGGGTCAACCGACTTCCTATAAACAGTCATTTTAACTCTTCAATGAGACATCCAATTTCAAAATGCGCGGAGGCTCTCCCAGGCACCCTTTGAATGAAACACGTCCCCTAATTTCAAACTTGTACGTATGTAAACTTTGGAGATTTTCTTCCTTTACTTACATACGCGCGCGCACGCACGCACGCACGCGCGCGCACGCACACACACACACACACACACACACACACACACACACGCACACACACGCACACACATCCACACGCGCACACATCCACACACGCACACATCCACACACACACACACACACACACACACACACACACACACACACACACACACACACACACACACACACACACACACACACACACACACACATTTAATAATAATAATAAATTTATTTCAGTTTTTGCAGGCCATCAGGCCCATATGAACACAAAATACAATTTACAACCAGAAAATACAGGAAGGTGGTTGTAAAACACACTCATATAGCATTACATCAGCGCACATAAATAAACAAAAAACAAGAAAAGTTCAAAGCAAATCCCTCTAATTCCTTAATTTAAGGCAACCTGAAATATACATAGCAACTTTAAAGACCAGTTTATCATGTAGGTTTCCACACAGCAGCTGAACTTTAAGATCGGATGGGAATCTGTAGTAAAACAGTGGAATGTACTTTTTACGTAAAGGGGCATATTTTGGACACTCGAACAGAAAATGACACAAATCTTCAGCCTTATGCCAATCACATGAATTACATTCTGGATTAGTGATGGGTTTTCCAAATCTGGATACTCCGTTTAAAGGTAAACGGTTACATCTAAGTAAACATATTGCCCGCCTGAGTTCACAAGAGTTCAGCTGCCCTATGTAACTGGCTCTAAGTATTTCTGGGTGGTAATGGCAGTATTCTGTGTTTGAGGTAAGGGATGCATGCCAGTCCTGTCGGAAACAATCCATCAGCCGATCTTTGAATATCTGAATGAACAGAGGAGTGTTTCCAACTGACTGCATTTCCCATACATACCCAAACCCGTGCATACACAATAGAGTCTTTATTTGCGTAGCCCAGTTCGATCTACCCGAAGCATCATGCATATATAACATCGTGTAACACTGTCTTGGGTATCTGTTTTCTGACATGGTAAGAAGTCTGCACCAGTACTTCACCATTCGAACATAGGCATCAATATACATAGGGAATCTTCCACACTCACCCAGCGCAATATTGTTTTTAACATCTCTTCCAACACCAAGGACCATTTTACAAACCTTTATATGAACCTGCTCAATTACATCATGTCTCTGGAAACCCCAGACCTCTGACCCGTATAGCACAATGGGTTTAATCTTGACATCAAAAATGTGAAAAACAGTGTCAGCTGGCAAGTTTTGTAATTTGAAGTATAGTCTTTTGATGCCTGCAACTGCTCTCCTGGTTTTTCCAGCTAAGTTTTCTACACATCTAGCCCAGTTCAGAGTAGAGGAAAATATCACACCAAGGTAAGTATAACTGGACTCGACTTGAATCTGCTTGTCAGCATAAAACCATTTTTCACAATTTTTCACAAAACCTCCATTTTTGAAGACCACCACTTTTGTCTTGTCCATGTTCACAGTGAGACCCCATTTTTTACAGTATTTTTCTAAACAATTAATTTTCTTTTGGAGATCTGCTACAGAGTCAGAGACAATGGCTATATCATCAGCATACATAAGAAGGAAAATACCCAGTGGGTCTGCAAAAATATCAATGCCACGTGCACCGCACGATGATATTTCTGTCTCAAATTCTGAAAGAAAGATAGAAAACAGCAGTGGGCTCAACACACAACCTTGTCGCACCCCTGACATGCAATCAAAGTAGTCGGTAACTTTGGTTCCAACCCTTACAGCAGCTTTTACATGTTTGTACATACTCTCAAGTGTCTGAAGCAACTTTCCATGAACTCCTTTACGTAGCAAGAGATACAACAGTTTTGTCCTGTGCACACTGTCGTAAGCTTTAGAAAAATCTACGTACATGGTGTAAAAACGGCCACCCTGCTTGCTAAGATACTTTTGCACTAGTGCCTGTAAGCAAAAAATGTTGTCTATAGTACTGTATCCTTTACGGAAGCCAGCTTGGGCCTCAGGAATACAATCATTCTCTTCACAAAAACGATACATGATAAACTGGTCTTTAAAGTTGCTATGTATATTTCAGGTTGCCTTAAATTAAGGAATTAGAGGGATTTGCTTTGAACTTTTCTTGTTTTTTGTTTATTTATGTGCGCTGATGTAATGCTATATGAGTGTGTTTTACAACCACCTTCCTGTATTTTCTGGTTGTAAATTGTATTTTGTGTTCATATGGGCCTGATGGCCTGCAAAAACTGAAATAAATTTATTATTATTATTATTATTATTATTATTATTACACACACACACACACACACGCTCGCGCGCGCGCGCGCGGCGTGCACAACGCTTCGCGCTTTGTACAACTGACGAGCTTTGCGTAACTAGAAAGTGATTTAATTTGTATCTTGTTATTTTACTGTCAGAGTTTTGTATCTTGTTATTTTACTGTCAGAGTTTTAGTCCAGCCCGCCCGATGGTGTCATGTGTGTTCTTTTGAAATCGCTCCACCGCGTCCCGTCCTAAAGTCTCTTCTATAAATAGAAGACTTAACCAATGGCCCCCCTGAGTAACGCAATATACGTTTCGTGTTCGCTTTGCAGTCGGACGCGCCAAGAAAATCGGTACTGCATTTAACAAATGTAAACACACAATCATAAAAATGACCTGCACTAATTGTTCGGTCTCGGATTCGGATCTTTTTCTTGTCGGATTGTGCTTATGGAAACATAGCCTTAATTCACTCGAGACGAACGGCATCCGGATTGGATGCACTTCGTCTCGAATGAGTTAAAGTGTATGACTGGCGAGGGGCGGACGACCATAGAGAATAGAGTGACATTTTGTATCTCACGTCAGCCAGAAAGGACATGTAAGTGGGGCGTTTTAGCATTTGAGGCCGGCCCTAACGGGCTGCACACAATATGCTTGGTGTCCACGCACACGCCGCGCTCAACAAGTACACGCCGCACTCAACCAGTACACGCCGCACTCAACCAGTACACGCCGCACTCAACGAGTACACGCTGCACTCAACGAGTACACGCCGCACTCAACCAGTACACCTGCACTCAACCAGTACACGCCGCACTCAACAAGTACACGCCGCACTCAACAAGTACACGCCGCACTCAACAAGTACACGCCGCACTCAACAAGTACACGCCGCACTCAACGAGTACACGCTGCACTCAACAAGTACACGCCGCACTCAACACGTACACGCCGCACTCAACCAGTACACGCCGCATCCAACGAGTACACTTTAGGTAACCCTGACTGCCAGTAATAATAATAAAAATAATAATAACGGTATTTATAATGGGCATAACTTATAATAATTATGACTCTAAGCGCGCACTCACGACTCGCGCACACTTGCGCACTCTTCTGGCAATAAAGAGTGGGGAGTGTGATGATGTTATAGTGCTAGAACTGTTGAAATAGGTGAGTTTTGAGGGCGGACTGGAAGGAGGAGAGTTTTTTTGACGGAGAGAGAGAGTGGGAGAGTGTTCCAGGTGGATTGACCGTAGACGGAGAAGGAGCGGGGGCCGAAAGTGCTGAGTTTGGTGCGGGGGATGTGGAGGCGGAGAGGGTCGGAGGCAGAGCGGAGGGAGCGGAAAGGAGTGTAGGGGTGAAGTAAGTTGGGGAGATAGGCAGGAGCGTAGTTGTTGAGGGATTTGTAGCAGAGAGACAGAATCTTGTGTTGGATGCGTTGGGGATGGGGAGCCTGTGGAAGCAGACTGTGTGTGAAATCCGCATCATTAGCGGCGTGGATTGCAAGTGGTGTCAGCAAGAGGCATAGACCCTTACGAGTGCCGGCGATTGCGGGGGCTCATGAGGATCCAAACCTCTTGCAGCGGCGTGGTGTTGGGTTAATAATATTCACCTCCTCTGTTATAATATTCATCTCTTCTGTTATCATATGCATCTCCTCTGTTATAAAATATATCTCTTCTGTTATAATATTCATCTCTTCTGTTATAATATTCATCTTGTCTTTTATAATATTCATTCTCCTCTGTTATAATATTCATCTCCTCTGTTGCACAATGACTCCTGTCGTGTACAGTCAAATCTTTGTTCACGACTGTAACTCGAAACACTTTGTGTCAAGGCAGTTAAATCTTTTTACAACAGTCAACACAAACACACAAACATAGTTTTACCTTCGGTTATCGTGACCACCGACTGAGCTGTAGGGGCCGACACAAGATTCTCTTCTAATGGTCGCCCCTCTGAGGAAGACACGAGGGAAAACACAAGGCGTTCAAATCTGGCGTCACGACACAAAAAGAGAGAGAACATCCGAACTTCAAAGAACTAACTGTTTAAAAATCACCATCATCAGCATCAGCATCAGCATCATCACCATCACCATCACCATCGCCATCATCATCATGATCATCACCATCATGATCATCATCATCACCATTATCATCACCATCACCATCATCATCATCATCGTCGTCGTCGTCGTCGCCATCATCATCATCACCACCACCATCATCATCATCACCATCATCATCATCACTATCATCATCATCATCACCACCACCACCATCATCATCACCATCACCACCATTATCATCACCACCATCATCGTCATCATCATCATCACCATCATCACCATCACCATCATCATCATCATCATCACCACCACCATCATCATCATCATCATCATCATCATCATCATCACCACCATCATCACCACCACCACCATCATCATCATCATCATCACCATCATCATCATCATCATCATCATCATCATCATCATCAGCCCTTAGGCTGTCGGCGGTTTTTTTTTTGTCGCGACGATCTCTGCAGATAACCCTAACCCTGACCCATCCTTCAGGAATCATGTCGACAAACAGCGCTATTAACAGCCAGTGAGTTGTGCTGATCGTGCTGACGGCCATGCTAACCTGGTGAGGCCGGGGCGGTGTTGTTTTTTAGCAGGGCAGTACGAGGCCTCCGGGTGCCGTATTTTGTCAATGACCGCCATCAGCCCGCGCCTGGACTGCCGCATTGGCTCGCTGTACTCGCCGTCCTCCTCCTCCACGGCCTGCAAGGCAATAGACACTCGTCATTCGGCACACAACACTAGTGGCAGCCGCCCAGTGTCACTGCACATCGTAATGAGGCACACAACACTAGTGGTAGCCGCCCAGTGTCACTGCACATCGTCATGCGGCACACCACACTAGCGGCAGCCACCAGGTGTCACTGCACATCGTCATGCGGCACACCACACTAGCGGCAGCCACCAGGTGTCACTGCACATCGTCATGCGGCACACAACACTAGTGGCAGCCGCCCAGCGTCACTGCACATCGTCATGCGGCACACAACACTAGTGGCAGCCGCCCAGTGTCACTGCACATCGTCATTCGGCACACAACACTAGTGGCAGCCACCCAGTGTCACTGCACATCGTAATGCGGCACACAACACTAGCGGCAGCCACCAGGTGTCACTGCACATCGTCATGCGGCACACAACACTAGTGGCAGCCGCCCAGTGTCACTGCACATCGTCATTCGGCACACAACACTAGTGGCAGCCACCCAGTGTCACTGCACATCGTAATGCGGCACACAACACTAGTGGCAGCCACCCAGTGTCACTGCACATTGTCATGCGGCACACAACACTAGTGGCAGCCACCAGGTGTCACTGCACATCGTCATTCGGCACACAACACTAGTGGTAGCCGCCCAGTGTCACTGCACATCGTCATTCGGCACACAACACTAGTGGCAGCCACCCAGTGTCACTGCACATCGTCATGTGGCACACAACACTAGTGGCAGCCACGCAGTGTCACTGCACATCGTCATGCGGCAGACAACACTAACAGCAGTCACCAGGTGTCACTGCACATCGTCATGCGGCACACCACACTAGCGGCAGCCACCAGGTGTCACTGCACATCGTCATGCGGCACACCATACTAGCGGCAGCCACCAGGTGTCACTGCACATCGTCATGCGGCACACAACACTAGTGGCAGCCACCAGGTGTCACTGCACATCAATCTACTACAACTCGTCATTTGGCACACAACACTAGTGGCAGCCACCAGTCATCGCTACCCAGACAAACTGAACACCACATCAGTACCAGAGGTATATAGATCCTAATGAGTCCTCTTTTTGCTGAGATGCATGAGGATCTATACCTTTTGCTGAAACCACTGTGTTTCCGTGTTTCTGGGACGGCTTTGGATCTGTGACGCAGAATGAACCTAGTTGAGAAACGAGACATGCGTCCGCCAGCAGTGTATGGTTAACAGCTGTTTATAACACAACTGCCTGCCAACATCCTCAATTTGCATGCAAATCGTAAATGTAGATGACGTCACTCACAACACATGACTAGAAATCTTGAAGCTATACCGCCATTTTCGTTACATTGGCACAGACACACGGGCACACAGCCATGTTACATTGGCACACGGGCACACAGCCATGTTATTTATTTATTTATTACATGGTATTTATATGGCGCATTTCTCATATTCAATATAATATAACTCAATGCGCAGAATGTAGCCGCGAACTGAACCCAACAAGCACGCTCACGTGAATCACACGCATTCACTCACACACTGTACGTAAACACAGAACATTCACGTGGTGCTAAGGGCAAGCTCAAGCGAGCTACTGAAGCCGTGACGGTATTTGGAAATCGTTTTGTATTTGAAATTTGATTAAGTTGGCTGAAACTGACACCAAAGTGAAGGGGAAGGAAGAACCGGAGTACCCGGAGAAAGAACCCCCGACGGTCCGCCCGAATTAACGGTGACACTAGAGGAGAAAAGTCCGACGCCGGAACCCGGAATCGAACCACGCACCTTTAGCATTGGTGGCAGGCGCCTTAACCACTGCGCCACGGACCGCCCCGTTACATTGGCACACGGGCACACAGCCATGTTACATTGTCACACGGGCACACAGCCATGTTACATTGTCACACGGGCACACAGCCGTGTTACATTCACACAGGCACAGAGGCACACAGCCGTGTTACATTGGCACAGGCACACAGCCATGTTACACTGGCATAGGCATACAACCATGTTCTTCGCCCGCCTTTATGACATCAGTGGAATGAAGTGAGGTGTGCACATCAGGTAGCAGCCATCCTGCGCGAACGTAACCAGTGTTTAGCGGACGAACCTACGTGGCTCTTATTGTTAGTTTCGGTTAGAAAAGACCACATTTTGGGTGGTCTGTGATTTTGGACCTTGGAGTTTAAGCAGTGAGGATCTTCTAGAACGCATATAACTGATAATTTCTAGCAGTTTCACGTAGTGAAAATATCACCTCCAGAGTGGCAAACCTGAAAATGTTATAGAGGGCTTATAATTCCATACAGGCCACGCTAGACCTGTTCAACTACATGACATTAACTAGGAGTGTCGACACCAACTCCATAGAGGCCACGCTAGACTCGTTGAGGTACATGACATTAACTCGGAGTGTCGACACCAACTCCATAGAGGCCACGCTAAACTCGTTCAACTACATGACATTAACTCGGAGTGAAGACAGCACCTCCACAGAGACCAGGCTCAGGATTTTCTTGGCGGATTATAATTAATAATTCACCCAACAGTTACAAGTAGTGAAGAAATCGCCTCCAAAGAGGTGAAGCTGAGAAAACTCAAACAGACTCATAGTCATATAAACATCCAAACAGTACAAGACAGTCAAAGCTGAGGGACCTGTAGTGGTCTTCTAATGACATAATTATCCTAACAGTTACAAAGAGTGTGGATATCACCTCTAGAAAGGCAAAGCTCAGCATCATTTATTACACAATTATCCTAACAGTTACACGCAGTGTACATATCACCTCTAGAGAGGCAAAGCTAAGCAGCCTCTAGTAGTCGCTATAATGACACAATAATTATCCTAAGAGTTACAAGCAGTGTACATATCACCTCTAGAGAGGCAAAGCTAAGCAGCCTCTAGTAGTCTCTTTTAATGACACAATAATTATCCTAAGAGTTACAAGCAGTGTACATATCACCTCTAGAGAGGCAAAGCTGAGGATCCGCTCCTTGAAGGAGGTGGAGTCGGACACGTCAGTGGGGTATGTGTCGTCCCACGTGACCATCAGTTTAGGCACTACCCCCACGGGCCGCGCTGGCTTGTCCTGCTTGATGAGCTTCGTCAGGTGCGTCCGCCGGTGGTGGGTGCTATGTACAGGGGGTAGGAAACAAGTGAAAGGCAAAGGTCAAGGTGAGGTTATGCATCATGTCAAGGGGAGATACGGTCATTCCTTGATGTAAATTTGAGGTCAAGGTGAAGGGCAGTCATTATGTAACTCTGAGGTCAACGGGAAGGTCATCCACGATGTCAAATTGATGTCAAGGAGAAGATCAGACATGGTGTAAATGTAAGGTCAAGGAGAAGGTCAGGCATGGTGTAAATGTGAGGTCAAGGAGAAGATCAGGCATGGTGTAAATGTGAGGTCAAGGAGGTCAGGCATGGTGTAAATGTAAGGTCAAGGAGAAGGTCATTCATGGTGTAAATGTGAGGTCAAGGAGAAGGTCAGTCATGGTGTACTTGTGAGATCAATGAGAACGTCATTTATGGTGTACTTGTGAGGTCAAGGAGAAGGTCCGGCATGGTGTACTTGTGAGATCAAGGTCAGGCATGGTGTACTTGTGAGGTCAAAGAGAAGGTCAGGCATGGTGTACTTGTGAGGTCAAGGAGAAGGTCAGGCATTGTTTACTTGGGAGGTCAAAGAGAAGGGCAGTCATGGTGTACTTGTGTAAGGACAAACCAAACATCCAGGAGTAAGACTGTGTTTAACAGGGCCGAGGGCCATGCAGCAAGATCTATGTCGGGTCTGCGACAGAAGCCAAGCGTCAGGAGTATGGTGATGAAATGAGGAAGAGGGCGGAAGGGGGGGGGGGGAGGATGCGGGAAAGGGGGGAGGCCAAGGGGGCGGGGGGGGGGGTGGGGGGGGGTTGGGCTTGGTTCATGACCATGATTTTAGTCCTGAATTTTGGTACTAATCTGGCAATAAGTTCACAAAGTCAGGCGGCGATCGGATGATGATGAGAGTGAACAATGGTGGACTGATCGTACATGGTGTCCTGGAGTACGCTAGGTCTGAAAAAGGCGTCAGGAGGTCATGCCAGGGAGTATGCTAGGTCTGAGAAAGGCATCAGAAAGTCATGTCCGGGAGTACGCTAGGTCTGGGAAAGGCATCAGAAGGTCATGTCCTGGAGTACACTAGATCTGGGAAAGGCATCAGGAGGTCATGCCAGGGAGTACGCTAGGTCTGGGAAAGGCATCCGAAGGTCATGTCCTGCAGTAAGCTAGGTCTGGGAAAGGCATCAGGAGGTCATGTCCTGCAGTACGCTAGGTCTGGGAAAGGCATCAGGAGGTCATGTCCTGCAGTACGCTATGTCTGGGAAAGACATCAGGAGGTCATGTCCTGCAGTACGCTAGGTCTGGGAAAGGCATCAGGAGGTCATATCCTGCAGTACGATAGGTCTGGGAAAGGCATCAGGAGGTCATGTCCTGGAGTACGCTAGATCTGGGAAAGGCATTAGAAAGTCATGCCAAGGAGTACGATAGGTCTGGGAAAGGCATCAGGAAGTCATGTCCTGCATGACGCTAGGTCTGGGAAAGGCATTAGAGTCATGCAAAGGAGTACACTAGGTCTGGGAAAGGCATCAGGATGTCATGTCCTGCATGACGCTAGGTCTGGGAAAGACATCAGGAGGTCATGTCCAGGAGTACGCTAGGTCTGGGAAAGGTGTCAGGAGGTCATACCAGGGAGTACGCCAGGTCTGAGAAACGCATCAGAAGGTCATGTCCGGGAGTACGCTAGGTCTGGGAAAGGCATTAGAAGGTCATGCCAGGGAGTACGCTAGGTCTGGGAAAGGCATCAGGAGGTCATGTCCTGCAGTACGCTAGTTCTGGGAAAGGCATCAGGAGGTCATGTCCTGGAGTACTCGAGATCTGGGAAAGGCATTAGAAGGTCATGCAGGGAGTACCCTAGGTCTGGGAAAGGCATTAGAAGGTCATGCCAGGGAGTACGCTAGGTCTGGGAAAGGCATCAGGAGGTCATGTCCTGCAGTACGCTGGGTCTTGCAGAGGCTTCAGGAGGTCATGTCAGGGAGTGAGAGCAAGATTGTCAGTCCACAGTCAAAGCCGCACGTATCAATCACCTAAGGGTCGCGACAGATGTGGGTACGACAGACAACCCACGTTTTATAAAGTGCCATTATGTAGTAAAAGCGAGAATGAGGTATACTTGTTGGGGTGGCTGATATAGGCAGGTGACCACAATATAAAGGTGGCCAGTGCAACAGGTTTGACTATAGACCTGAGACAATAGGCTACCGTGTGGTAGTGTGCTGATGTCTGGCCAAAATCACTGACAAGGGGCCAGTTGCATGATCTAGCTTAGTCTTGCCCAAGTCAGTAGGCAGGACTTAGCGCATCTTGCAACTGACTCCGGCACACAGGGACCGGAAACCTGGAGGTGAAGATGGGTGTGAAATCTGGAAGTGAGGATGGATGTGAAACCTGGAGGTGAGGATGGATGTGAAATCTGAAGGTGAGGATGGATGTGAAACCTGGAGGTGAGGATGGATGTGAAACCTGGAGATGAGGATGAATGTGGAATCTGAAGGTGAGGATGGATGTGAAATCTGGAGGTGAGGATGGATGTGAAATCTGGAGGTGAGGATGGATGTGAAATCTGGAGGTGAGGATGGATGTGAAATCTGGAGGTGAGGATGGATGTGAAATCTTGAGGTGCGGATGGATGTGAAACCTGGAGGTGAGGATGGATGTGAAATCTGGAGGTGAGGATGGATGTGAAATCTGGAGGTGAGGATGGATGTGAAATCTGGAGGTGAAGATGGATGTGAAGTCTGGAGGTGCGGATGGATGTGAAATCTGGAGGTGAGGATGGATGTGAAGATGGATGTGAAATCTGGAGGTGAGGATGTATGTGAAATCTGGAGGTGAGGATGGATGTGAAATCTGGAGGTGAGGATGGATGTGAAATCTGGAGGTGAGGATAGATGTGAAGTCTGGAGGTGAGGATGGATGTGAAATCTGGAGATGATGAGAACGGACGGAGCCATCTTCATCACCACCGTAAATGGCTACCTGTTCCACGCCCCCGTGACCAGAATGGAGCTGGCGGTGTGGCCGTGATCGGAGAAGGACTTGAAAGGCACTGTGGGAGACGTAGAGACGGACCTGAAGGTCACCCCCTCCTGGTGTTGCTTACGTGGAGACGACGGCATACATCAGATCAAGCCTTCACCTCCAAACAGCGCGCGAACTGCACTTCCAGCCGCACGTCCCACGTCAAATCTTCACCAATAAATCTAAACGTGCTTCCATCGTTTCACAATAGCATGTATCATTTAAAACATCACCCGTTCATTCGAATTGCACACTTCAGTTCTAAAGTGCCGATTTCCGTATAACACTGCACCCGTTAGTCAAGGCTGCGTTCACAAGTGAACCATAAAGACAGTTCCAAACTGAACCCAGCTGTTCCCATTTACGCCATTCATTTCACAACTGCACGAGACAGGCCTTGTCCAAGTCTGTAGCCCTATGTTACAGTTAACATGGCCAAACACTATCTTCAATCCATCAGCTGAAAGCCGCTTCTCACACCTTCATCTGCACCCATCAACTAAGTCGCAGGCACTTCAACTGACACTAGCACACTGTCTTCATCACAACAATTGCTGTATCGATGCAACACTTGTTTTGTAGCTTCGCTTTGGCTCCCCAGACACTGTATTATAAGAACACAACTGCATCCAACAACTGGAACGTGAGCCATAAACTGTCAACTGCATCTACCGATTGAATCATTTAGACGAAAGGTGGCGGGTAGCATGGTGGAGCAAAGCGCCGATATGCAGCAAGTAAGAGGATGTTCTCGTCGCTCAGATACAAAAGTCCTACAGAGGGTGCAGATTGTATAAGACAAATTTTACGATGGCGGAAATCTTTTTCCCCTCACAAGATGACGTCATACTTTGCGTACCATAATCTTTTTCATGAGGTCATTTCTGACGTCATACCTTGTATCTAGAACGTTAGCCTGACGTGTGTCGATCGTCACTACGCTATTTATAGATCCCCTTCCATAGTTCCACACTTTCCACGCCGCAATTGTGGACCACGTGATGACACATGATGATGTGGCAAGAACGCACAATACCATCAATTTCAAAGAAGTACCCAACGGAGAAAGAAACACGCTTAGAAAAAACGGTACAACACAATTTATTAATATTTCGGGTAAATACCCTTTGTCAAAATAGACAAACAAACAGAGACATTATTTGCTACTTATCTTCAGATGCAGAAGGAATGTGGCAACTCAACGCTTGGCAGTCACCTTTTTGGTCTGGATTGATTATTCATCAATTTCAAACCACACAGATGATCAGTAGATGGATGCGGTGACAAGATAGATGTATAGATCAGTACGGAGACAGGATGAGTGTATGTTATTGGCCACAGGCCTTGATAACCCTTCTACAACACACACACACACACACACACACACACACACACACACACACACACACACACACACACACACACGCACACACGCACGCACGCACACACACATACACACACGCACACACACACACACACACACACACACACACACACACACACACACACACACACACACACAAGCGACGATGACGTCCGTGACGCCTATTGTGTGACCGTAGTCCAAAAGATTGGAGCCCCTTGCGTTGCCTGTCTCCAGGCCCTGCAGCAAGCTCCTCCCATCCTGTGATGGGATTACCCTGACACACCGAACCAGCTGGATATCGGTAACCTTCGCAGGTATCCCCTTACAGTAAATACGTCAGTTAAATGTGTCAAATACTGGTTAAGACCTACTAGGCTGTCAAATACTGGTTAAGACTATCTAGTCTGTCAAATACCAGTTAAGACTAACTAAACTGCCAAATACTGTTTAAGACTAACTAGACTGTCAAATACTGGTTAAGACTATCTAGTCTGTCAAATACTGTTTAAGACTAACTAAACTGTCAAATACTGGTTAAGACTAACTAAACTGTCAAATACTGTTTAAGACTAACTAGACTGTCAAATACTGGTTAAGACTATCTAGTCTGTTAAATACTGGTTAAGACTATCTACACTGTCAAATACTGGTTAAGACTATCTAGACTGTTAAATACTGGTTAAGATTAACTAGACTGTCAAATACTGGTTAAGACTATCTAGTCTGTCAAATACCAGTTAAGACTAACTAACCTGTTAAATACTGGTTAAGACTAACTAAACTGTCAAATACTGTTTAAGACTAACTAGATTGTCAAATACTGGTTAAGACTATCTAGTCTGTTAAATACCGGTTAAGACTATCTAGACTGTCAAATACTGGTTAAGACTAACTAGACTGTCAAATATTGGTTAAGACTATCTACACTGTCAAATACTGGTTAAGACTATCTACACTGTCAAATACTGGTTAAGACTAACTAGACTGTCAAATGACAGGTGTGTCAAGATGGCATTCCTCACGATGGTAAACATGGATGAAAATAGAGTTAAAAACTGAGTCACCAAAGTACAATTATTGCTGTTTACTAATGGTTTTGACCATGACTGGTGGAATGGTGGCATTGGAAATGAAGATATGTTTATTATCGATCTCAGGTCTAGACTAAAGGATTGTTTCGCCCGGTCATGGCCCTTTAAACTAGAAACTAGCAGCAGTATTTAAATGTTGAGAGTGCTGACGAAAGAGAAAAATACTTCGATGTAGATCATGCTTGCCATGTACGTGTCGTGTCGATGTAGATCAGACTTGCCATGATCGTGTCGATGTAGATCAGACTTGCCATGTACATATCGTGTCGATGTAGATCAGGCTTGCCATGTACGTGTCGTGTCGATGTAGATCAGGCTTGCCATGTACGTGTCGTGTCGATGTAGATCAGGCTTGCCATGTACATGTCGTGTCGATGTAGATCAGGCTTGCCATGTACATGTCGTGTCGATGTAGATCAGGCTTGCCATGTACGTGTCGTGTCGATGTAGATCAGGCTTGCCATGTACATGTCGTGTCGATGTAGATCAGGCTTGCCATGTACATGTCGTGTCGATGTAGATCATGCTTGCCATGTACATGTCGTGTCGATGTAGATCAGGCTTGCCATGTACGTGTCGTGTCGATGTAGATCAGGCTTGCCATGTACGTGTCGTGTCGATGTAGATCAGACTTGCCATGTACATGTCGTGTCGATGTAGATCATGCTTGCCATGTACATGTCGTGTCGATGTAGATCATGCTTGCCATGTACATGTCGTGTCGATGTAGATCATGCTTGCCATGTACATGTTGTGTCGATGTAGATCAGGCTTGCCATGTACGTGTCGTGCAGACCAATTTCAGATTTGGGTTGACACCGCTGGAATTTAACCCATTTAGCCCCGATTCCCTACAGCAGGAGATGGATTGACCATGATAATTCAAGGGTAGTGCCTAAAGGCGCCAAGCTAATCTGGCACTACCCTTGAATTATCATGGTCAGTCCATCTCCTGCAACTGGTACAGAGTCATTAGGCAACACCTCCACAATGTGAGAAATGGGACCTTGGGGCTGATAACGTTAACAAAGTGCGTTACGTTGATGCACGTGAAGCTAAAAGAAATACGTACACTTGTAACATTTCGGCTGAAGGCGAGCACGACGTTCTGTTTGTGTGACGAGCACCACGGCGGTCGTTTATTGGTGTACCTAGTAGGCGGAGGAGAGAGCGGGTGCCGCATAGTGGTCTGCTCGTGTGTGTGTGTTTAAATGATGCTATGTTCTCATGTATATACTTTTAAACAAAGGCGTCGCCCAAAGCCAAAAATGCACTCAATCAGATTAGTTCCAAGGGACGTAATTTCTCATTTCAATTCTGAGAATGCTCTTGTTGTGCTAATGCCATGGAATTCCAGGCCGGTAAGCTTGCATTGTGTCATCAGGACATCAGCTGCCCTTTGACTGCTTCGCTCACTAGATCTAGAAAGAGACGGTAGTGGGAGAGAAGGAATGACAGACCTATTTTTTTTAAGCCTTCCACTGAACACCTACTGCATATAGCAATAGGGACTACTCCCAGGCGCCCCGCAATCCACTGGAGAATATCCTGACCTCCCCCCCCCCCACCCCCCACCCCCCGAGAGGGGAGTAGTACATGAATATTCCCAAACAGATCTTGGACCTGCTGGGTAGATTTTTGGGGACCTGCTGGGTATATCACAAGTGTACCCACCGTTTGTAGCCAAGCATTCAATGCAGCGCTGACGCATGGAGTTCACCAGGGTTCGGAGAACATGTTGTGGGGTCGCTTCCCACTCTTGATGCAGGAACTGAGTCAGCTGGGGGACGCCTTGAGGTGGTGGCGGGGGGAGGGGGAAAGGTGGGTGGGTGGGTGGGTGGTGGTTGCTGACTACACGTTGCCTCAGCACGTCCCAGAGGTGCTCGATAGGAGCCAGATCAGGTGAACGAGCTGGCGAGTCCATCCTCAAGATGCCCCGTTGCTCAAGGTATTCATCCACCACACGGGCGCGATGAGATCGAGCGTTGTCTTCCTGCAGAACAGCATTGTCGCCTATGGCTTGGAGAGCTGGCTGGATGAGGGGCTGTACAATCTCGTCCCGCGAGCGCAGTCCAGTCAGGGTGCCTCGGACGACGTGAAGGAGGGTCCTGCCTTCCCTGCTGAAGCCTGCCCAGGCCATGACTGAGCCTCCTCCGTAGCGATCCACCTCTTGGACGCATTCATCCATGAATCGCTCGCCCTGGCGTCTCCAGACCCTCACCCTGCCGTGGTTGAAGGACACAGTAAACCGTGACTCATCAGTAAACAGAACCTGAGTCCACTGGAGTCTGTTTCACCTGATATGTTGACGACAGCAGGCAACCCGGGCTCTGCGATGAGCTGGAGTGAGGGGTATTTTCACTGCTGATCTGCATCAGGCCAGGCCAATTTTGCGCAGAGGTCGGCAGACTATGCTTCTGCTGACGTTAACGTTTGCAGCTTGCATCAGTTGACGTCGCAGAGTGGTTGACGTGACAGTTCGGTCGCGCAGAGCCGCCACACAGAAGCATCTGTCCTCCCTTCTGCTGGCGCAGCGCGGGCGTCATGAGCAGGGTCGTCGTTCTGCCCTTTCAGTTTCTTGGAATCGTGCCATCAGCCTCTGGATCACTGAATGGGACACCCCAAGACGTCTCCCAACATCTCGTCCGGAAATTCTATCCTGCAGCTATGCTAGCGCCCTGCTTTGATCTACTGGCGTTAGGCTCCGTCGTGCTGGCATGGTTAGGAAAGTGACTATTCTACCGGTATTTGTAGCGAAACAGAAGTGCTCAGTGTTCACGACTGACCCCTTTAGGGCGAAACCGGTCGTAGGCGGCAAAAACCTAAATCTACTCAGCAGGTCCAATATTTGTTTGGGAATATTTACTAGCATCCCCCCTCGGGGGGAGGACTGGATATTCTCCAGCGGGTTGCGGGGCGCCTGGGGGTAGTCATACTGCTTTATGTAGTAGGAGTTCAGTGGAAGGCTCAAAATGATAGGTCTGTCATTCCTTCTCTCCCACTCACCTCTCTTTCTAGATCTAGTGAGCGATGCAGTCACAAAAAGGGCAGCTGATGTCCTGATGACACAATGCAAGCTTACCAGCTTGGAATTGCATGGCATTAGCACAGCAAGAGCATTCTCAGAATTTGAATGAAAATTTATGTCCCTTGGAGTTAATCTGATTGAGTGCCAATTTTGGCTTTGGGCGACGCCTTTGTAAAAGTAAAGAATAAAAGCCAAAAATGCACTTAATCAGATTAGTTCCAAGGAACGTAATTTTTCATTTCAATTTTGAGAATGCTCTGCTGTGTTAATGCCATGGTATTCCAGACTGGTAAGCTTGCATTGTGTCATCAGGCCATCAGCTGCCCTTTGTGTGACTGCATCGCACACTAGATATAGAAAGAGAGGGTAGTGGGAGAGAAGGAGTGACAGACCTATCATTTTGAGCCTTCAACTGAACACCTACTACATAAGGCAGTAGGGACTACCCCCAGGCGCCCCGCAATCCGCTGGAGAATATTCAGTCCTCCCCGCAAGGGGGGCTGCTAGTAAATATTCCCAAACAGATATTGGACCTGCTGAGTATATTTTAGTTTTTGCCGCCTACTGCCGGGTCATGGACTCGCTGGATACCGTTTTTTTTTTTTTTTTTTGTCACTGCGTTCCGGGTCATGGTCTCGCTGGATACCGGTTTTGTGTCACTGCGTTCCGGGTCATGGACTCGCTGGATACCGGTTTTGGTCGCACTGAAACTTTCTTCCAGCGCCAACCACAAGAAGAAAGGCAAAGCCATTATGGCTCACGTGTATGACCGATTTACATGTGTGACCTTTGTGACAATAAGTAGATGGCTTCTGCACCAGCAAAATCCATGTTTTCTCAAAATTGTATCACTTTCACACATCTGTCAAACCCCTGTGACCCTTGCCCTTTATGAGTCGACTAAATTAGTGTGCATTGGAAGATCTTATCATCAGCTACCTTTGTACTAAATGTGATTAAAAAAAATTGCAAGAATGTTGATAATACCTACACTTTATCAAAGAATGGCATTTTACATACTTTTGCTGGCCTCTTGTGACCCTTGACCTTTCCGAGGGGTCATCCAAATTAGTATGCATAAGAAGGTCTTACCATCAGCTATCTCTGTACCAAATTTGGGTTTGAAGTTGTGAAAAGTATTTGACAACAAAAACACATCTTTTGTCACAATATGGCTATTTTTTACCTATTTCCTGAGGTCTCGTGACCCTTGACCTTGCCCAGGGATCAACCAAATTAATATGAATAGAATGGTCTTCCCATCATGTATCTCTTTAGGAAGTCTGATTTTGAATTTGCGAATAGTATTTGAGAAAAAACATCATTTGTCAAAATATGGCTATTCAGACATATTTACTGTGCCCTTTTGACCCTTGACCTTTTCGAGGGGTCATCGTCATTAGTATACATAAATAGGTCTTACCATCAGGTATCTCTGTAGCAAGTTTGGGTTTGAAGTTGCGAATAGTAATTGACAAAAAGAAACATCATTTGTCAAAACATTTTGGACCTATTTCCTGAGCTCTTGTGACCCTTGACTTTTCCGAGGGATCAACCAAATTAGTATGCATAGAAAGGTCTTACTATCAGGTATCTGGGTACCAAGTTTGGGTATTGAGTTGTGAATAGTATTTGAGAAAAAAAAAAAATTATGTCAAAACATAGCTATTTTTTTGTACCTATTTCCTGATCCCCTGTGACCTTGACCTTTGTGAGAGGTCACTCAAATTGGTATGTTTAAAAAGGGCTTGCCACAAAGTATCCTTGGGCCACGTTTGAAGACTGTGGCTTGAATAGTCTCCGAGAAAATGCCAACGTTAAAGTTTACCACGGACTATGGCGGACGACCACAGGCCCAAAACATACTCACTTTTGCTTCGTAAGTGAGCCAATGAGTGGATTTTAATAGCTGAGAGTCAGTGCCTGAAGGAGATATCGGGTCAGACAATATCCTCCATCTATCACGGTCGATCTGTCCCGGTGGGAGGGGAGGGGATGTAGACAGGCGGTGCGTGCGTCTTACCATTCGCCAAAATATCAAAAGTTCATACAGGTGGGGGTGGGGGGGTGTCCAAACACCCCCAAAAAGGACTTTGTTATAGCATTTTAAAGAATTTTGGGTCGGGGTGGGGTGGGTTCGGAACCCCTGTAAGCCCCCTCCCCCCCCCCCCCCCCCCGGATCTGCCCCTGTCGGTAACAGTCTGTGGCCCCTGTAGACGGAGTGGGGTGTTGTATGTTGTTGAGAACATGAAGACCTACGGGTGCATGATGATTTCCGGCAATACACACTCACCCAGGTTTCTGATGACAGATTTTCCGTAGGCAGACCAAGGTCACGGCCATGCTAAACTGAACAAACCAAGTCATATTTGTGTGTGTGTCGGGGTCTGTCATTTTACACCTGACGGTGTACAGCCACAAGGTTGACTATGACAGACGGGCACACATATAACAGATACATGTATAGGAGCTTGAAGACAACCAGAGTTACTGGACACCGGGCGTGTGTGGGCAGACAACCAGAGTTACTGGACACCGGGCGTGTGTGGGCAGATGTTCAAGGCCAGTGTTTGTTTCTTGGTGTACACAGGTGAAGAGTTGCACAACAAAGTGTGGTGAAGCGAGACAAACTATAGAGCACGCAGCTTAACCCCCGCCCTGCCGGTCATCAGCAATCTCGCCGCGTCTGAAACGACTGCACACTGACCGACATAATCACCAACACGGGGACAGAACAGGCACAAGAACGTAGGACTTGCAAAAGACAAAAATCCTCATGAATCCCCGCGACTGAGGGGGCTGATGTGGGTTTATGTCTCTTGCAGGTGGGTGGCGTTTGCCTTGCGCCGGTAGTGAAGGAGCTACTGTATTATAGAAAGGCGTGCAGTGAAGTCTTGAGCCGGTAGTGAAGGAGCTACTGTATTATAGAAAGGCGTGCAGTGAAGTCTTGAGCCGGTAGTGAAGGAGCTACTGTATTATAGAAAGGCGTGCAGTGAAGTCTTGAGCCGGTAGTGAAGGAGCTACTGTATTATAGAAAGGCGTGCAGTGAAGTCTTGAGCCGGTAGTGAAGGAGCTACTGTATTATAGAAAGGCGTGCAGTGAAGTCTTGAGCCGGTAGTGAAGGAGCTACTGTATTATAGAAAGGCCTGCAGTGAAGTCTTGAGCCGGTAGTGAAGGAGCTACTGTATTATAGAAAGGCCTGCAGTGAAGTCTTGAGCCGGTAGTGAAGGAGCTACTGTATTATAGAAAGGCGTGCAGTGAAGTCTTGAGCCGTTGCACCTACACTCTTAGATACCTGCTCCACATCCCCCCCCCCCCCCCCCCCCCCCCACCGAAATGTAAAAAACTTTGATACAGAAAGTCAAAAGCCTTGTTGGTGTCTGTGAGCTGATCTATGATTATGGACACACGTTTCCAAATGGTAAGGTCCAACATCACAGACCATATCAGTAATTTAGGGAACACTCGATTAATGACATAGTCTGCATGGTTTAAAAGAGAATATGTGGTTACACCGTGTCATGTCTGTTACTATATCTATCTATCTATAATCATTATCGCGTGCGACGGAAGACGGAAATTATACATGCGACCATAGACACAGCTTGTGTTCAGCCAAGTAAATGTTTGATTTCTACGTGACATTTCATAGAGCAGATATCAAGTGCAAACGATACCTTCATGAAATGTTTAATTTCCGTTAATATTCGCGAGGGACGAAGCGCAGTTCACAGTCTCATCTGGGGCCGGCAGCAAGCGTGCACTTCGTCCTGCGCCAGCCACTAAGCAAGGTGCTCCGCTATAGCGCCACAACACTCACCCCGCTATAGCGCCACAACACTCACCCCGCTATAGCGTCACAACACTCACCCCGCTATAGCGTCACAACACTCACCCCGCTACAGCGCCACAATACTCGACACGCTATAGCGCCACAACACTCACCCCGCTATAGCGTCACAACAATCACCCCGCTATCGCGCCAAAAACGACACTCACCCTGCTGTAGCGCCACAACACTCACCCCGCTATAGCGCCACAACACTCACCCCGCTATAGCGCCACAACACTCACCCCGCTATAGCGCCACAACACTCACCCCGCTATAGCGCCACAACGCTCACCCCGCTATAGCGCCACAACACTCACCCCGATATAGCGTCACAACACTAACCCCGCTACAGCGCCACAACACTCACCCCGCTACAGCGCCACAACACCCGACACGCTATAGCGTCAAAACGATCACCCCGCTATCGCGCCAAAAACACTCACCCCGCTATAACGCCACAACACTCACCCCGCTATAGCGCCACAACTCACCCCGCAATAGCGCCACAACTATCACCCCGCTATCGCGCCAAAACACTCACCCAGCTATCGCGCCAAAACACTCACCCCGCTATCGCGCCACACTCACCCCGCAACAGCGCCACTAAAAACACTCACCCCGCTATAGCGCCACAACACTCACCCCGCTATAGCGCCACATCACTCACCCCGCTATAGCGCCACAACACTCACCCCGCTATAGCGCCACGACACTCACCCCACTATAGCGCCACAACACTCACCCTGCTATAGTGCCACTACACTCACCCCGCTATAGCGCTACAACACTCACCCCGCTATAACGTCACAACACTAACCTCGCTACAGCGGCACAGCTCACCCCGCTATAGTGCCACTACACTCACCCCGCAAGAGCGCCACAACACTCACCCCGCTATAGCGCCACAACACTCACCCCGCTATAGCGTCACAACACTAACCCCGCTACAGCGGCACAGCTCACCCCGCTACAGCGCCACAACACTCACCCCGCTATAGCGTCACAACACTAACCCCGCTACAGCGGCACAGCTCACCCCGCTACAGCGCCACAACACTCGCCCCGCTATTGCGTCACAACACTCACCCCGCTATAGCTCCACAACACTCACCCCGCTATAGCGCCACAACACTCACCCCGCTATAGCGTCACAACACTAACCCCGCTATAGCGTCACAACACTAACCCCGCTACAGCGCCACAACACTCGACACGCTATAGCGTCACAACAATCACCCCGTTATCGCGCCAAAAACACTCACCCCGCTATAGCGCCACAACACTCACCCCGCTATAGCGCCACAACTCACCCCGCAATAGCGCCATAACACTCACCCCGCTATCGCGCCAAAACAATCACCCCGCTATCGCGACACACTCACCCCGCTATCGCGCCAAAACACTCACCCCGTTATCGCGCCACGACACTCACCCCGCTATAGCGCCACAACACTCACCCCGCTATAGTGCCACTACACTCACCCCGCTATAGCGTCACAACACTCACCCCGCTATAGTGCCACTACACTCACCCCGCTATAGCGCCACAACACTCACCCCGCTATAGCGCTACAACACTCACCCCGCTATAGCGTCACAACACTAACCCCGCTACAGCGGCACAGCTCACCCCGCTATAGTGCCACTACACTCACCCCGCAAGAGCGCCACAACACTCACCCCGCTATAGCGCCATAACACTCACCCCGCTATAGCGTCACAACACTAACCCCGCTACAGCGGCACAGCTCACCCCGCTATAGTGCCACTACACTCACCCCGCAAGAGCGCCACAACACTCACCCCGCTATAGCGCCACAACACTCACCCCGCTATTGCGTCACAACACTAACCCCGCTACAGTGCCACTACACTCACCCCGCTATAGCGCCACAACACTCACCTCGCTATAGCTCCACAACACTCACCCCGCTATAGCGCCACTACACTCACCCCGCTATAGCGCCACAACACTTTCCCCGCTATAGCGCCACAACACTTACCCCGCTATAGCGCCACAATACTCTCCCCGCTATAGCGCCACAACACTAACCCCGCTACAGTGGCACAACTCACCCCGCTATAGCGCCACAACACTCACCCCGCTATAGCGCCACAATACTCTCCCCTCTATAGCGCCACAATACTCTCCCCGCTATAGCGCCACAACACTAACCCCGCTACAGTGGCACAACCCACCCCGCTATAGCGCCACAATACTCTCCCCGCTATAGCGCCACAATACGCTCCCCGCTATAGCGCCACAACACTAACCCCGCTACAGTGGCACAACTCACCCCGCTATAGCGCCACAACTCACCCCGCGATAGCGGAACTCACTGGCTGGCGCAGGACTAAGCGCACTCGTGCAACCGACCCTTCGTCCTCGGGTCCGCGTACAGCTGTGGGCCTGAGGACGTTTTGCGCGCTATTCATTGCAGCGAAAATGTGTGTGCAGAAATATAATATACCGGCACGCAGACGTCTTGCACTATGTGACAAAGCGATTCTAAACATAGCTTGTACCAAACACTCCTGTTCGTTCATCTCTTCTGACACCTGACGCCATTCTATCCTGGATTAACTGTTACGGCCTTCAGCATAAAGAAATTAAATGACACCGATTTTATTTTGTTGTTTTTATTTCAACCATTTAGACATTTCACCAAATATTTATTCTTCACAGGCACTTGTGCGATACTATGGAATCCCCCAGAAACTTGTCAACGTCATCAGGTCCCTGTACAAGAATTTTGAGTGCAGAGTCGTCCACAACAACCAGCTCACCGAACCGTTTAAGGTGGAAACCGGAGTGAAACAAGGATGTATTCTTTCGCCAATCCTATTCTCAATGGCAATTGATTGGATCATGCGCCGCACCACAGAGGGAAGGAGGCAGGGAATTCAGTGGACGCTGACCTCAATGCTGGATGACCTCGACTACGCCGATGATATCGGGCTGCTGGCAAGCAGAAACCAGGACATGCAACAGAAGACACAACAGTTGACACAGTCAGCAAGCTCCATAGGTCTCGGGGTCAACATTAGGAAGACTCAAGTCATGAGGAAGAACACCATAGTGGGCGACCCAATCACCATCAATGACCAACCTCTGCAAGAGGTGGACGAGTTCACGTACCTGGGCAGCAAGGTTACCACAGATGGAGACTGCACAAGGGAGATCACCACAAGAATCAGCAAAGCCAACCAAGCCTTCGCAATGCTGAAACCCATCTGGAGGACCACAAGCCTGAGCATCCACACCAAGCTCCGTATTTTTAAGAGCAACGTGCTGAGTGTCCTTCTATATGGGTCAGAATGCTGGAAATCCACTACCGCTACGGAACGCAAGCTGGATGTCTTCCAGAACAAGTGCCTGCGACGGATCATGAAGGTCTTCTGGCCAAACATGATTACAAACGAGGAACTACGGAAGAGAGCAGGCGCAGACAGCATCGCTGAAACCATCGCCACACGGAGATGGAGATGGCTAGGCCACGTTTGCAGAATGTCACCTGACTCATTACCAAGGGTGGCACTGAGATGGACACCACAGGGGAAGAGAAACCGTGGGCGACCAAAGGAGACGTGGCGCCGAACCGTGGAGCGAGAGCTCAAGAACAGAGGCCTTACTCTGCAAACAGCACCCAAAATAGCAGCTGACAGACAAAAGTGGCGCTCCCTTGCCGTCGCCTCAAGCACCAGACGGCGCAGAGAGGACTGAAATGAATGAACAGGCACTTGACAGCACTTCAAAGTGAAACATAAAAAACTATATTTCTATCGCAAGCACCAACTCTGAGAGATGGGTCGACCTTCAAAGCTCATGGGTAGTGCATGATTAGCCAGGAAATGCGCCACGCTAACCAGGCACTGCCCTCTAACCTAGTTCACCCCACGTCTGCATTTCTCAAATTTTAATGATGTCTCCTGATGACTGTACCAACTGCAGGAGATGGATCGACCATGATAATTTAAGGGTAGTGCCAGATCGGAAGCCCAATGCACAAAAGGCCATCGGGCTGAAGTCGGCCTGCGCACGGCCATGCACGGGCCGATGTCGGCCCAATGGCCTTTTGCGCATTGGAAAGCCAGGAGAAATTGGTGCTGAAGGGGGTGAGGTGGTGGGTAAGGCTAGCACTAAACCTGACATCATCCACAGCAAGACGTAAGCCAAAGCTGAATATGCCCGCAATGTTGACTGTCAAATGCCTGTGACCAGTCAACAAAAAAAGAAAAGAAAGGCAAAGCCCTTATGGCTGATGACCGATCTACATGACTGTGACCTTTGTAGCAATAAGGGATGGTTTTTGCACCAGCAAAATCCACGTTTTCTCAAAATGTAATCAGTTTTCAAACATCTGTCTAACCCCCGTGACCCTTGATCGTTGCGGTGAGTTGACTAAATTAGTATACATATGATGGATCAGCTGCCTTTGTGCCAAATTTGATTGAAAAGTTTGCAAAACTGTTGATAATAACAGTACTACAATTCTATCAAAAATTGGAATTTTACACACATTTGCTGACCTGGTGTGACCCTTTTCCAAGGGCTCATCCAAATTAGTATACATAGACAGGTCTTACCATCACATATCTCTGTACCAAGTTTGGGTTTGAAGTTGTTAACAGTATTTGAGAAATAACATCATCTCCATAGCAAGTTTGGGTTTGAAGTTGTGAATAGTATTTTAGAGAAGAAAAAAAAAACATCTTTTGTCAAAATATGGCTATTTTTTTAAAAAACATTTCCTGAGCTCTTGTGACCCTTGACCTTCCCGAGGGATTAACTAAATTAGTATGCATAGAAAGGTCTTACATCAGGTATCTTGTAACAAGTTTGAATTCGAAGTTAAGAATAGTATTTGAGAAAAATAAATTTTGTCAAAATATAGCTATGTTGGACCTATTTCCTGATCCCTTATGACCTTGCCGTTTGTGAGAGGTCAATCAAATTAGTATGCTTAGAAAGGTCTTGCCACAAAGTATCATTGGGCCAAGTTTGAAGCCTGTGGCTTGAATTGTCTCTGAGAAAATGCCAATGTTAAAGTTTACCAGTGACGACGGCGGACGGACGGATGACCACTGGCCCAGAACATACTCACTTTTGCTTCGCATGTAAGCCAAAAAGAAGAAGAAACGACAAAATGAGAAAATAACAAAAAAAAATGTTCTTTCTGGTTCTTGGTCATTGTAGTTGGTGAGCTGTCCTCCACTCTACAACTGTGCTCGTTTTCCCTCGCTCGCACACACATGCACGTGAGCACACACACACACACACACACACTGACAAACGCTGTATACCATAAAGCAGCCACCACACGGGACTGAAGACTAGGGACTGCTGCAGGAGCTTACAGTCTCAGCCACACAATCTCTGCCACGTCACATGAATGACTGCAGCGGGGTCAGAAACACCATGAGATGACCGCATGACCATTGTGTAGTGTGTTGTATTGTGATTTTACAGCTATAAGTCCAAAATCAGAGACCAGTAAACATATTAAGCTCTTTTGAACAAGAAATACTCAAGTAACAGCACCAAGTGGCAACTGTGAGTGAAAACATTACAGTGATAAGATAACGACGAGCTCCAGTTGAAACCTACTAGCACGTCACGCAGTCTGCCCAACACCAATCACACCGCCAGATTGTCACAGTGGGGGTCTCCGTGGATTCGCTGCCCCTGATCAGCGGCACTGAATCGCGGGAGACAACCACTGTGATCACGAAGGCCATGGTTGAGAAACGTGTATTTTCATGCTGAACACCCACTGACAGTCTACCCCGGCTGTTGGCACTCCACTTACCAGGGCACCTGACGAGGTCTGCCCAGTATATCGATGCACAGTCAAAACACAGGATATCGACACGCAGTCAAAACACAGGACATCGACGCACAGTCAAAACACAGGATATCGACACACAGTCAAAACACAGGATATCGACACACAGTCAAAACAAAGGATATCGACACACAGTCAAAACACAGGATATTGACACAAAACTCAGGATATCGACACACAGTCAAAACACAGGATATTGACAAGCAGTCAAAACACAGGATATTGACAAGCAGTCAAAACACAGGATATCGATGCACAGTCAAAATACAGGATATCGACACACAGTCAAAACAAAGGATATCGACACACAGTCAAAACATAGGATATCAACACACAGTCAAAACACAGGATATCGACACACAGTCAAAACACAGGATATCGACACACAGTCAAAACACAGGATATCGAAGCACAGTCAAATCACAGGATATCGACGCACAGTCAAAACACAGGATATTGATGCACAGTCAAAACACAGGATATCGACGCTCAGTCAAAATACAGGATATCGACACACAGTCAAAACACAGGATATCGACACACAGTCAAAACACAGGATATCGACACACAGTCAAAACATAGGATATCGACGCACAGTCAAATCACAGGATATCGACGCACAGTCAAAACACAGGATATCGACACACAGTCAAAACATAGGATATCGACGCACAGTCAAAACACAGGATATCGACACACAGTCAAAACATAGGATATCGATGCACAGTCAAAACACAGGATATCAACACACAGTCACAACAGCCTTTCCCCACGAGCAAAGGGCCTCGGGCCGACGTGGGCCACAGTGGGCTAGCGCACATTCGTGTTAGTGTAGTTCACATTCGTGCACAGGCCCAATGCAGCCGATGTCGGCCCGAGGACCTTTACTTGCTGGTCAACCTATGTAATTGTCAGACCTAACTGCACCACAGCGTGTGTAGGTGTTGGACCTAACTCTTCACCGTCTACATCAGGCGGCCATCATAACTCCTGTTTCAGCATGTCCAGGTCTGGACTGGCCGGCTTCTCCCGGCCCTTGTTGTCTGAGTGCTCCAGCACGTTGCTATCATCGTCATCATCCTCTTTCTCTAAATAGTCCTCTATATTGTCTATCATGTTGTCTCTGTCTTTCTTTTCTGACAGTGCGGGCAGCGGGCGGGACAACTCCTCCTCAGTACAGGCACCTTGGGACATACAGCATGATGGGCTGGGTCTGGGTGTAAACAGAGCTCAACACAAATCAGCATCAGGTGACATCAAATCATCACAAAAGGGAAGCAACGTACAATCCCTTGTTCTCAGACAAATGGGAAGCAACTTAATTACAATTTCTTGCTCTCAGACAAAGGGAAGCAACTTAATTACAATTTCTTGCTCTCGGACAAAAGGGAAGCAACTTAACTACAATTTCTTGCTCTCGGACAAAAGGGAAGCAACTTAATTACAATTTTTTGCTCTTGAACAAAAGGGAAACAACTTAACTACAATTTCTTGCTCTTGGACAAAAGGGAAGCAACTTATTACAATTTCTTGCTCTCAGACAAAAGGGAAGCCCAACTTAATTACAATTTCTTGCTCTCAGACAAAAGGGAAGCAACTTAACTACAATTTCTTGCTCTCGGACAAAAGGGAAGCAACTTAATTACAATTTCTTGCTCTCGGACAAAAGGAGAGCAACTTAATTACAATTTCTTGCTCTCGGACAAAAGGGGAGCAACTTATTACAATTTCTTGCTCTCGGACAAAAGGGAAGCAACTTAATTACAATTTCTTGCTCTCGGACAAAAGGGAAGCAACTTAATTACAATTTCTTGCTCTAGGACAAAAGGGAAGCAACTTAACTACAATTTCTTGCTCTCGGACAAAAGGGAAGCAACTTATTACAATTTCTTGCTCTCGGACAAAAGGGAAGCAACTTAACTACAATTTCTTGCTCTCGGACAAAAGGGAAGCAACTTAACTACAATTTCTTGCTCTCTGACAAAAGGGAAGCAACTTAACTACAATTTCTTGCTCTCGGACAAAAGGAAAGCAACTTAATTACAATTTCTTGCTCTCGGACAAAAGGGAAGCAACTTATAACAATTTCTTGCTCTCGGACAAAAGGGAAACAACTTATAACAATTTCTTGCCCTCGGACAAAAGGGAAGCAACTTAACTACAATTTCTTGCTCTTGGACAAAAGGAAAGCAACTTAATTACAATTTCTTGCTCTCGGACAAAAGGGAAGCAACTTATAACAATTTCTTGCTCTCGGACAAAAGGGAAACAACTTATAACAATTTCTTGCCCTCGGACAAAAGGGAAGCAACTTAACTACAATTTCTTGCTCTCGGACAAAAGGGAAGCAACTTAACTACAATTTCTTGCTCTCGGACAAAAGGGAAGCAACTTAATTACAATTTCTTGCTCTCAGACAAAAGGTCCAAGATCAGAGACCAGCATACAAAATGACCTGACTCAATCTTCCTTTGAGGAACACCGACTTAAATAATGACGTAGCAATCAGAGGAGATTGGAGGGGGGCGGGGAGGGGGGGTGAGGGGAGGGGGGGGGGTGAAGGGCACAAGTGGGCACACCCCACCCCCACCTCAGAAGAGAAGGTAACTGTCACGACCCCGCTCCCGGGGTGCGAACTATGAGCGCTACCACTCGAGACTCACCCAACCCACACTAACACAAACCTAACACAAACACCAGAGGAACAATAACAACGACGTTTATTAAATACCCTAACAAAAACTAACTATTCACACTCAATCCTAATCACGCACTCACCCGTCACATTCACACACACATACGTCCAGACTCCCGTCACATTCACACACACATACGTCCAGACTCCCCAAACTAAATATCCTTAATACACAATACACAATAACAACAAATAAACTAAACAATCCTAAGACAATACAAAATAGACAAAAAAATCCGTGTCGTGACGGTAACGTTTTCACAACTCCCACTTTATTGTGGCCCCTTCCTTAAATTTGTCCTACTCTACCCTACCTGTGTCCTTTTAAATCTAACTATTTCAGTTTGACTATATCCCTCTCCCCACAGGCTTGTCACACCAATATGTGCCCAGTACACTGACCAACACAGCCTACCTCCTTTCACCGACACAGCCTACCTCCTTTCACCGACACAGCCTACTTCCTTTCACCGACACATTCCTACCTCCTTCGACCGACACAGCCTACCTCCTTTCACAGACACAGCCTACCTCCTTTCACCGACACAGCCTACCTCCTTTCACTGACACAGCCTGCCTCCTTTCACCGACACAGCCTACCTCTTTTCACCGACACAGCCTACCTCCTTTCACCGACACAGCCTCCCTCCTTTCACTGACACAGCCTACCTCCTTTCACCGACACAGCCTACCTCCTTTCACCAATGCAGCCTACCTCCTTCCCTCCTTTCACTGACACAGCCTACCTCCTTTCACCGACACAGCCTACCTCCTTTCACCGACACAGCCTACCTCCTTTCACCGACACTAACCCACTTCACTCCATGCTGCATGTCCCTCATTGTGGAAGTGTCACCTGACGACTACCTGCCAGCTGCAGGAATGGATCGACCATGTTACTTCAAGGGTAGTGCCAGATTAGCTTGGCACCTTATGGCGCCAAGCTAATCTGGCACTACCATTGAAGTATTATGGTCTATTTATCTCCTGCTGTAGTGCATCTGGGCCAAATGGGGAAAACTACGCATGGGCTTAAAAACAGGATGGACACTGCTCCTGATCTTCTGACAGGATGGACACTGCTCCTGGACTTCTCACTGTGAGGGGCAAATACAGGATGGACACTACTCCTGGTCTTCTGACAGGATGGACACTACTCCTAGTCTTCTCACTGTGAGGGGGAAATACAGGATGGATGCTACTCCTGGTCTTCTCACTGTGAGGGGGAAATACAGGATGGACACTGCTCCTGGTCTTCTGACAGGATGGACACTGCTCCTGGACTTCTCACTGTGAGGGGCAAATACAGGATGGACACTGCTCCTGGTCTTCTGACAGGATGGACACTACTCCTGGTCTTCTCACTGTGAGGGAGAAATACAGGATGGATGCTACTCCTGGTCTTCTCACTGTGAAGGGGAAATACAGGATGGACACTACTCCTGGTCTTCGCACTGTGAGGGGAAAATACAGGATGGACACTGCTCCTGCACGGCTTTACCAGCCAGTGCTTGCGCGTAGCACTTAGTTCGCTTCAGGCTGCCAGAGAAATAAGACACGGCGAGGTCAAATTCCACTGTCGCGCGCTCATTCTATTTATATCGCACTTGCAACTGTGCGGTACACGGCGTGTCCTGCGCTCTGCCGCTATAACAACTACCTACACGTTTGTATTCATAACACATCTCAGCCTATAGTGACTGTTGTGAAAGCAACATCGTTCAAAAGTTGAAATTCTCACCTACACACCGATACCAAACATGACAACATTACGACTTACACTTGTGTAGCAAATTATGGTGAAAATAAAGAGAATGTTGTAATGTTGTCATGTTTGGTATCAGTGTGTAGTGAAAATTTCAACTTTTGAACGATGTTGCTTTCACAACAGTCACTTTAGGCTGAGATATGTTATGAATACAAACGTGTAGGTAGTTGTTATAGCGGCAGAGCGCAGGACACGCCGTGTACCGCACAGTTGCAAGTGCGATATAAATAGAATGACAGTGACAGTGGAATTTGACCTCACCGCGCCTTATCTCTCTGGCAGCTAGAAGCGAACTAAGTTTCAGCTGTGGTAAAGGCGTGCCTGGTCTTCTGACAGGATGGACACTACTCCTGGTCTTCTCACTGTGAGGGGGAAATACAGGATGGACACTGCTCCTGATCTTCTCACTGTGAGGGGGAAATACAGGATGGACACTGCTCCTGATCTTCTCACTGTGAGGGGGAAATACAGGATGGACACTGCTCCTGATCTTCTCACTGTGAGGGGGAAATACAGGATGGACACTGCTCCTGATCTTCTCACTGTGAGGGGGAAATACAGGATGGACACTGCTCCTGATCTTCTCACTGTGAGGGGGAAATACAGGATGGACACTGCTCCTGGTCTTCTCACTGTGAGGGGGAAATACAGGATGGACACTGCTCCTGATCTTCTCACTGTGAGGGGGAAATACAGGATGGACACTGCTCCTGGTCTTCTCACTGTGAGGGGGAAATACAGGATGGACACTGCTCCTGATCTTCTCACTGTGAGGGGGAAATACAGGATGGACACTGCTCCTGGTCTTCTCACTGTGAGGGGGAAATACAGGATGGACACTGCTCCTGGTCTTCTCACTGTGAGGGGGAAATACAGGATGGACACTGCTCCTGATCTTCTCACTGTGAGGGGGAAATACAGGATGGAAACTGCTCCTGATCTTCTCACTGTGAGGGGGAAATACAGGATGGACACTGCTCCTGATCTTCTCACTGTGAGGGGGAAATACAAGATGGACACTGCTCCTGATCTTCTCACTGTGAGGGGGAAATACAGGATGGACACTGCTCCTGATCTTCTCACTGTGAGGGGGAAATACAGGATGGACACTGCTCCTGATCTTCTCACTGTGAGGGGGAAATACAGGATGGACACTGCTCCTGATCTTCTCACTGTGAGGGGGAAATACAGGATGGACACTGCTCCTGATCTTCTCACTGTGAGGGGGAAATACAGGATGGACACTGCTCCTGATCTTCTCACTGTGAGGGGGAAATACAGGATGGACACTGCTCCTGATCTTCTCACTGTGAGGGGGAAATACAGGATGGACACTGCTCCTGATCTTCTCACTGTGAGGGGGAAATACAGGATGGACACTGCTCCTGATCTTCTCACTGTGAGGGGGAAATACAGGATGGACACTGCTCCTGGTCTTCTCACTGTGAGGGGGAAATACAGGATGGACACTGCTCCTGGTCTTCTCACTGTGAGGAGGAAATACAGGATGGACACTGCTCCTGGTCTTCTCACTGTGAGGGGGAAATACAGGATGGACACTGCTCCTGATCTTCTCACTGTGAGGGGGAAATACAGGATGGACACTGCTCCTGATCTTCTCACTGTGAGGGGGAAATACAGGATGGACACTGCTCCTGATCTTCTCACTGTGAGGGGGAAATACAGGATGGACACTGCTCCTGATCTTCTCACTGTGAGGGGGAAATACAGGATGGACACTGCTCCTGATCTTCTCACTGTGAGGGGGAAATACAGGATGGACACTGCTCCTGATCTTCTCACTGTGAGGGGGAAATACAGGATGGACACTGCTCCTGATCTTCTCACTGTGAGGGGGAAATACAGGATGGACACTGCTCCTGATCTTCTCACTGTGAGGGGGAAATACAGGATGGACACTGCTCCTGATCTTCTCACTGTGAGGGGGAAATACAGGATGGACACTGCTCCTGATCTTCTCACTGTGAGGGGGAAATACAGGATGGACACTGCTCCTGATCTTCTCACTGTGAGGGGGAAATACAGGATGGACACTGCTCCTGATCTTCTCACTGTGAGGGGGAAATACAGGATGGACACTGCTCCTGATCTTCTCACTGTGAGGGGGAAATACAGGATGGACACTGCTCCTGGTCTTCTCACTGTGAGGGGGAAATACAGGATGGACACTGCTCCTGGTCTTCTCACTGTGAGGGGGAAATACAGGATGGACACTGCTCCTGGTCTTCTCACTGTGAGGGGGAAATACAGGATGGACACTGCTCCTGATCTTCTCACTGTGAGGGGGAAATACAGGATGGACACTGCTCCTGATCTTCTCACTGTGAGGGGGAAATACAGGATGGACACTGCTCCTGATCTTCTCACTGTGAGGGGGAAATACAGGATGGACACTGCTCCTGATCTTCTCACTGTGAGGGGGAAATACAGGATGGACACTGCTCCTGATCTTCTCACTGTGAGGGGGAAATACAGGATGGACACTGCTCCTGATCTTCTCACTGTGAGGGGGAAATACAGGATGGACACTGCTCCTGATCTTCTCACTGTGAGGGGGAAATACAGGATGGACACTGCTCCTGATCTTCTCACTGTGAGGGGGAAATACAGGATGGACACTGCTCCTGATCTTCTCACTGTGAGGGGGAAATACAGGATGGACACTGCTCCTGGTCTTCTCACTGTGAGGGGGAAATACAGGATGGACACTGCTCCTGGTCTTCTCACTGTGAGGGGGAAATACAGGATGGACACTGCTCCTGGTCTTCTCACTGTGAGGGGGAAATACAGGATGGACACTGCTCCTGGTCTTCTCACTGTGAGGGGGAAATACAGGATGGACACTGCTCCTGATCTTCTCACTGTGAGGGGGAAATACAGGATGGACACTGCTCCTGATCTTCTCACTGTGAGGGGGAAATACAGGATGGACACTGCTCCTGATCTTCTCACTGTGAGGGGGAAATACAGGATGGACACTGCTCCTGATCTTCTCACTGTGAGGGGGAAATACAGGATGGACACTGCTCCTGGTCTTCTCACTGTGAGGGGGAAATACAGGATGGACACTGCTCCTGATCTTCTCACTGTGAGGGGGAAATACAGGATGGACACTGCTCCTGATCTTCTCACTGTGAGGGGGAAATACAGGTTGGACACTGCTCCTGATCTTCTCACTGTGAGGGGGAAGTACAGGATGGACACTGCTCCTGATCTTCTCACTGTGAGGGGGAAATACAGGATGGACACTGCTCCTGATCTTCTCACTGTGAGGGGGAAATACAGGATGGACACTGCTCCTGATCTTCTCACTGTGAGGGGGAAATACAGGATGGACACTGCTCCTGATCTTCTCACTGTGAGGGGGAAATACAGGATGGACACTGCTCCTGGTCTTCTCACTGTGAGGGGGAAATACAGGATGGACACTGCTCCTGATCTTCTCACTGTGAGGGGGAAATACAAATGTGAATCACAGCCCGCAAGAGGCCTAGAACCTGAACACCTCTCGCAAATCGCAGAGACTCGTGAAAATCTAGGCCACTTGCGGATAAGAGGTGTTGACAACGAGACTGCATCACCCATCCCCGTCAACCTGCTGACATTTGCATCACCCATCCCCGTCAACCTGCTGACATTTGCTTGTATGTGATCAAGTTACAGAAAGTAGGAACTTGAGGACTCACTTGCGACATCACCACACACGGCCGTTTCAATGGAGGGCAGGTTGTCTCGCCGGAACAGCGCGATCATCTCATCCTCGTAGTCCTCCACCAGCAAGTCACACTGAAACAAACACGTACACAATAGCACACCCACCCCCCCACCCCCCTCATGCTGGCAGCCAATAGAACTGTAAACAGAACCAACGGATGCATGCACAAGTGGATGAATGTTAACAGACTGACAAGAAACTGAACAAAAAAGAAAAATAAAAGCCCTGAACATAATAATAAATAATAATAATACCGTTATTATATAGGCGCTTTTTCTGAATTTTTGGGCGAATCGACTCAAAGCGCCATGAACTGAAACCCAACACGCACACTCACGTAACAGACATGGATTTACGCCATTTAAGACAAACACAGTACAAGACAGACAAAGGGCCAGTTCAGCTATTGAAGTTACAGAGATTTTTGATCGCTTGTATTTGAAATTTGTAAAGTGGCCGGAAACCGGTACTAAAGTGTGGGGTGGGGGGGGGGGTGGATGGGGGGGGGTGGAAGAACCGGAGTACCCGGATAAAGAACCCCCGATGGTCCGCCCGAATTAACTGTGACATTAATACCAAAGGAGAAAAGTCCGACGCCGGAACCCGTTTTCGAACCTCGCACCTTTGGCATTGGTGGCAGGCACCTTAACCACTGCGCCACGGACCGCCGAACATTATGTTCATTAAATGCAGCGAACTTGATGCGTAGCAAAATCCCAGTGGACCCACTACTATAACCAAGGTTGGCTCAATTAAAGATAAAGTCTGGTCGGAACTCTTCTGAAAAGTATTGTTGTATCAGGCAGCATCAGTTACAGCATCAGATACAGGAGAATGAATGACCATGATGGCTCATGAGAACTCACTGAAGAGCTTTAACCCCTACACTGAGAGAGATCAACTTGCACGAGACACAGATCTTTATGAGCTCCTCCAACTGCGGCGGCTGGTCAGAATCTATCAAGTGCGACTGGTCAGGATCTATCAACTGCGACTGGTCAGGATCTATCAACTGTGACTGACAGGATCGATCAACTGCGACTGGTCAGGATCTATCAACTGCGGCGGCTGGTCAGGATCTATCAACTGCGACTGGTCGGGATCTATCAACTGCAGCGGATGGTCAGGATCTATCAACTGCGACTGGTCAGAATCTATCAACTGCGGCGGCTGGTCAGGATCTATCAACTGCGGTGGCTGGTCAGGATCTATCAAATGCGACTGGTCAGGATATATCAACTGCGACAACTGGTCAGGATCTATCAACTGCGGCAACTGGTCAGGATCTATCAACTGTCACTGGTCAGGATCTATCAACTGTCATTGGTCAGGATCTATCAACTGCGGCTGGTCAGGATCTATCAACTGCGACTGGTCAGGATCTATCAACTGTCACTGGTCAGGATCTATCAACTGCAACTGGTCAGGATCTATCAACTGCGGCGACTGGTCAGGATCTATCAAATGCGACTGGTCAGGATCTATCAAATGCGACTGGTCAGGATCTATCAACTGCGGCTGGTCAGGATCTATCAAATGCAACTGACCAGGCACGGCTGTTTCAGTCTGGCCACTTAGTTTGTTTCAGGCGAGCCGAGAAACTGGGTCACAAGTGGTGCTCGCGTGTGGAGGCAGCGAGTCTCTCAGCTGTCGGGCTAGCTGATAAGCGGGCTTCCTGCTAGGCGCAGTACAGCAGGGAAAATGACTATCTTTTGTTTTTCATCATTATCATATTTACCGTTCAAGTGTGTGATGCAAAACTTTGTTTGTTTAAAAGCGGACATTCTGCCTAACACACTGACACCAAACACACTATAGTTGTGGCAAACTAGTAGCCAGCAGGATAAGGTGGAAATAAAGAGAAAAAAACAGATTTCACTGTCTGTGTAGAGTGTTTTCACAAAATAGATGAAGTTCCAACATCAATAACACAAATACAATACAAACTACATCAAAACGGATTTGCATGTGCTAGAAGTAACATGCCTAGAGTAAGTATGACTTACCAGATCAGAGATACCGTGAAAGGGGCCGGAGAGCGGAGGGTGATAATGAGGTCACTGTTAGTGCCAGTACTCTCACAGGCACGTAGCAGTAGCATGGATCTGTCAACACTGGAGACACAGTTCTTTGGCACTATTTTCAGTTTTTCTCCAACACCCTACAGCAGGAGATGGATCGACCATGGTATTTCAAGGGTAGTGCCAGATTAGCTTGGTGACATGCACAAAGCTAATCTGGCACTACCCTTGAATTATCATGGTCAATCCATCTACTACAACTGTTACTCAGTCCGGTTCAGTAGTTGACATCTCCAAAATTTGGGAAATGCAGCCGTGGTATTAAACGGGTTAAAGACAACTGTTGTGTGGTAAACAAGATGATCTCACTCTTGGATAGTTTCTCTGGACGAAAATGTTTAATCTGGAAAAGTCTGCTTTGAACGTGAACGGACCACAACAGAATAAATAAATTCAATACACCTATGCACATCAGTCTGCTTGGCACACCAAAACCTCCTCCGACAGCAACTGCGACCAACTTTGTGATTAATAAATAAAAGATTAGCTTAATTGTCTGACAGAAAGCGGTAGAAATTCGATGGTGTGATATACAAATTAAAAAAAAACAACACACCGCCGCGTGCGTGTGTAACGACAGCATAACAATCACCTGCTTCCATTCACTTTTCTTTTCTTCACAGGTGGCATGACTGAGTACAGCACAGGTGACACTAGTGCCATGTGTTCTGTTATGAGTAATTTGAGCTTCTCTGCTTCCGTTTGCAAGCCGTATGCCCTGCTCTTTAGAATGCCGTTTATTGTTGCATGCGTCTCTTCACCTCCCTGCTCACCATGTAGTGCCAGTCCAAAGCCCCATTGTGCGATAAAGTCTGCGCAGTGGCACTCAAGTATGTGTTGTTTTAGTATTATCTTTAACGCCCTGTCCTCATGGAGATTTTCCCCATAACACGTCTGTATCATTTGTTCATATTAATTTACTGCATGATATGGTCTGTTTTTTTGTCATACCTTTTTCTTGACCGCCTTCCACATATTTGACACAGATAATTAAGTCTATATTCATGGACACCGACAGTATAAGATAAGATAAGACAGTTTAGTTGCCATATGTTTCCATGTACAAAAACCGGCAATAAAAACGTTGGAATTTGTCTTGATGTCAGTTACTAAGACTAAAATAACACACACACACACACACACACACACACACACACACACACACACACACACACACACACACACACCCACACACACAGAGAGAGTAAACTCTAAAATATGATTTTCATCAGTGCTACATAATAAGCAATATTAAACACAGCGAACGGGCACGCCTCACTGATTCAGTTAAGAGCTGATTCCGACAAGTACGCATTTGCCACTCACTATGTATGTGAGGTGTCCTCCATTTTTACAATCTACACCATTTAAATTGATGCAAACTCTCACATAAACATACGTTACGACTGATAATAGGTTCTATAGCTAGAAAGGGACTAAACAAAAAGTCACGTTCATTTAGCAAGCACTCCTCCGTCACAAAAGCAGAAAACGCACAAGACAGTATGACACATATTCCCGTGACTGACTACCTGAATGTTTTTATCCCACTAAAAACCTTACAACAAGAATCTCTAGTTGTGGATGAAACTAATGCTAATAGCAAGGAATGCGGCATCTTGGATACCACTTGACTTCTGGCTATCGTCTGTCAGTGTTCTCATTAATTCCTTCTCTGCTCCCACGGGCCTCTCGGCCTCTTACAAACCAGACCATTTTAGTGTCAGTGGGCCATATGTCTGCAATCTTGTTAACTTAACTATGTAAAAAAAATGTAATGTCTGACTAAAAGTGCTATGCTATAGAAGAACATTATAAAAAGACTTAATGAAGTGCATGAAAGAAATGATAACATTGATCCGTGCTACTGCTTCGTGCCGGTGTCTGAGAGTACTGGCACTAACAGTGACCTCATTATCACCCTCCGCTCTCCGGCCCCTTTCACGGTATCTCTGATCTGGTAAGTCATACTTACTCTAGGCATGTTACTTCTAGCACATGCAAGTCCGCTTTGATGTAGTTTGTATCGTATTTGTGTTATTGATGTTGGAACTTCATCTATTTTGTGAAAACACTCTACACAGACAGTGAAATCTGTTTTTTTCTCTTTATTTCCGCCTTATCCTGCTGGCTACTAGTTTGCCACAACTATAGTGTGTTTGGTGTCAGTGTGTTGGGCAGAATATCCGCTTTTAAACAAACAAAGTTTTGCCTCACACACTTGAACGGTAAATAAGACAGTCATGAAAAACCAAAGGTAGTCATTTTCCCTGCTGTACTGCGCCTAGCAGGAAGCCCGCTTATCAGCTAGCCCGACAGCTGAGAGACTCGCTGCCTCCACACGCGAGCACCACTTGTGACCCAGTTTCTCGGCTCGCCTGAAACAAACTAAGTGGCCAGACTGAAACAGCCGTGCCTGGTCAGTTGCATTTGATAGATCCTGACCAGCCGCAGTTGATAGATCCTGACCAGTCGCATTTGATAGATCCTGACCAGTCGCTGCCTCCACGCGCGAGCACCACTTGTGACCCAGTTTCTCGGCTCGCCTGGAACAAACTAAGTGGCCACTTTTTGCGCTGGGCCAAACAGCCGTGTAAGATCTATCAACTGCGGCTGGTCAGGATCTATCAACTGCGGCTGGTCAGGATCTATCAAATGCGACTGGTCAGGATCTATCAAATGTGACTGGTCAGGATCTATCAGCTGCGACTGGTCAGGATCTATCAACTGTCACTGGACAGGATCTATCAAATGCGACTGGTCAGGATCTATCAACTGTGGCTGGTCAGGATCTATCAACTGCGGCAACTGGTCAGGATCTTTCAAATGTCACTAGTCAGGATCTATCAAGTGCGACTGGTCAGAATTATCAACTGCGACTGGTCAGGATCTATCAACTGCAACTGGTCAGGATCTATCAACTGCGGCAACTGGTCAGGATCTATCAACTGTCACTGGTCAGGATCTATCAACTGCGGCAGTTGGTCAGGATCTACCAACTGCGACTGGTCAGGATCTATCAAATGCGACTGGTCAGGATCTATCAACTGCGGCAGTTGGTCAGGATCTATCAAATGCGACTGGTCAGGATCTATCAAATGTGACTTTGTCAGGATCTATCAACTGTGGCGGCTGGTCAGGATCTATCAAATGCGACTGGTCAGGATCTATCAAATGCGACTGGTCAGGATCTATCAACTGCGGCGGCTGGTCAGGATCTATCAACTGCGGCGGCTGGTCAGGATCTATCAAATGCGACTGGTCAGGATCTATCAGATGCGACTGGTCAGGATCTATCAACTGCGGCGGCTGATCAGGATCTATTTGTCTCACTAAAAACCATTTGTATCCACGTTGGTTGGATGGTTGCGGCTTTTGGCGGTTGAATGAACAGATCTAAGTCCGGTGGCATGAAAAAGAAACAGTGGTACCTGGGCAGGTGTCTAGGTAAGCACTCATTAAACATCAGGGGCTGTGGTGAAGCAGTGGTACCTGGGCAGGTGTCTAGGTAAGCACTCATTAAACATCAGGGGTTGTGGTACTGACGTGAAGCAAGCCTCACACAAACACAAAATGCTGTCATACACGGACAGTGATGTCAAAGGCATGCCATCAGGCGCAGCTGGCAAAACATCTGTCAAGACAATCAAGCTGGGAGAGGATGGCCAACATGTACACAGGGTCCTCTCTGACGTCGAGGACATTCTATTCGTTACACTCAGTTGAAAAGTTAACTTGTCTGCACACCACCATCAGATGTTCTGGTTTAGTCACCTCCCCCCCCCCCCCCCCCCCCCCCCCCCACCCCAGAGGATGGATATCACATATCATTGATGACAAAAACATTTTATTTTCTACACTCAGTTTAAAAGTTAACTTGTCTGCATACCACCATCAGATGTACTGGCTTTGTCCCCTCCACACCTCCCACCCCTTCCCGCGGGCTAAATTTTCCAAAAAGAGTGGCATTTTGTTAAACTTTCTGGAGGTTGTATATTAGTCAAGCTAAACTACTAAATAATAACTATACAGTACTCATAGTAAATCACTGCATTTGCCATCATTGCCGGGACTAAAATTACATAAAATCTGAGTTTGCCGTCATTGCCGGGACTAAACTTACATAAAATCTGAGTTTGCTGTCATTGCCGGGACTAAACTTACATAAAATCTGAGTTTGCCATCATTGTCGGGACTAAACTTGGCATTCTTGAGGTCCATTTCAACACCGGCTCGAGACCGTTGCCTGACCACCGACCTCAGGCCATCATCGCCCGTTATCTCCACATAGTCGGACATCGAGCGACACACATCTTCAAATATCTCAGTCAGGTGCACCTCTGATCGGGCGTACTGCTTCTGGAGACAGATAGAGAGGAGCAGATTCAGACAAAATAGTTTAACTCATTCAACCCAGACATACAGCAGCAGGAGATGAATGAACCAGGACAATTCAAGGGTAGTGCCAGATTAGCTTAGTGTCAAGCAGAAAGCTAATCTGGCACTAACCTTGTATTATCATGGTGATTGATCTCCTGCTATAGTGCACCTGGGTTGCATGGGTTAACTTACATCTTGACTTAGTGATCAAAGAGACAGCAGTGATAAATACATGTGAAAAAAATCAAGTCTTTTGATGTTTAATTAGTCTGAATGTGTGTGAGGATGCATGAAAATGGCGGTCCTGATTGTGACATAGCTGTAACCCCTCCTCTGTCTTGTGTTGCGGATCTTTCATTTATGGTTTAAAATATGAACGTATGTAATCATATTGTTCTTTACAGTTTTTGTAAGTAATCATGCACTTTGATAGGATACAAGTTAGTTCACGATTGACGCAACACTGGTTTCCACAACCAACCAAAGTACACACTTTGCCATTCAAACATCCCTGGTGTATGAATATTCGTATAATCATGTTCTTCAAGATGGCGGATGTGTTTTGAATATGTTTAAAAGGGTATAGTTTGGTAAAAGGGTATAGTTTGGTAAAAACGTTGTCCGTCCTGTATTTTGAGCTTCAAAGTTGGATAGTGCTTTCGTTTTCTGTTTTGAATGTTACGTCAAACTGAACAAAACAAGCTCAATTAATGCTAAGCGCAACACTTTCAGGGTCTTTTTCTTGCCCTAGGTTTTTATGTGTATCGCGGAAGGATATTTGCATACAAAGTTGCTTCCCTGGCTTTGAACAGAGAAAGCCACGTGTGTTTTTGTTTTCGCTTCCGTTTCTTCTGGGCATGTTATGAAAAACAGAGCAAGCCATATCAAACCTTCAAGATAAGCTTTCTTTAAGAACAAACTTATTGATGAGTCCAAAATCATGCAGTATACTAGATTTAGATACTGTTGCTTTGTGCTTCGACTTTGAAAGACGTTTATTACGATTTTTACTATTTATCGTACAGAAACTTTGCTCCTTGATCAAGCCCAGGTTTTACTCGTTCTGATCTGACACTTGCTAAGCTCAAATGAGACCACCATAGACATGTTCCGACTTTGATTATTCCACTATGTAGTTATGTTTGGCCCATGGAATACTGTTTTCGATGAATTTATTTTAAAACACTTTGTTTGAAGTGTAATTGTCCTCACTTATGTTAAACGCAACCAGAATACGAATGCCCGTCCCACATGTTTGATTATTGTTACGTCAATCACACAGAAATGGCGATTTTTTCCCCAATTAAACAGAGATATTACTGGCCTGTATTGTTTCTTGCGCGAGTAAGTTCATTATTGTTCCTTTGCTATTCAGCATCACTACATTTACGGAATCCCAATGCCGTTAAAATAAGACGTCTAAGTATGTTTTCTAGTGTTTGATGTAACCTGAAGATTCAGATTGACACTTTGGCATCTCGTTATACAAATTTAACTATTTTTAAGGGTTGGTCTCTCTTATGCTTTTCTAGACTACAGAGTCATGATTCCCTGCAAACATATGATTCATTTTATATGAGAGTTCACTAATTTCACTGATGAAGAAAGTTGGTTTCCATGATACATAGGTCCTGAGCAACTGCAAAAGTCTATTTTCAAAATGTCCTTGTCAGTGAATTTGCTGCATGTTACTTATGTTGTTTCACTACACATAATGATCTACATATCCTAAAACTTCTTGTAGGTAAACAAAATGTCCTTGTCAGTGAGTTTGCTGCATGTTACTTATGTTGTTTCACTACACATAAATGATCTACATATCCTAAAACTTCTTGTGGGTAAACTAAATCAGCTGACAAGCGACTTTCCATTTTCACCAAGTGCTTGGCGCAAGCTTGCTTCCAAAACTGTCATTAATGTGCTTCTTTTTTTTTGGTGGTTTGTCTTGAAGTGCTTCTAAACTAAAATAAACTGTCTTGTTTGATCCTGCCTTTCATTTTTGTACAGTTTTTCCATCTATTTGGTTTCCGTATTACGTCAAACAAATCTCGTACCACGTAACTTTACCATCCACATCCATGCAAACACATTTATATATATATATTTTTTTTGTCACAACATCATACTTTGGACATGCATCTCCAAGAAAAATGATAAAAAGAAGTATCCGATTGAGTTTGGTTTTTCACGGTTGGTGTCACACTTTTTGCTACACAGCTTTGTAGAGTGACCCAAATATGTTTTTCCATTTTCACAGGGAAAAGTCTATTAAAAAGTAAATTGTGAAAAGCACCTGCACAAGTTTTTGGTTGCCATGTGGGTCGACACGGAAACTCCCGATCTGGACCACCTTCTTAGGATTAACATCACCGATCCTTCCACTGACCTCCTCCACCAAGGCACGGCAAACTGCCATGAATAATACAAATTGTAAGCCTTTTCCTGTTGGTAGCGTCTTCTGTCATCATGATTTCTACATCATCGCCATAAAAAATGCTATTGAAAGCCAAAGGATTAGTTGATGAATCCAATACAGTGAAACCTGTCATGTTTCATAAGCACTACTTCACACTAGTTCATTTAAACCATTTGCACTATAGTGTTTCTATTTCTGACATAGCTCAAAGTTCACGGCTAAATAATGTATCATGTGTTAGATGTATAACAGGTAATGCATCCCATTATCATATGTCAATGCTCCATCACCAAGGAGATGGAGATGCAGTACACATGTACACAGGACAAGTGGGCCAAGGGAAGCAATACTGATATATCAGTAACCATCAGCAGAAACTGAAAGCAGGAACACGACTTGCCCCTAAAGTTCCCACTGTAAAAAGCATACCAAATGTCTAACCTCTAATGTTGAGGTGAAACGACTGCAGCTGCTTCTATGCTTTGTATTATTGTACCAGTCAGCATAAGATGCTCACTCCATTTTACCTGAGCAGTACAGTGTTTTGTCTCTTTTGGCCACAGCCTGATGAAGTATGGTGAGCAGTAGCGCTTGGAGCCACACACACAGTCGCATTTTGTACACCTGCAGCATAACAAACTTTAGTCGCATATGAACCCAAGGGGCCACTATAGACAGGGTATTGCCAGCATATCTTTTTTATTAACACTTTGGCTGTTGGTAGCTGTTCTTGTCACAATGACTCCTGCAGGAATCATGGCAAAACTACTGACAACAGAAGAGTTAACTGCACCTCATGTCTGCATCCGGGCCATGCCCTACCCACAGGCCAAACTGTTGATATTTCATGTATTCAACACCCCCCCCCCCTCCCCCCCCCCCCCAAGTTTGATTATCATGAGATTTGATTATCAAGAGGTTGTGCCATCCCTTCTCCCCCATAAATATTCCTACACCACCGACATAGTTAACATCTATAGTATAAATGAATACAAATTTGTATTTTGAAAAATGCTGCAACAATTACAGTAATGTTACACTGTCAAAACAGACGCTAAAGTCATTATAGTGTTACCATATATATATATGTATTTTGCTCTGAAAATGCAGAGAAACCCTTCTCCAAACCCGAAGTAAAAAGTACTGATAGGGCTACAAATAAAAACCATAAATAAATGAGAGAGAGAGAGAGAGAGAGAGAGAGAGAGAGAGAGAGAGAGAGAGAGAGAGAGAGAGAGAGAGAGAGAGAGAGAGAGAGAGAGATTATGATGAATCTTGTCTTGCAGGATAAAGCTAACTCAATGCCTGTCAATACTGTCATAAAAGAAGCTGTCCTGTATACAAAACATGACAGGAAAACAAACGCAATAAAATAAAAAGCAGGAAAAAATTAACAAACACAATAGTTGACTTATTATGCGAATTTGTAAATGCCGCCGATGCAAAAGCAAGGGAAATAAATTGGCACATAGCATTAATCATATATATACATCAAAGACAGTGTCATAGAATCAGCAGCATCTGTCACGACATGGGCTTTTTTCGTCCAATTTTTTAGGGGAGTAAGTTTAGAGTAGTGACAGGGTTAAGTTAGTTACCGGGTAGCGACAGCATAGGTGTCTAGTATTTGGCCTGTACACGAGTATATGCTGCCGTGCGGGAGTTTGCAGGTCAGCGTAACACACGTGATCGCTCAGTCTGACGCCATCGGGTGGTTATTCTTTCACGTGTTGTCACATCACATGATTTAGTGAGCTCTTTTTTGCTAACTGTATGATATCCAAATTGTTTGACAGTCGCATTTCCAACAGCGAACGAGAGAGTCACATTCCAGCTGTGAACGAAAATAGTCGTTTTTTCAACGTAGTCTCTGAGGGGGGTTTGTGCGGGCGTGGTTTTCCATTATCCGCCAGCATCAAGTAGCCGTGTTGTCCCTCTGTGACGGCCCTACGAGACGGCCCTGGTCGAGCCCGGGAGTCGGTGTCCTAAGACGAGAAAAGAGAGCTGCGACGACTTAACCCCTGGCTTGTCTTGTCCTTGTTTGTCTTCGTTCTAGCCGGGGCGTCTTCACGGATGGCAGTAAGTACGTGCAACAATTCTCTAGTGGCCATTTGTTCGGGGGGGGTTTGTTTGTGTTTGCTTGTTCTGTTATTATTATTTTGGTTAGTGTATCGGGGGGCAAGTGTAAGGATAGAATGTAGAAGTAAATGCCGTTTGATTTATGTTGTAGTTTCTTGAGTAGGTAGCGTCGAATTAGTTATTGGGATTTAACACCGAGCAGGCGACTAGGGCCATTTCACTATTTAGCGTAGGAGTGTAAATATCGGAAGTGAGTCATGTGATGACGTGGATATATACATATTCTGTTGAGATTGAATTGTTGCGGGAGAGACGTGAAGGGAATATAAAAGACGACAATTAAAGTTGCGGGATATGTATTCTGTTGAGGTTGAACCTATTGTTGCAGGAAAGAGGTGAAGGGAATATAAAAGACGGCAGTAAAGTCGCAGGAAGGGTGATGGGATTATCTTGTTTCTTTTGTTAGTTATTTATGTGTATTTTTGCACCTGTGTTTTAGTGCATCCAAATCTGGTTCCTAATCTAATCCAATGGTGTACTGAGAGTGGAGGCTGACCGTGTCGCTCCGCCTGGTGGGGCTACGACGCCGAACCTGGGTGCCTTTGCGAGTGTCGCGGCACGCCGTGTTTAGTCAGGTCGGGTCATCCCGTTTAATTATTTCTAACTTGTTTAAGCAAAGTTTTGTTTGCATATAATCTTGTCAAACAGAGAATAGAGTACAAGCTGGCCACTTTGGCATACAAACACTATGACAATACGCTTCCTGCGTATCTGTCTTCTTCCCTTGCCTCACACAATCCTAGTAGAAGTCTACGCTCAAGCTCACAAAAACTGCTTGTTCAGCCCAGAGTCAGCCTAAAAACTGCTGGTGCCCGTTCTTTCAGTTATCAGGCCCCTCACGTCTGGAAATCACTTCCACTGCATGTCCGTCTTTCCCCTACCCTGTTGACCTTCAAAACAAATTTGAAGACCCATCTTTTCCAGGTAGTATATCAAGATTAGCTTAGTCTGGATGTGCTGCCTGGAAATGTTGGTTGTTTCCCCATGTTGATAGGCTGTGTGTGTGTGTGTGTGTGTGTGTGTGTGTGTGTGTGTGTGTGTGTGTGTGTGTGTGTGTGTGTGTGTTTCGTGTTAGGAATGCGCCTACATGGTGCGAGCAGATGTTTATTTAAAGAGTGAGTGCGTTCTAATTTTTCTCCTTTTTAATATTTTTTTTGTGCTGTAAAGCGCTCCGAGCTTGCTGTTCGTGGGGAAGGGCGCTATATAAAAACTATGTATTATTATTATTATTATTATTAAAGAAATTGTGAGATTTATTTCATCTCCTCGTACCGACAGTATTGTGAGAGGAGCTTTGTCACAGTAACCGAAAGGTTTTGATTGTATTATTTAAAGCAGCCTGTGTTAGGGAAGACCTTATCGCGGAAACAAGAGCGTCGAGCTGAGCTGAGCTTAACGGTTGTGCTTCCGGCGAGAAGGTCCCGTGACGTGAACTACATTGAGTTTATTCAACTTTCAGTCATGTTAAATTAAGGACCATTTGCTCCATTTGTATACGTGATATTGTTTATTCTGCAATGTGCTAGTTAAAGGAGCCTTGTGCTGTGAATGTCTAGTTTGCGAAGGCATTAGTTTGATTTGAACTTGTCGTTTGTGATCCCCCTGGGGAGTTTCAGTAACTTACAGACTATATTCATCTTTCTCTATCTTTACTTGTGTTTTAGTACGCATATTTGGTTCATCATATAGTTGATATTGTGCTGTTTGAAGTACTGTTACTTAAGGAGCCACGTGCTGCAAGGCACTCTTCGCGAAAGCAAAGGCGTAGGTCTGTTGGCGTTAGCGCTTGACGCTTATGCTTCCGGCGTGGTCCAGTGGCTGTTGATTTAAGCTTTTCAGTTTGAGTTTTCAGTTGTATTATTAAGGATAGTCGTTATTATTTATTAGTTTAATTAAATTTGTTTTTGTATTTTATTAGAGATATTTGGTTATGTATTAGTTTTCTCAATCTTTTGTATTTTAGGGACATTTAGTTTATTATATATTTTGTTATTTTGTATTGTGTAATGGATATTCGGGGTGGAGAGTTTGGACGTTGTGAGTGTGAATGTGATGCGTGAGTGCGTGGTTAGGATTGAGTGAGAATAGTTGGTTGATTGTTAGGGTTACATGTAATAAATGTCGACGTCATTGTTCCTCTGGTGTTTGTGTTAGGTTTGTGTTAGTGTGGGTTGGGTGTATCTCGAGTGTTAGCGCTCATGGTTCGCGCCCCGGAAGCGGGGTCATGACAGCATCATACAGACACAATTGCTTATACTTTATAGCCACACCGACAATACAATAGACATTGTTGGCAAATGCATGATGGAGAAAGAAAAATGTTTGACATTTACATTTTATCACCAGCATTATGTTTACCAGCCAAACTGTGAAGTAAAGTCACACTGATTGGAGGTGCATGTGCACTGTGAAGTCACAATGATTGGAGGTGCGTGTGCACTGTGAAGTCACATTCACAGTCACATTGATTGGAGATGCATGTGCACTGTGAAGTCACACTGAGTGGAGGTGCGTGTGCACTGTGAAGTCATTGACTGGAGGTGCGTGTGCACTGAAGTCACATTGATTGGAGGTGCGCGTGCACTGTGAAGTCACACTGATTGGAGGTGCGTGTGCAAAACAATGATTTGATGTTTAGAGGCAATGAGTTCCAGACAGAACTACCAGAAAATAGTAGGCTTGATTCGTATCCTGGGGCACAGTAAATGAAGCANAAGCCATTACTCATGTTAAGCTAATGCCTCGGGCTGAAGTTTAATAGCCTGCATAGATATTCAGGGGCTTGGGAATTAAATATTTTGTGCATCAGGATGTGTTTGTTAAATTTGAGTTATAAATTCTTTCAGTGGAAGCAGGCCAAAGGATTTTATTTTTTCATCTGAGGAAATAGGGCTTGAAATAATTATTTTGACTGAATGGTGATACAGTGAGTTAATTTTTTTCATTAGCAATTCAACGCATTCATCCCACAAAGAGGAGACGTTGTCACACTACAGTGGCTTTTAATGTGTGTGCGTGAAGGAACAATGTACACCGCTTTGTATTAAAAATAGTCTAAGCTTCGAGAGCAGAAATACATTCCTTGACAAGGTTTTGCACAACTGTCTGTGGCTCCCATTTGAGATGGTCATCAACTACAACTCCCAATTGGTGGTGCTTGGTACTTGTTGAATAGGTTTATCACCAAGTGACAGTTTCAGTGGGGCAGGATTTAGCTGGTGCTTTTGGTGGGCTGTTATCAACATACTTCTGGTTATAGAAGTACTGATTAGCATACGATTTTGTGTACACCAGTCTGACACTTCATTGAAACTTTGCTGGAGGATATTATATGTTTGTCTGGTGTATGCAGTGTTGAATCGTCAGCAAAGAGTTCACATTTTACCTCAGGATTTGAGATGGAACGAGGCATCATGTTGAGTTCACATTTTACCTCAGGATTTGAGATGGAACGAGGCATCATGTTGAGTTCACATTTTACCTCAGGATTTGAGATGGAACGAGGCATCATGTTGAGTTCACATTTTACCTCAGGATTTGAGATGGAACGAGGCATCATGTTGAGTTCACATTTTACCTCAGGATTTGAGATGGAACGAGGCATCATGTTGAGTTCACATTTTACCTCAGGATTTGAGATGGAACGAGGCATCATGTTGAGTTCACATTTTACCTCAGGATTTGAGATGGAACGAGGTATCATGTTGAGTTCACATTTTACCTCAGGATTTGAGATGGAACGAGGCATCATGTTGAGTTCACATTTTACCTCAGGATTTGAGATGGAATGAGGTATCATGTTGAGTTCACATTTTACCTCAGGATTTGAGATGGAACGAGGTATCATGTTGAGTTCACATTTTACCTCAGGATTTGAGATGGAACGAGGCATCATGTTGAGTTCACATTTTACCTCAGGATTTGAGATGGAACGAGGTATCATGTTGAGTTCACATTTTACCTCAGGATTTGAGATGGAACGAGGTATCATGTTGAGTTCACATTTTACCTCAGGATTTGAGATGGAACGAGGCATCATGTTGAGTTCACATTTTACCTCAGGATTTGAGATGGAACGAGGCATCATGTTGAGTTCACATTTTACCTCAGGATTTGAGATGGAACGAGGCATCATGTTGAGTTCACATTTTACCTCAGGATTTGAGATGGAACGAGGCATCATGTTGAGTTCACATTTTACCTCAGGATTTGAGATGGAACGAGGCATCATGTTGAGTTCACATTTTACCTCAGGATTTGAGATGGAACGAGGTATCATGTTGAGTTCACATTTTACCTCAGGATTTGAGATGGAACGAGGCATCATGTTGAGTTCACATTTTACCTCAGGATTTGAGATGGAACGAGGCATCATTGATGAGTAAGAAAATAAAAGAGGCCCGAGAATATATCCTCAGGGGACACCGTGCTGTCGGCGGTCACTGAAGTAGAAGGAGAAAAAAGCTACAGAGTTCGAATCAAGCTCACATATTGAAAGTGAAAGTTTCTTTAAAGAATGTTGTGATCAACTAAATCAAATACTTTGGTTAGGTCCAGAAAAACTGCGTCATTTAATTTGGAATTGTTTATTGATGAGAGGATGACGATGACGAGAGAGAGAGAGAGAGAGAGAGAGAGAGAGAGAGAGAGAGAGAGAGAGAGAGAGAGAGAGAGAGAGAGAGAGAGAGAGAGAGAGAGAGAGAGAGAGAGAGAGATGATGATGATGATGATGAAACATTTTATTGATAGGATAAGTTTTAGGCAAAACGCCTCTCTTACAAACTGTCTTGTTAGAAAAGAAATATTAACAACGAAGAGTAAGAGAAACACAATAACACAATAAATCGAAACATGAAGAAATAAACTGAAAAAAAAAAGCAATGCAAATTATGCGCACACATATCAATAACAGTGAACTTATTATGAAGTCACCAACAAAGAGCTGTGTGCTTGATCCCTTGCCCACGTCCCTCATAAAACAGTGCATCGATGATCTCCTCCCACTGATTACCACCATAGTTAATGCCTCTCTCTCTATAGGTGCTGTGCCTAGTCAGTTTAAACATGCTGTTGTGACACCACTCTTGAAAAAGCCTGGACTGGACCCAAACGACTTGAAGAATTTTAGACCTGTTTCTAATCTTCCATTTATTTCAAAGATTTTGGAGAAGGTTGTTTTGAAACAGCTACAAAGCCATTTGTCTGGAAACGGTCTGTTAGAAATGCATCAGTCGGCACACAGAAAAGATCACAGCACGGAGACTGCTGTGCTGAGCGTCCTGGATGGTCTGCTAGTGAAGGCAGACAAGAGACTTGTCTTTCTCATTGCTCTGCTAGACCTCAGTGCAGCATTCGACACGCTCGATCATTCTGTTTTGCTGAAGAGGTTAGAGGTGACCTTTGGCATCCATGGTACTGCCCTGGCCTGGTTCACTTCATATACATGTTAAGGATCGTTCTCAGGCTGTTATTGTTAATGGCCAGCTATCTGCTTCTAGTCTTTTGTTGTGTGGAGTCCCTCAGGGCTCCGCTATTAGGGCCTGTTTTGTTCACTCTATATTCACAACCTCTGTCTGATGTAATTGCCGCCCATGAGTGTGATTTTCACAAGTATGCTGACGATACTGAATTGTCAAGAAGTAGCGCGCCTAGCCATTTCAGCTCTGCTAAGATGAGCGTACAGTGTTGTATAGATGAGGTCCTGTCCTGGATGACAAGCAACAAACTTAAGCTTAACACCGACAAAACCTTAGTCATGCCTGTTGGCTCTCAGTCTCGCCTTAGTCTGATTAACGGCGAGTTCGCAAACATTGGTGGCTGCAGCGTTCCCTTCCAAAACTGTGTCAAATATCTGGGTGTGAAGATTGATTCGACGCTCTCCATGCATGATCATATCAGTAGCGTCTGCCGAGCTGGTTTCCTTGAGCTGCGCAAAATTTCTTCCCTCAGACCGTATCTCACAGAAAGTGCGGCGTCAAGACTTGTAAATGCATTCATTACGCCCAGGCTCGATTATTGCAATTCTGTACTAGCAGGTTTACCGGCAGATCAGATTTCACGCTTGCAGATGATTCAAAACAATGCGGCACGGCTCATCTTGAAGAAACGAAAGAGAGACCACATTACGCCTCTACTGAAGCAGCTGCACTGGTTGCCCGTAAAATTCCGCTGCCAGTACAAAATTGCAATTTTCGCCTATCGGCATTTTGACGGATCTCTCCCGCCATACCTTTCTGCCAAGCTGTCTGTTTATCATCCATCACGCACCCTCCGTTCCTCTAGTGTAAAACTTTTAAAAATCCCAAAACTTAACATAAACTCTGTCGGGGAGCGTTCATTCACCTTTTTAGCTCTGTGACGAACTGTGTTTTGCATATGTGTTAATATTATATTTTATTACGTCACCCCTCTGGTCAATGGTCAATACATTGTAGCATGATTTTGCGCGGCCGGTTGCCACCGAGCTGCCGAGTGTGGGTTCTGGCAGAGGTGACCTACTTAGCCCCAGTCTTAGTGATTTTCCTTTTGGCCGTCCCATCTAAATTTAGCTGGAAGTGACCAATCATTTAAATAGACCAGTGGTAGACATCGACCTTGACCCAGTAGCGCCCCCTCGTGGTAGCGTCTCCACGCTAAGAACGCATTTGCTGTAGCACCACGACGGAAGCAAGACCGGCCTATTGAGCGTCAAATTACTTTCACGAGTTTTGTCTAACTGGACCTTTGTAAGTCATACATTTTACTATTTTTTACTTAGAAATGTTGGTTGTCTTTGCATATTTCGAAGATATATTTTATGCACTGATTTTGATGTATTTTGCAAATTTTCTGACTGACCGGTCCTGTCTTTGACAGGTTGAGGGGAGCGCTGTGGTCACTTAGGGGCTTGTGTTTTGATTTGATCCTACTATCTAAGTTTACCATGTTTTAGGTTAATCTGATCACTTGTTTTGATGAAGATACTATGTTTATGTTGATCCTTTGCACCAATTTGAGCAAGCCTAGGGTATTGTTCGACCATCTCTCTTGGAGAGCATTCAGGCATAAATGATTTTGTTTACGTTTTAATGGCTGCCATTATCTCTGGCACCTAAGGGCCATTTTCAGAACTCACTTTTATCAACCAAAAGAAACTTTAATCAATCATTTGGATTGTAGTCGGGGCTTGCTCAATGGTGCTGGGGATCATTTGGTCAGTTATGTTGCTTTCTTTCGAGATCGCTTAGTACCGGTGATAGGATGATCAGTTGCATTTTCTGGCATCAGTATCCCTTTGTGTCAGTAGTTTACCATTGTATCACGCGCGCACTGTGTGGGATTGGGTCACGTGATCTCATTCTTAGCATGGATTGGTCAGCTGGCTGGCTGTGACTGTCCATCAGCCAGTGTGTGTGGTTTTGGTGACCGCTACCTCCTAGTAATGGGATCGCGCGAAGAAGTTGTCATAATCCGAGTGCCTGCGATTAAACCTGTTACTTTCTAAACATCTTTTATTATAATAATGTCTGCAGTCATCGATTTCAGGCGTGACAGGTTATGATATGACGGACATAGAACTTCTTTCCATTGATGTTTACCTGAGGGAGAGTAGCTTCCCTTAGTTCATTCTTGATAGGGAGACTTGAGTCGTCTGCTATTGTTTACATGTACTATGTGATAGCATGCGAAGCCAGGTGTGCGTGCATACTTGCTGCAATGGGTCTTACTTTTGAAGAAATGTGTTACCAAGGTTCAGGACTTAGGGATATGATATGTAATGCCGTTTTCTATTAGAGCTTGTGATATATATTGTGGACCACAGCATTCCTCTTGCTCTCTCTCTCTCTCTCTCTCTCTCTCTCTCTCTCTCTCTCTCTCTCTCTCTCCTGTGTTCATACTTCTAAGCTCCACTAATATAGCACCATGTTCCAATCTTATACTTTATGATATATATCCTTATAATTATTTTTAGTCATTTTAGGTTTTGTAGTAATTATAGTTGAACTTTGTCTTATTTTATAAAATGCCGCCTTGACCAAAGTACATCAGTGGATGGTGGATGTATGAGAACCTGTGTGATGATCTTTCGAATTATCCAGCCACTGTAGTATTTTGTAATAATAACATGCCTATCTCTCAATTTTATGTAACATCAATTTTCTATTTGGTATGTACACTTGAGATGGAAATTATATTGTGTGTTATTTGATATTCCAGGTGTACTGCCTCCTTGGTGGAGAAATAAAAACATCTTCACAAGGCGCAACATGGCCTCCCTGTCTCTTTTGTTGTAATCCGCCCCACCACATCTTTTGGCGTCGCCGACAGGATTACTACAGGACAAGGAGGCAGTGCACAGGAGGCGGAGGAGTCAACATCTACCACCAACAGCAGCGTAGAGGGCGTGCTAACATCTCAACTGAACCAACGGCAGCATGGCAACCATGTATCCACCAGCAAGCGAGTACCCCCTGGCCAGCAATGCGATCTTCGTGGGTCCTCACAGCACCGGTGGGCAGGTTATCTCCTTCCCAGCTCTGCCAACGTTCGAGGGACTGCGGTATGAGGGCTGCCCTGTCGAAGTTTTCATCGAGGAGGCAGAACGTAAGATCGCTTGCCTCAAAGCCCTCTACGGCCAGAAGCTTGGGCAGCTGGAACTGGCAGAATGGGTTGCCCTGGCACTGGAGGGGAGAGCGCTGAAGAAGTTCAAGAGGTGGGTGGAACATGTTCCAGATGAGGACTACACTGCTGAGTCCATCTTGAGCTTCCTGCGAGATCACTTCCTGGGGTACCAACGGATACCAGGCAGTACGCAGGAGCCTCCAGCAGTGCACCAGTCCGAAGGGCAGGCACCCTCATCAACCCCAGTGACCGAGGAGGAGGATGGAGACTGGGTGGTCCTCTATACCCAGGAGGAGGTCACTGTTCCTGTGTCTTCCACACCGCCTCAATGCCCTCCAGTCCGAGAGACCGTGGACCCCGTAGTGCAAGATGCCGAGGTGCAGGTTGAACCTGTGCAGTTGCAGCAGTCACCTCAAGAAGCTAGACCCACTCTTGTCTGCTGGGCTTGCAATGAGAACGGTCATCGACGTGCTAACTGTCCAAATGGCCAGCGACGACAGGAGTTTCAGCGGCACACTGGTTTCCCTACACCTCCACCTGGCATGGGACTATCACTGCCACCATCTTTTCTCTTCCATCTCATGACAATGGTGCAGTGGTGCTGGCAAATGATGACGATGTACTGTACCGCTGTGTTGACCATGTGTGCTGGTTTTGGCGTTTCATGCCAGGTGTAGCTTAGATCCCTGTGCTACAGCATTTGTATCTGAAGAACTGTTTAGGTGAAACTCTTCATCGCAGAACTGAATATTGTTTGTTTGCGTTTGAATCTGACATGTCTTAACCTGTACTTAGTGGTGTGTTTATGAAGTTTGGATGATTGACTGATTTGTGGGTGTGTTGACATTTTATGTTTTAGTGGGTTTTGTATTGAAGTTGAGTGTTTGGTTTTGTTCATCGTGTACTGTTAGTTTGTTTGTGCATTGCTAGATTTTGCCCCATGCTTTTACAGATGGCGGGAGGGCCAGCGACAGCCTGTGGCCATCCCACCCCCCACGGCTGCTTCGGTTTGCTGGCGATGGCGTGGTCAGTTCAGCCGAAGACCGGATCACAGAGGCAGAACATACAGCAGGCAGAACAAAAGACCTGCAGAAACTACCTAGAAGTGTAGTAAAGTAGAGATTAGAATGTCCCTGGATCTGTTTTGAATTCATGGATGCAAATGAAAGGACCTTATATGCCCAGTTTGATTAAATTTGTTTTGTAGTGTATTCTGTTTAGTGGTGATTTTTCTAATACTAATAGTGCCAAGGTGGATGGTATGACTGAGAACTTTGAACTGCTGTGGCGATGCGAGTTTTGGTACATGTTTATCATTGACTAGTGGGGTGTTGGTACGTGTTCATTGTGTATGTTGCCAGCTGTCACTAGGAAACCTCAGCCAGGTATTTTCCTTGAGACTCTAGTGACTGGGCTGGCAAATTGCAGTTTTGTTTAGTGTTGTTTTTTTAACCTGTGATTGCTTGTGTGTAACCTTTTCATGAGGCATGAGCAAGTCTGAGGGGTTTTGATGTTGTCCAAGATTTTTTTGTTTTGTAGTTCGTACGTGTGTAACTAAGGGTTGAGACGATACGTGTCTTACTTGCTTACAAAGGTTTTGTGAAGCATGTGCTGAAGTTTTGCTGGAATTTTTATACTTGATGTATTTACAGTAAGACTATGTATGGGTTGTAGTCACGTACCTCTCAGTTGTGTTGTGATTTTGTGCTGCTGTGACTTGATACTTTGATATGTACAGTAGCAGTGTTGTGAGGCCACTCCTCTCCTCTTATCTATTTTTGGTGCTAGACGTAAAGGAACTTTCTTGTTTAGTACCATGATTGAGGGGTTTTGATGTTGTCCAAGATTTTTTTGTTTTGTAGTTTGTACGTGTGTAACTAAGGGTTGAGACGATACGTGTCTTACTTGCTTACAAAGGTTTTGTGAAGCATGTGCTGAAGTTTTGCTGGAATTTTTATACTTGATGTATTTACAGTAAGACTATGTATGGGTTGTAGTCACGTACCTCTCAGTTGTGTTGTGATTTTGTGCTGCTGTGACTTGATACTTTGGTATGTACAGTAGCAGTGTTGTGAGGCCACTCCTCTCCTCTTATCTATTTTTGGTGCTAGACGTAAAAGAATTTTCTTGTTTAGTACCATGATTTGCACTGTGCGTGTTACCGCGAGGACGCGGCTACTAGAAAGAGTTCGGGGGGATGTGACGAGCTGTGTTTTGCATATGTGTTAATATTATATTTTATTACGTCACCCCTCTGGTCAATGGTCAATACATTGTAGCATGATTTTGCGCGGCCGGTTGCCACCGAGCTGCCGAGTGTGGGTTCTGGCAGAGGTGACCTACTTAGCCCCAGTCTTAGTGATTTTCCTTTTGGCCGTCCCATCTAAATTTAGCTGGAAGTGACCAATCATTTAAATAGACCAGTGGTAGACATCGACCTTGACCCAGTAGCGCCCCCTCGTGGTAGCGTCTCCACGCTAAGAACGCATTTGCTGTAGCACCACGACGGAAGCAAGACCGGCCTATTGAGCGTCAAATTACTTTCACGAGTTTTGTCTAACTGGACCTTTGTAAGTCATACATTTTACTATTTTTTACTTAGAAATGTTGGTTGTCTTTGCATATTTCGAAGATATATTTTATGCACTGATTTTGATGTATTTTGCAAATTTTCTGACTGACCGGTCCTGTCTTTGACAGGTTGAGGGGAGCGCTGTGGTCACTTAGGGGCTTGTGTTTTGATTTGATCCTACTATCTAAGTTTACCATGTTTTAGGTTAATCTGATCACTTGTTTTGATGAAGATACTATGTTTATGTTGATCCTTTGCACCAATTTGAGCAAGCCTAGGGTATTGTTCGACCATCTCTCTTGGAGAGCATTCAGGCATAAATGATTTTGTTTACGTTTTAATGGCTGCCATTATCTCTGGCACCTAAGGGCCATTTTCAGAACTCACTTTTATCAACCAAAAGAAACTTTAATCAATCATTTGGATTGTAGTCGGGGCTTGCTCAATGGTGCTGGGGATCATTTGGTCAGTTATGTTGCTTTCTTTCGAGATCGCTTAGTACCGGTGATAGGATGATCAGTTGCATTTTCTGGCATCAGTATCCCTTTGTGTCAGTAGTTTACCATTGTATCACGCGCGCACTGTGTGGGATTGGGTCACGTGATCTCATTCTTAGCATGGATTGGTCAGCTGGCTGGCTGTGACTGTCCATCAGCCAGTGTGTGTGGTTTTGGTGACCGCTACCTCCTAGTAATGGGATCGCGCGAAGAAGTTGTCATAATCCGAGTGCCTGCGATTAAACCTGTTACTTTCTAAACATCTTTTATTATAATAATGTCTGCAGTCATCGATTTCAGGCGTGACAGGTTATGATATGACGGACATAGAACTTCTTTCCATTGATGTTTACCTGAGGGAGAGTAGCTTCCCTTAGTTCATTCTTGATAGGGAGACTTGAGTCGTCTGCTATTGTTTACATGTACTATGTGATAGCATGCGAAGCCAGGTGTGCGTGCATACTTGCTGCAATGGGTCTTACTTTTGAAGAAATGTGTTACCAAGGTTCAGGACTTAGGGATATGATATGTAATGCCGTTTTCTATTAGAGCTTGTGATATATATTGTGGACCACAGCATTCCTCTTGCTCTCTCTCTCTCTCTCTCTCTCTCTCTCTCTCTCTCTCTCTCTCTCTCTCCTGTGTTCATACTTCTAAGCTCCACTAATATAGCACCATGTTCCAATCTTATACTTTATGATATATGGGTCACTCTACAAAGTTGTGCAACGTAAGGGGTGCCTACTTTCAACTGGCTGTAAAAAAAAATCAGCTAAGTTACTTTACTCAATGAACAGTACTATTCTGTTTCAGAGTGATGAAAGAGATAGTATTGATAACTGCATGGGAAAATATCAAGTCTTTTAATATTTAATTAGTCTGAATGTGTGTGAGGTTGCACGAAAATGGCGGTCCCAATTGTGACATAGCTGTAACCCTTCTTCTGTCTTGTGTTGCGGATCTTTCATTTATGGTATAAAATATAAAAATATGTAATCATATTGTTATTTATAGTTGTTGTAAGTGATCCTTATGATCTTACAACCAGAAAAATCTGTTAGAATGCACTTTATAAGGATACAATTTAGTTCATGATTGACGTAACATGCGTTTCCACAACCAACCAAAGTACACACTTTGCCATTCAGACATGCCTGGCGTATGAATACTCGTATAATCACGTTTTTCAAGATGGCGGATGTGTTTCGAATATGTTTAAAAGGGTATATAGTTTGGTAAAAGCTTTGTCCGTCCTGTATTTTGAGCTTAAAGTTGGACTTGTGCTTTCGTTTCCTGTTTTGAATGTTACGTCAAACTGAACAAAACAAGCTCAATTAATACTAAGCACAGCACTTTTGGGGGCTTTTTCTTGCCCTAGTTTTCGATGTGTATCGCGGAAGGATATTTGCACACAACGTTGCTTCCCTTGCTTTGAACAGAGAAAGCCACGTGTGTTTTTGTTTTCGCTTCCGTTTTTTCCGGGTGTGTTACGCGAAACAGAGAAAGCCATATCAAACCTTCAAGACACGCTCTCTTTAAGTACAAACTTATTGATGAGTCCAAAATCATGCAGTATACTTAGATTTAGATACTGTTATCTTGTGCATTGACTTTGAAGGACGTTTATTACGATTTTTACGATTTATCGTACAGAAATTTTGCTCCTCGATCAAGCCCAGGTTTTTACTCATTCTGATCCGACGCTTGCTAAGCTCAAATGAAACCACCATAGACTTGTTCCGACTTTGATCATTCCACTATGTAGTTATGTTTGGCCCATGGAATACTGTTTTCAATGAATTTATTTTCAAACACTTCGTTTGAAGTGTAATTGTTCTCACTTATGTTAAACGCAACCGGAAACCAAATGACCGTCCGACATATTTGATTCTTGTTACATCAACCACATGAAAATGGTGATTTTTCCAATTAAACAGAGATATTACTGGCCTGTATTGTTTCTTGTGCCAGTAAGTTCATTATTGTTACTTTGCTATTCAGCATCACTACATTTACCGAATCCCAATGCCATTAAAATAAGATGTCTAAGTATGTTTTCCGGTGTTTGATGTAACCTGAAGCTTCACATAGTTACTTTAGCATCTCGTTATACAAAACTATGCACATGATAAAGGATTTTAACTATTTTTAATAGTTGGTCTCTCTTAGCATGCTTTTCTAGACTACAGAATCATGATTCAATCCAAACTTATCTTTCATTTCATATGAGAGTTCACTAATTTCTAAGATGAAGAAAGTTGGTTTCCATGTTACATCAACTACCATTTTTTTATGGTCCTGAGCAACTGCAAAAGTCTCAATTTTCAAAATGTGCTTCAGCATCACTACATTTATGGAATTCTGATGCTGTTAAAATAAGACATCTAAGTATGTTTTCTTTGGTTTGATGTAACCTCAAGATTCAGATCGTTACTTTGGCATCTCGTTATACAAAACTATGCACATAATTAAGGATTTTCACTATTTTTAAGGTTTGGTCTCTCATATCATGCTTTTCTAGACTACAGAGTCATGATTCCCTGCAAACTTATCTTTCATTTCATATAAGAGTTCACTAATTTCTAAGATGAAGAAAGTTGGTTTCCATGTTACATCAACTACCATTTTTAAAACATATGGTCCTGAGCAATTGCAAAAGTCTCTATTTTCAAAATGTTCTTGTCAGTGAATTTGCTGCATGTTACTTATGTTGTTTCACTACATAGAAATGATCTACATATCTTAAATCTTCTTGTGGGTAAACTAAATGAGCTGCCGAGCGACTTTTCATTTTCACTAAGTGCTTGGCACAAGCTTGCTTCCAAAACTGTCATTATTATGCTTTTTTTTTGTTGGGTGGTTTGTCTTGAAGTGTTTCTAAAACAAAATAAACTGTCTTGTTTGATCCTGCCTTTCATTTTTGTACAGTATTTCCATTTATTTGGTTTCCGTGTTACATCAAACAAATTTCGTACCACGTAACTTTACCATCCACATCCATGCAAACACATTTATATATTATCTTTTTTTTGTCATAACATCATACTTTGGGCATGCATCTCCAAGAAAAATGATAAAAATAAGTATCCCATTGAGTTTGTTTTTTCATGGTTGGTGTCACACTTTTGCTGCACAGCTTTGTAGAGTGACCCATATATCCTTATAATTATTTTTAGTCATTTTAGGTTTTGTAGTAATTATAGTTGAACTTTGTCTTATTTTATAAAATGCCGCCTTGACCAAAGTACATCAGTGGATGGTGGATGTATGAGAACCTGTGTGATGATCTTTCGAATTATCCAGCCACTGTAGTATTTTGTAATAATAACATGCCTATCTCTCAATTTTATGTAACATCAATTTTCTATTTGGTATGTACACTTGAGATGGAAATTATATTGTGTGTTATTTGATATTCCAGGTGTACTGCCTCCTTGGTGGAGAAATAAAAACATCTTCACAAGGCGCAACATGGCCTCCCTGTCTCTTTTGTTGTAATCCGCCCCACCACAGCTCCAAGTGTGTGGAACTCTCTGCCAACTAAAATGCGGAATCTGCCCACATTGTCACAGTTCAAAGCTCACTTAAAGACTTTTCTTTTCTGTCAGGCATTTAACACTTAGCTCATCTCTTAGCTAACTGCTGACTGCCTTTTATTCTGATCCTAGAGGAAATGAACGTATAGTGTTGGGAAGAGATGGGGTGGTTTAAAGTAGTGTATAATCGTACGTGCGTCTGAGAGAGAGGGTGTGCTGTTGTGCATGCACAGTGAGTCCAGTGTTTTCCTGGAGAACAGCGCTATACAAGAACTATGTATTATTATTATTATTATTATTAATAATAATTTTATATAATATATATATATATATATATATATATATATTATAATATAATATAATATATATATATATCCGTTCAGGTAGTAACTAAAGTAAGTTACTGTAACAAGATGTTATAAACGAGTTTTGAAGGTTCTAGAGTTAGAAATGGATTTAATTTGGGGTGGTAGTTCATTCCAGGCTTTGGCACCTGAGAACAAAAGGCTGGTTTTATATATATCGAGCCTGGCCCATGGTAGCTGTAACAAACTGTTCCTCATGTTTTGTCTTTGACTATCCAAAAATAACATACGAAGGTAAGATGGGGTTTTATGGTGAAGAATTTTATGCATAAGTATGCATCGATTAAATGTGAACTATTTGTTTAGGTTTAGCAGTCGGATGGTTCTAAACTTTTCGTCGGGAGAGGGACCAGGCTCAGTTAACTTTACCCCTCGATGATACAATGAGTTAAGTTTCTTTAAATGTACGTCACTGCATCCATCCCAGATAGTGGAGCAGTAATCACAGTGTGTCAATATGGGCATGGAGAAAGATTGATTGATTGTACATTGCTTAACGTCCCGACAGCAACAAGGCTTTCTCAGGACGTGCCTGCACTGCTTGTGAAAAAAAAACAACTAAACAGAACATTGAATGTATGTCGCCAGCCGGTCCAATACGTTAAATAAACCTAACACATAGGGCCTAAAGAAAGCCAAGACCATTTAGCAACACACATCCAATATCAAGAGCCACAGGCAGTGCAGACAGTAGGGAGATTTTTTAAAAGGCAAATACAGGTGAATGGACCTCGGGTAGACAGAAACACATGCCCCAGAATAGAGAGAAAAACTCACCCTGTGGGGCTGACCAGGGTGACCCTGGGAACTAAAAAGTACCTAACCCCACCCAAGTCCCCCAGGGCAGACCCGGGTGGGGGGGGCATGGAGAAAGAGTCTTCTAGTGTCAGTGTTAACTATCTGACTTAGTTTTGATAGCAGGAATAGATTTTTAGATATTGTTTTGCATGTGTTTTCGATATGTGGTTCCCAGCTGAGCTGGTTATCTATTGTGACTCCAAGCAAACAATGTTTTTTAACTTGATCAAGGGGCTCAGAGTTCAGGTATAATGTTAAGGGCAGGAGACCATGTTGATGTTTTTGGCGTGAAGTTATCAACATACTCTTTGTCTTTTGGACACTAATTATCATATGATTATGTTGGCACCAGCTTGAAACCTCATCAAGACTTTGCTGGAGAACTTTGTTTATTTTGGCAATTCGCTGTTTCATGTATGTATGGTAGTGTCATCAGCAAATAAGTCACATGTTGCATCGGGATGTGAGATAGAGAATGGTAAATCATTGATAAATATGTTGAATAATGGGCCCAAAATTGACCCCTGAGGAACACCACACATTACTAAACCTTCACTCTGTCACGGACTGTCGGAAAGAATGGTGGTTTAATTGTTTGTGATGTGGAACATCCGAACCATGCTCGACACAGCAGACAGCGGACGCCCTGAACGTCGCTCCGCCCTTATTGCCCATGAATTGCGGAGGTTAAACATCGACATCGCCGCGCTCAGCGAAGTACGCCTCCCGGAGGAAGGCAGCCTCCAAGAACTTGGCGCTGGCTACACCCTCTACTGGTCAGGCAGGCCTGCATCAGAAAGACGGCTCTCAGGCGTGGGCTTCATGGTCAAGATCCCCATTGCGACTAAGTTGGAAAACCTACCAATGGGTCACTCCGACCGCATCATGTCCATGCGCCTCCCACTGAGACACCAGCAATACGTCACCCTTCTCAGTGTGTACTCCCCAACCCTCCTGGCAGAGCCTGCAGAAAAAGACAAGTTCTACTCTGACCTGCGCAGCCTCCTGCAGAGCACCCCCGCAGACGACAAAGTCATCATCCTTGGCGACTTCAACGCCAGAGTGGGCCAAGACTCTGAAGCCTGGAAAGGAGTCCTCGGCAAGCATGGCGTTGGGAACTGCAATGACAATGGCCGCCTGCTGTTGGAGTTCTGTGCAGAACAGCAACTTGTCATCACCAACACTACTTTCCAGCAAAAGGACAGTCGAAAGACCACCTGGATGCATCCTCGCTCCAAGCACTGGCACCTTATCGACTATGTCCTAGTGCGTCAGAGGGACCGCAGTGACGTCCTCCTCACCAGAGTGATGTCCAGCGCAGAGTGCCACACTGACCACCGCCTTGTCCGCTGCAAACTCAGGCTCCACCTCAAGCTGAAACCCAAGAAAAGGGGCCCCCTCAAGAAAAAGCTTGATGTCGCCAGCCTTCAGCGTGATGACAAGAAAGCTGCCCTCCAGACAGATTTAGAGCGCATGCTCAAAGACGCAGTTGATCCAGCAGACTCCTCCTCTGAAACACTCTGGGAGCAACTGAAAACTGCTATTGTAAAATCTTCTATGGAAGTCTTGGGCTTTGTTAGAAAGAGGAACAAAGACTGGTTTGACGAGAACGACGTGGAGATCCAGGAACTTCTAGCAAAAAAAAGAGCCGCCCACCAGGCCCACCTAGCCCAGCCTTCCTGCCCTGTGAAGAAATCTGCCTTTCGCCTCATCTGCAGCAGTCTCCAGCTCAAGCTTAGAGAGCTCCAGAACGAGTGGTGGTCGAGACTGGCACAGAGGACCCAGCTTTGCGCTGACAACGGTGACTACAGGGGCTTCTATGAAGCACTGAAAGCAGTGTATGGCCCTAGGCACCTGGTACAAAGTCCCCTGCGAAGCGCCGATGGACAGGCACTCCTCACAGATAATACCTCCATCTTGAACCGCTGGTCAGAATACTTTCAGGACCTCTTCGGCGCTGAGCGCACTGTTCAAGAAACAGTCATCCTCCAAATCCCACAGCTCCCACTAAAGGTTGAATTGGACGAACCGCCCACCGCCGAAGAGACCCTCACAGCCATCCACCAGCTCAAGAGTGGCAAAGCAGCAGGCATTGACGGAATCCCGCCAGAGATCTGGAAACATGGAGGCCCAGCACTGCACAACAAGCTCCATGACCTCTTTCTCTGCTGCTGGGAGAAAGGAACACTACCAAAGGATCTCCGTGATGCAGTCATCATCACCCTGTACAAGAACAAAGGAGAGAAATCTGCCTGCTCTAATTATCGTGGAATTACCCTGCTGTCCATTGCAGGGAAAATTCTCGCAAGGCTGCTCCTGAATCGGCTGGTACCTGCCATCGCTGAAGACCACCTCCCAGAGGGCCAGTGTGGCTTCAGAGCCAACAGGAGTACCACCGACATGGTCTTTGTGCTGAGACAGCTTCAGGAGAAGTGCCGCGAGCAGAACAAAGGGCTGTACGTAACGTTTGTCGACCTAACAAAAGCGTTCAACACTGTGAGCAGGCAAGGCATGTGGCAGATCCTGGAGAGACTTGGCTGTCCCCCAAAGTTCCTAAGCATGATCGTCCAGCTCCACGAGGACCAGCAAGGCCAGGTTAGACTCAACAGTAACCTCTCAGAACCATTCCCCATTATCAACGGCGTGAAACAGGGCTGCGTGCTGGCACCAACCCTCTTCACCATCTTCTTTAGCATGATGTTGAAGCAGGCCACAGTGGACCTCGACGATGACGATGCAGTGTACATCAGGTATCGTCTCGATGGCAACCTGTTCCACCTCAGACGACTGCAGGCCCACACCAAAACCCTAGACCAACTGATTCGTGAGCTGCTCTTTGCTGATGACGCTGCCCTCGTTGCTCACACAGAGAGAGCCTTGCAGCGCATCACGTCCTGCTTTGCAGATGCTGCCCAGCTCTTTGGACTCGAGGTCAGTCTGAAAAAGACAGAGGTCCTTCATCAGCCGGCACCCAAGGTAGAGCATCGCCCTCCCCACATCACCATCGGCGAGTCTGAACTAAAGTCAGTACACCAGTTTACCTACCTTGGCTGCACCATCACGTCAGACGCCAAGCTGGACAAGGAGCTGGACAACAGGTTGGCAAAAGCGAACAGTGCTTTCGGGCGACTATTCAAGCGGGTGTGGCACAATCAACAGCTGAAAAAAGGCACCAAGATCAGCGTGTACAGAGCTGTCGTCCTCACCACCCTGCTGTACGGTTCCGAGTCCTGGACCCTCTACCGCAACCAACTACGACTCCTCGAACGCTTACACCAGCGCTGCCTGCGTACCATCCTCAGCATTCACTGGAGTGACTATGTCACCAACGTCGAGGTCCTTGAACAGGCAGAAACTATGAGCATCGAGGCTTTGTTGCTGCGGACACAGCTTCGCTGGGCGGGGCACGTCTCCAGGATGGAGGATCATCGCCTACCCAAGATCACTCTGTTCGGCGAGCTTGCCACTGGACACCGAGACAGAGGGGCACCAAAGAAGAGATACAAAGACGGTCTCAAGAAGTCACTTAGTGCCTGCCAAATCGACCACCGCCAGTGGTCTTCGCTTGCTGCGGACCGTGACACCTGGCGCTCCACCATCTACAAGGCAGCCGTCTCCTTTGAGGACTCTCGTAGAGCTAACCTTAAGGACAAACGGCTCAGGAGAAAAAACAGAGTTGCCGTAACTCATAACCCTGACCAGACCTTCCCCTGCAGCCACTGCGGTCGAACCTGCCTGTCCTGGATTGGCCTCCGCAGCCACGAAAATGCCTGCAGACGACGTGGGAAAGCCCTATAGAATCTTCGTTCGCGAAGTCAAGCCAAGACTGAGAGACTAACAGGGGGATCTCCACTCACACTCTCATCATCGTAGCTATCAACATCACGTTCATCACATTTCTCTCACTATGGAGAGGGACGTCTCGCATGCGTTCCCCACACCCGCATACATACAACTGATTACTACGAACTCAGTTGCTGAATTGCTAACTATGTTAATTATTTACATAAACAATCAAACCAGTCGCACTTGACTAATGTCTAAAGTATCTCAAATTACACTTTCTTCATCTTCGATCTACCTAGTTCTGTTATTCCACTGTCTAGTTCTGTTCTGTTATTGCACTGTCTAGTTCTGTTATTTCACTGTCTAGTTCTGTTATTTCACTGCATAGTTCTGTTATTCCACTGTCTAGTTCTGTTATTTCACTGTCTAGTTCTGTTATTTCACTGTCTAGTTCTGTTATTTCACTGTCTAGTTCTGTTATTCCACTGTTATTTCACTGTCTAGTTCTGTTATTTCACTGTCTAGTTCTGTTATTTCACTGTCTAGTTCTGTTATTCCACTGTCTAGTTCTGTTATTTCACTGTCTAGTTCTGTTATTCCACTGTCTAGTTCTGTTATTTCACTGTCTAGTTCTGTTATTTCACTGTCTAGTTCTGTTATTTCACTGTCTAGTTCTGTTATTCCACTGTCTAGTTCTGTTATTCCACTGTCTAGTTCTGTTATTTCACTGTCTAGTTCTGTTATTTCACTGTCTAGTTCTGTTATTCCACTGTCTAGTTCTGTTATTCCACTGTCTAGTTCTGTATTCTTGGGTTCACGTAGACTTACTTACTTATTTACGCCTGTCACCCCTACCCGGGTATAGGCCGTCGACGAGAGACCTCCAGCAACTCCTGTCCTATGCTTCTCCTTGTTCACGTAGACACGTTCAATTTATTAGTCCACACTTCTCTTGTTGATTTGATCACCTTCAGGTGAATCCATTTTGGAACCGGTTATTCCCGATCACACATGTTCACACCACTGACTTTCCATCGGTCTCCCCATCCTTCTCTCTTCTCTCAGACCTCGTCTTTTCGCCTCTCTCACTCAGCGTCCAGTCTCTAAGTCCCCAAGTGTCTCTTCATGAGTGAGTCTTGAAAAGGATTGGGACTTCCAGCTTTCGCTGATTTCGTCCAGGGGGGGGTGGGCCGGGGGAGGTTGAGGGGGGGGGGGGAGGTTGTCTCACTGTCTGTCTGTCGCTCCGTCGCGCTGCTGGCTGGTGGTGCTGCCGGGGCCGGGTGGTTGATGGTGCAGGAGGCAGGTGGTAGGCCGGGGGCCGTCGCCTATCGCCAGGCTGGTGGGTGGTGGTGTGCCAACCACTCCAGTAGATGTTGTAGGAGTGGTGGTGGTGGGGGTGGCCGGGGGAACCGTGGCCGGTTGTAGATGGGTCTGGGGAGGTAGGGTGGTGGTGGCGGCGGCCAGTCAATTCTTATTCGAGGGGCCGGGCGCTGACGTGGATGAGGTGGCTGGCGGTGTTGAGGTTGCAGGCGGAGGTGTGGTGGCGGTGTAGGCAGCAGTGCCGGGCGTCGCTGTCGGTGCCGGACCCACTTTGGGGGCCTGTTGCGCCGTCGCCGGTGTGGTTCCAAAAAAGGCTCGGTGGTGGTGCCTTTTTCTTCTTTCGAGGGGACAGGGGTTGCTTCTGTGCCTACTTCTCGAGTCGGCAATGTGGTGTTCCCGCAACCCCTGGATTTGGTGGCGGTGGTGATGGTCCCCGTCTTCTTCGTCGCCGTTTGTGGAGCTGCCGTCGACCCCATGGCTTGTGTCTTGGGTGCCACCTGGCACTCAGCTTCCTTGTTGGTTGGTGCCGCCTGACACTCTGCGTCCACGCCGATGGTGTTGGTGGTTTGAGCTGTTTTGTCGCAGAGTGTCGGGATGGCGAGGTCTGTTATGGCCCCGGTGTGAATCAACCACCGGGTGGCGATGAGTGCCCGGTGGTAGTTGCATGCGTACCGGCACGTAACCTACTTAGTCTCCTATCCACTCTATGACTTACTCGCAGTCTGCGATATAATTTCCCTCATTCCATGATTTTGCTAGTACTTTAGTTCTTAACCTTTCACTTAATTCTGAACATAATATTTTGGTCCCTTGACACACTCGAGTAATTACCATTAAGCAAAACTTTCTGTCTTCTGTCACTTAGATAGGATGATATCAGATGTATGGTATTGGAATCGATGTGATACATCGGTAGTATTTTTAATAAGATAGAGTGGTTGACTAAATCAAAAGCTTTTTTAAGGTCAAGAAAAACTGCACCTGATAACTGAAAATTATTAATGGCTGTAAGCCATTTATCAATATGTATAAGGGCAGTTTGGCAAGAGTGTTGCGGGCGAAACCAAGGCTGCATTTTACTGAGTAGACAGTTCTGTTCTAGAAAATTTTGCAGATGTGTATGGATATGTTTTTCAATAGGTTTTGAGATGACTGGTAGAATGGAGATAGGCCTATAATCATTCAATGAGTTTAAGCTTTTGCTTTTGGGAAGGGGAATGACCTTAGCTGTTTTTAACTCATCAGGGAAAATATTTCTTTCAATAGAAAGATTGTAAATGAACGTTAGAGACTCAACTATGTAGGGCAGAGCTATTTTAACAATTTCGCAACTGATGCCGTCTGAACCACATGACCTTTTTTTCATATTAGATATATATTTACCCACGTCAAAAACAGTCATTGGGGGGGGGAGTGAGAAAACACAACCAGCAGTATTGTTACTGTGAAATTGTAGTTGCTCAGAACATTGGTATTTCGCAGGATCATTTGTATTATTGTGTGCTAAAGTCTCAGTTATGCTAAAAAGTGAGTATTGGAAGTATCTGCAGTGAGCTCAGGTGCAATGTTCATGTCTCTGTGATTGTGACCTTTAGTAAAGGTGTTGATAACTTGCCAAACAGAGCGCAGGTCCTTGCCGTCTGCAATGATCTGTTCAGCATGTTGTCTTTGACTTTGAGCTTTTCGGACTAAAGATTTGACAAAATTTCTTTGTTTTTTTAAAGTCAACAAATTTCTTTTCTTTCTTAAGTGTATCTTTGAGTTGCATGGCTGCTTTTATTTCTCCAGTTAGCCATTCAGGAATTGTGGGATGTTTTACACGTTTTGTTTGCACTGTGGCATGTTTATCTAGAACACCGAGGAACAGTTCAGACCAGCAGGTGAGGGCTTCATTTGGGTCATTGTAATTTAACACATCATTAAATGGCGTATTGGATAAGTCATAGAGAAAGGCATTCTGGTTAAAATTTTTGAAAGACCTGTAAATAATAGCAGTATGCCCTGTGCAAGATTTCATAGCTAATTTGGCAGACAGCGAGAAAGATACTGGGAAGTGATCACTGATAGAAAAATTGAGAACATGGACATTATTAACAGCATTTACATTTGTAGTATAGATATGGTCTATCATTGTCGCAGAAGATGAAGTAACTCGTGTGGGCGACTGAATAACTTGTGTTAAACCAAGAAAAGAGATCATTGAATTCCATGAAGAGTAACAGTCTTTTAACAAATCAACATTAACATCACCTAGGATATGTATATATCACCCCTGCATTTCTGTACTGTGTCAATCATTGATTCAAAGTCATCAAGGAATGCCACTGTGGCCGCTGGATTTCTATAAATAAACCCTACAAAAACGGGTGATGACTTCGATGTTTTTATTTCCAGCCACATGCATTCAATTTGCTTTGATTCTAGGTCAAATCATCTAGTCACATATTGAATTATAGAGTCATGTATGTATATTAATATGCCACTTTGGCCTAAAACAGAGGAATCACGACGAAGAATAGCAAAATTAGGTATGGACAATGGAGATTGCCTGATCACTGATATTGTCTGTCAGGCGGGATTCAGTAAAGCCAAATATCATCTGATGGCTGATTTAAGAGAATAGTGATGTCAGGTATTTTGCGGCAGAGAGGATACACATTAAGGTGGCCGATGTTCAAGAGACGATCTGGGTTGTTGGTATTTGGTGATATCTGTCTTTCTGACTACAGGATAATGGGAGAAAAAAGAAACTGGTTGCACATGTATGTGAAATAACAAGAGAATGAGAAAGTAAAGCTAAATAACCGAAGCTAAATACCCGATAACAGGTTTAACACGAACGATCTAATCTATGCAATAAGTAATGACACGCAATAAGATTTCCAAACACGGTACGTGTCACAAATGAGAGAGAGAGAGAGAGAGAGAGAGAGAGAGAGAGAGAGAGAGACCTTGAGTTTTAGCCAAAGATCGTGTTTCTTATAATATGTCTGCGAAACGAGAATGCACAATTACTTCAGTTTCTCTTAAACAAGGCAACAACGAATGCTTTCGATACTCACAATTCACACAACACTTTCTAAACGAACACCGCTTCGACGCCGGAAACACACGTGTTGACAGCGGAGACGCAAGTTAAAAATAGAAAATGTGAGAGTTTCTCTTTAATCGCAATCACACAATTTCATGACGTCAGAAATACATATTTAACACAATAATGGCTGATTCTTTTAAATATGATGAGTACAACATATCCTACTGTACATTTGATATTTTTATTGACAGATAACTCTCAGTATATAGGGATATTTTTACTAGAAAATATATTCATTTGAGAGAATCATCGAAATGTGCGTAAAACGTCACTTCTACAGGGGACATAACTTTTGCAAACTTTCACTTCTCTCTCCTGTCCTTTGCCAAATATCAGTGTACCGTGAATTTCCTGCCTTTTCTCGGGTACAGGATGACTGCAACAGGTTTGCAATGTACGTTGTTTAGAATAAACAGAAAGAGCATCGTTTGTTGTCTAAGAAAAGTGCCAGTACACCGAATAAGTCCGTATTTATAAATAATAAAATTCTGTATTGTTGTTTATAATTTGCAGGTTTGACCATGACATACAGGTGTCTGAGGCATTGCCGCATGTTTAATCGTCCGCAAAAGCTGAACCTGACACTTCAACGAAATTTGGGAGTAACATCATATATCCACAGGCTTCCAAAACGGACATACGATATTGTGACACCAGCGAAAGTTAGCCCTATTTTACATGTGCCAAAGACCATTGCCAAGCCTGTGTATGCTGTTCACGGGGAAGGTGCCATCAGAGCTCCCAAGTCCCCGGAGATCAAGACTCAGCAGCAGATTGAGGGAATGAGGAAGGCTTGTGCTTTGGCTGCCGCAGTCTTGCAGTTTGCCGGTTCGTACTTGAGGGTAATATTGCTTGATATAAATTAGTTGGCATTTTACTGTTGTGTATTAAAGAAAAAGCTTGATGTTGCCAGCCTTCAGCGTGACGACAAGAAAGCTGCCCTTCAGGCCGATTTACAGCACATGCTCAAAGACACAGTTGATCCAGCAGACTCCTCCCCTGAAACACTCTGGGAACAACTGAAAACTGCTATTGTAAAATCCTCTGTGGAAGTCTTGGGCTTTGCTAGAAAGAGAAACAAAGACTGGTTTGACGAAAACGACGTAGAGATCCATGAACTTCTAGCAAAAAAAAAGAGCCGCCCACCAGGCCCACCTAGCCCAGCCTTCCTACCCTGTGAAGAAGTCTGCCTTCCGCCTCATCTGCAGCAGTCTCCAGCTCAAGCTTAGAGAGCTCCAGAACGAGTGGTGGTCCAGACTCGCACAGAGGACCCAGCTCTGCGCTGACAACGGTGACTACAGGGGCTTCTACGAAGCACTGAAAGCAGTGTATGGCCCTAGGCACCTGGTACAAAGTCCCCTGCGAAGCGCTGATGGACAGGCACTCCTCACAGATAATACCTCCATCTTGAACCGCTGGTCGGAATACTTTCAGGACCTCTTCGGCGCTGAACGCACTGTTCAAGAAACAGTGATCCTCCAAATCCCACACCTTCCACTAAAGGTTGAATTGGACGAACCGCCCACCGCCGAAGAGACCCTCACAGCCATCCACCAGCTCAAGAGTGGCAAAGCAGCAGGCATTGACGGAATCCCGCCAGAGATCTGGAAACATGGAGGCCCAGCGCTGCACAACAAGCTCCACGACCTCTTTCTCTGCTGCTGGGAAAAAGGAACACTACCAAAGGATCTCCGTGATGCAGTCATCATCACCCTGTACAAGAACAAAGGAGAGAAGTCTGCCTGCTCTAATTATCGTGGAATTACCCTGCTGTCCATTGCCGGGAAAATTCTCGCAAGATTGCTCCTGAATCGGCTGGTACCTGCCATCGCTGAAGACCACCTCCCAGAGGGCCAGTGTGGCTTCAGAGCCAACAGGAGTACCACCGACATGGTCTTTGTGCTGAGACAGCTTCAGGAGAAGTGCCGCGAGCAGAACAAAGGGCTGTACGTAACGTTTGTCGACCTAACAAAAGCGTTTGACACTGTGAGCAGGCAAGGTATGTGGCAGATCCTGGAGCGACTAGGTTGTCCCCCAAAGTTCCTCAACATGATCGTCCAGCTCCACGAGGACCAGCAAGGCCAGGTCAGACTAAACAGTGACCTCTCAGAACCATTCCCCATTCGCAACGGCGTGAAGCAAGGCTGCGTGCTGGCACCGACCCTCTTCACCATCTTCTTCAGCATGATGTTGAAGCAGGCCACAGTGGACCTCGACGATGACGATGCAGTGTACATCAGGTATCGTCTCGATGGCAGCCTGTTCAACCTCAGACGACTGCAGGCCCACACGAAAACCCTAGACCAACTGATTCGTGAGCTGCTCTTCGCTGATGACGCTGCCCTCGTTGCACACACAGAGAGAGCCTTGCAGCGCATTACATCCTGCTTCGCAGATGCTGCCCAGCTCTTTGGACTTGAGGTCAGTCTGAAAAAGACAGAGGTCCTTCATCAGCCGGCACCCAAGGAAGAGCATCGCCCTCCCCACATCACCATCGGCGAGTCCGAACTGAAGTCTGTACACCAGTTTACCTACCTTGGCTGCATCATCACGTCAGACACCAAGCTGGACAAGGAGCTGGACAACAGGCTGGCAAAAGCGAACAGTGCTTTCGGGCGACTATTCAAGCGGGTGTGGCACAATCAACAGCTGAAAAAAGGCACCAAGATCAGCGTGTACAGAGCTGTCGTCCTCACCACCCTGCTGTACGGTTCCGAGTCCTGGGCCCTCTACCGCAGCCAACTACGACTCCTCGAACGCTTTCACCAGCGCTGCCTGCGTACCATCCTCAGCATTCACTGGAGTGACTATGTCACCAACGTCGAGGTCCTTGAACAGGCGGAAACTGTGAGCATCGAGGCTTTGCTGCTGCGGACACAGCTTCGCTGGGCGGGGCACGTCTCCAGGATGGAGGATCATCGCCTACCCAAGATCACTCTGTTCGGCGAGCTCGCCACTGGACACCGAGACAGAGGGGCACCAAAGAAGAGATACAAAGACGGTCTTAAGAAGTCGCTTAGTGCCTGCCGAATCGACCACCGCCAGTGGTCTTCGCTTGCTGTGGACTGTGACACCTGGCGCTCCACCATTCACAAGGCAACCATCTCCTTTGAGGACTCTCGCAGAGCTAACCTTAAGGACAAGCGGCTTAGAAGAAAAAACAGAGTTGTCGTAACTCAGTACTCTGACCAGACCTTCCCCTGCAGCCACTGCGGTCGAACCTGCCTGTCCCGGATTGGCCTCCGCAGCCATGAAAATGCGTGCAGACGACGTGGGCAAGCCCTATAGAATCTTCGTTCGCGAAGTCAAGCCAAGAGAAAATTAAAGAAAAAAAGTGTGCCATGTTCATTTTGCTTTATTTTGTAACATGCACTATGTGATTAGTTTGTATTAATGACAACACTTTTTAGAGTCAGGGCTGTGTATCTATTTTAACTACGTATGATATAAATATAAAAAATGAACTGTCAATATGTGCAATGTCCAAAATAAATTTTATGGAGTGCACCCTACATTGGTGAATGTATATATATATAGTGTGTGTGTGTCAGTTGTGTGTGTGTGTGGATGTGTGTTTTACTTTGTGCAGGTGTGAAGTTTATCAGTTTAAAGTTGTCATAGAGTATGTTTTAATTATTTTATGCACACTATTTTATTGAAAGGTTGTGAGTGTATGTGTTTAGCATACAGGGCTAAATTTTTCCTTTCGTAAATAAACAAATCACAAATGGTGAATTTTCACTCTTGAATCATGAAGCTTGCATGTTTTGTTTGATAGGTGTGCGGGACTGTGAGTTACAGATTCGTGCCATGCATTGAGGTCCAGAATGGCAGGACAGCAAACATGTAATGGCAGTGTAGAACGTTTTCCTTTGATAAGACAGATTTACATTAGTGTGATTGTATTCTCTGACTCCGTTTTAAACTTTGGCTTGCAGGTTGGCATGACAACGGATGAGCTGGACAAAGCTGTGCATGAACTCTGCATCTCCAAGGGAGCTTACCCATCTCCCCTGCTGTACCACGGTTATCCCAAATCCATCTGCACGTCCGTCAACAACGTAGTGTGTCACGGCATTCCTGATGCTCGGCGACTGAAAGATGGAGATATTTTGAACGTTGACATCACTGTGAGTATTGCGCGTCTAGCCTAGAAGTAGAAGTGGGGTCAGCCATGTAAGAAGTTTTCAGTGATGGTGTTTGGAACCCATTTCCCCCTACCCCTCTGTTGACCCTATCATCCTGAGGCCAAAAGCTTCAAATGTGTACACTGCCATATGCGAGCTACATTATAGTACTTACAGATAAAGACATAGACCAATGGCTTTAGTTCAAGGGTAGTGCCAGAATAGCTTGGCGCTTAGAGGCGCCAAGCTATTCTGGCACTACCCTTAAACTATTTTAGTCAAACTTATTTCACACACTGGTGTATTCTGAATGATAAGGGTTAAAAAGGTGGATAGGGGGAGAGGGATCCCAAACTGCAAACAAGGAACGTTTGTGTAGCATTTTAAGTTTTATCGGGCTGCCGGGCTTCCTCCCCTGCCCGCTCCCAGAGCGCCTGACCAGGTAAACAACACTGGCACAGTAGATTAAGAGAGAGATTTAGCCACTAGCACAAAGGAAGCAATTGTGCTATTTTAGTCTTGAAAGCTATTTGTGATTCTCTCCCACTTTATATTTCCACTCTTTGGGGTTTCTTCTAATTTTCCATTTTTTTACTTTTATGTTTGTTCACTTTCTGGGTTCATGATTAATATCTGTAAGTAAGAGCATTGCCCAAAGTAACATTTATACAATGAAAGTGTCGGTAGCAATTGGATAGCAAAGTCTGACTTATGTTCATATGATTTACTGTGACATGTACTGACGTTGTTGAACTGCACATAACATATTATGTCTGTGATTTACCTGTACTGATGTCGTTGAACTGCACATAACATGATATAATTTTGCCTGCAGGTGTATTTGGAAGGGTTTCATGGTGATACATCCGCAACATTTTCCATTGGCAGTGTGGACGAGCCAGCACAGAATCTGATTAATGTTGCTCGACAGTGTCTTGGCGCTGGGATGGCAGTGTGTCGACACGGGGCAAAGTTAAACGACATTGGGCTGGCGGTCAGGTAATGAAGTCCTCATAATAAAACACCCGTGTGCATACAGTACTATTGAACTCGTTGCCTACTAAGTATCTTTTGTATTGTGTACTCGGCCATTATGTCATCATTTGCTAAGAGTTCATTTTGGGATCTGATGGGCATGCCCAGTAAAGGCTTGTGATGACCTATTCAGTGCTAAAATTAGCCAAGCTCACACACTGCAAGCCAGCCTTAGCTGGGTGGATCTTGCCACCGTTGTCATGGCTGCTGAAGTAGACATCAGTAGGCAGAGAGTTAAGGTAGTGCGTGATTGTACTGTGTACAGTAGTGCGTGATTGTACTGTGTACAGTAGTGTGTGTGTGATTGCACTGTGTACAGTAGTGTGTGATTGTACTGTGTACAGTAGTGTGTGATTGTACTGTGTACAGTAATGTATGATTGTACTGTGTACAGTAATGTATGATTGTACTGTGTAAAGTACTGTATAATTGTTCTGTGTACAGTAGTAGTGTATGATTGTACTGTGTACAGTAGTGTATAATTGTACTGTTTAAGTACCAGACCTGCCTACCGTTATGATTTTCCGTATTTTGTTCCAGAAAATTAAAGGCAGAAGGCTGCATTCCTGAAAGTTCGGGGATTATTCAAGCGTTCCGGAAAATGAAAATTTGTCTAGAAATATATATTTTTTCACGTGCCTATTGCATTTGGTGGAAGTTACTGATGATTCCTCAAACCCAAGTGAAACCGAAGCCACTTACGATGATTCCCAAATGAAACCAAAGCCGCTTACGAGCATGCGCAGTCAGTCTGTTGACGGCATGCTGTGGCCGCCATTTGATTTTTCAAAAGCATGGCAAAGCGTACAGCGGAGCACATTACTGTGGGTGATAAAGAAGACTCGGACAAAACACCACCAAAGACGGCAGAGATTAAGAAACCGAGAAGACTTCAGTCATTTCATGAGGATTATACAAGATAGTTTCCTACTCTTGTCAGCTGGACGAAAAACTGCAACTGCTTCTTATTGCCGAGTGTGTGACTGAGTTTGTTTTCTCAAAACACATTACCGATGGTATTACACTTAGGAAATGGCTCTTAGCTGGCCTAATTTTAGCCAAATTTTGGTTGTGTCCGTATAAGGGGGTGTTGGCAGGAGTGGGGCGCCATAGACCATGCCAAACCCGAATAGCCTCCCCTTACTCACATCCGGTACAAGATTACCCAGCATACCCCAGTTTTAGTTCTTAGCTGGCAGAAGTAGGTTGTGTCTGTTCGAGCTCCGCTTTGGTTCTTGGCCGGTCGTTTTCGACCTTGACTGTTAGTTCGTTGGGACTTGAACTGTGGAGATGGTGGCGTGACTGGGGGTAGTAGTGCTCACGCTGTGCCGCCTCGTCGACCTGTGTGTTCTACGGGCCTACGGCTTGTACCATGGAGACTGTGACTGGCGGCTTCCGGACGCTGCTTCGGCCTGCGCTCCGAACCGGTCGGGCTGTGTGGCGTGCTGTTACGTTATGGTGATACGTGGGTTTGCTCCTTTTTTCCGCCATGGCCAGGTAATATCTCGGTGAATGCCCTCGACCGGCGCCCTTGGGTGGGAAGGAGCGCCGAGCGTCGGCACGCGCTGTACACTCGTTTGATTCGACTACATATTCAATTATGTCCGATTCGCCAGCGCGCGCGCGTTGTTATTGCGTGACCTTAGAGGCCACGCTCGCTCTTTCATCTTGTACCCTCTTGTTGCAGTAACTAGGTTCGGATCTGCACGATGTGTGGCGACTTTCAGGGCCCCTCGGACGAGCATGCGGAGGGCCTTCCCTGAGCAGGAGGCGAGTCGACCCGCACTGGTGAGGTGTCCGCCTCATGACTGGAAGAGAGATGGTTAACGCTGGGGGGCTTACCTCCGTTTGCGTCCTACTCTATCAGAGGTCGGCCGACAGTGATGTCCAAGCTAACAAGGAGGGACCCACGTCAGGAACAGGGACTTCGTTGTCCCGCACAGAGATAGGGACTTCGTTGTCCCGCAGAGAACGTTCGACGTCTCAAGTCAGAAACAGGGACTTCGTTGTCCCGCACAGAGATAGGGACTTGGTTGTCCCGCAGAGAACGTACGACGCCTCAAGTCAGAAACAGGGACTTCGTTGACCCGCACAGAGATAGGGACTTCGTTGTCCCGCAGAGAGCGTACGACGCCTCAAGGCAGGAACAGGGACTTCGTGGTCACGCACAGAGATAGGGACTTCGTTGTCCCGCAAAGAGCGTACGACGCCTCAAGTCAGGAACAGGGGCTTCGTTGTCCCGCACAGAGATAGGGACTTCGTTGTCCCGCAGAGAGCGTACGACGCCTATCCGAGATCGCCGGGCATTGATGTCCGAGTTTACAAGGTGCGACCCAAGTCAGCAGCAGGGACTTCGTTGTTCCGCAGAGAGCGTACGACGCCTATCAGAGACCGCCGGGCATTGATGTCCGAGATGAACAAGGTGGGTCCCAAGTCAGAGGCAGGGACTTCGTTGTCCCGCAGAGAGCGTACGTTGCCTATCAGAGATCGCCGGACACTGATATCAGAGTGTAACAAGGCGAAACCCAAGTCCGAAGCAGGGACTTCGTGGTCCCACAGAGAGCGTACCACGCCTATCAGATCGCCGGGCAGTGACACCTGGCAGGGACAAGCTGGGACCCAAGTCAGAGCAGTGGCTTTGTTTCCCCACAGAGAGCGTACCACGCCTATCAGATACCGGGCAGAGACGCCTGACAGCCACAAGGTCGGACCCAGGGCACAAGCAGTGGCCTTGCTGTCCCACAGAGAGCGTGCGACGCCTATCGGAGATCGTGGCCACGGAAGCAGTGGCTTGGTTGCCACTTCCCTCATACGAAAGTAATAAGTCGTGGCTGATTCTCTGTTTGTCTATTGACAAGGGGTATTTACCTAAATATTACTAAATTGCGTTGCTACCTTAGTGGCTTGGTTGCCCAGACCTGTTTACCATACACATTCAGCGTATTGAAGTACACTATTTTGCTTGGGGTACACATACATGTGCACGTTATACACAAATACACATTTTGGAGAAACTGACAACTCACTGGCTTGTGAATAATACACATGTGAGTCCAAAGTACACTTTTAGTCAGTTGAAAGTACACTGACTGCACCCAGGGGGTAACCAGGTCGGCAAGTTGTCACTCAGAGAGCGGTCGGCGTCTTTCAGAGCTCGCCTGTCAGAGACGCCCAAGAGTAACAAAGGGGACCCCAATCAGAAGCAGTGCCTTGCTGTCCCACAGAGAGAGTATGTCGTTTGTCAGAGATCGCCGGACAGAGACGCCCAAGTGTTTTAAGGTGGGACCCAAGGTGGTCCCGGACCTGTAAAGCACAAGATACCTTGTTCTGGGCTCTGGTCAGCAGGAGAGGTAGCTGACAACCTCTACTTGCATGGCTAAACCAATGATTCTTCCACCGGCCCGGGACCCGGCCTCAAGAGTGACCCGCCCCACTGTCCTTCCGCAGGCCAGAGTGGACAAACAGCAGGGGGACAGAGCATCACGGTGGGGCCCATGTCAACGGCAGTGACCTAGGCGCCCCGGCCCAGTAAGCTTGTAGTCACTGACTGCGGAGGGCTGGCGTCGGCTACCGTACCTATGATGCTTCCAGTCCCGGGCCAGACGACAAGTCATAAACGGACATGCAGAAGCGACTGCTCGGCTTCTCAGGCGCTGGACAGTGTCTAGTGTCTGTGAGAGCATGTGGGCGCGGTAGCAAACACGTATGAGTATGTACGTTTATCGTGGTGCGCGACACAGGGGTTAAAAGGTTGCTTTCCCAGCGGCTCAGTGGTTCGCCAGGCCGCTGGGGCGCGACACCTCTTATCCTTCCAAGGTTAGGTTCCTGGAACCTCTAATCCGATTTCTTTGCTTTGGGCAATAGAGATGAGAAAACAGAGGGGTATTCTGTCTCCCATATTTTAATCTAATTCAATAACTTGATTATCCCTTAAGGGCTATTACAATCAAATTGTGCTCATGCATTAAGCATTGATTAATTTTTCTTATTATTAGGTTGGGCGCCCTCGCCCGGGCTGCTCACCAGTTTTTTATGGCTTGTGGCGACCGCAAGGGCTACAGGACCACTGCACTTCGCACTGCAGGATCCCGGCTCGGTGATGTTGGGCCACGCCTCGCGCCGACCATGCAGACGAGAGCCGCTCTAGATGCAGTGCAGAAGAGACGACCTCACGATGGGATCCGGGTTCCGGCGTTCGCTCATGATCTTCAGTTCCCCTTCGGAAGCAGGGACTCGCCTCACAGAAGCCAGGGGTACGAGAGGAACTGGAGACGCCGTCCCAGTTCCATGGCTCGCTACGCAAGGGAAAGACGGGCTCTCCGAGTTTTCGCCACCGTTCGGGGGAGCGGCCCCCTGAGACTACGTTGTTCCTTCCAAGTGCGGGGTCCGCCTTCGTTGGATCGCCGCCGGCCGGAGTTCCCCGGACTTCGGAGGGGTTGGACATCCCTTCGCCTGCGGGCGGAACATACGGTTCCCGCTGGACGCCAGAGGACGTCATTCGCCGTGGCTGGACGAGGTTAGCTTCTCTACGTCGCTACGCTCGCAGTTCCGAGAGGTCTTGCGTTCGCCGTCTACTGCGAAGATTTACAGGAGAGTCTACTCGGGCCGGGGACTACGCAGGTCCCCTCATCGCGTCCAAGCATTCAAGTCCCTGCCACTTCTGGTCGGCTTCTGTCTCCGCTTCAGGGCGCCGGGGGAGGCGCTGGTGGCTTCAGCTGGATCCTACTTTCTTCCGCTGCCAACGGTTGCTGCGTCCGTCCTGATCGATTACGCGCGGCTGAGTGGAGAGTTGGCCACGCAGGGCACCGCGCAGTGGAGAACTTCTTGGCCCCCTGGGCAGACCGACAAGGAGGCTTTCAAGGCCTGTCACTCAGCTGATTCACGCTGCTGGCGCCGCCGGATGTAGCAGCCTTCTTACAACACTGTGGACCGTCAGACAGGATTGGCAGGGACCACTCTTCCGCGGAGGCGCGGTTCGTCCGATGCACCGGATTGGGCGACTTACATCCGAGAGACGGAGGCGGCGACGGGACGCCAACGGCACACTCCTGTGAACGTCAGGGACAGCATACTCCAGGCGCGCGAGGGATAGAGGTCAGCGCGGGTGGAGGACTGGTCCGACAGACTTCACTGCGGACGCCGTCTTTATCGGGGGTATGCACACAGTTCAGATTAGCTCCGCCTGAGATGACTTGCGGCTAGTCGCTTCAATTCCCCGACGGGGTGCTACTCTTCGCTTGGGCCTGGCCGTAGTCAGCGGTGACCAGGCACGCTTGTCGCCTCCTTAGACGACAGCTTCGGGACCTAGCGGAAGCGTTCGCATCCCTGGGTGGCGGCGACTTGGAGTTCCGGCAGGCTGCAGCGCCGGACCGGAGCGGATGGACTTACCCTCGGTAGCGCCTTCAGGAAGTTACCCATTCGGCGCTGTGGATCCTGCGGCCGGGGGCGCAAGTACAGGGAGTTAGACGGGACAACTTGGCAGGAATTAGTTCCTGAGAGGTTGTTGCGCTCGGGCCTGTGGCAGTAGGGTCGACGCAGCTCTTACACTAGACGGTAGATTGGAGCACGATCTTCGTCCTTCGACTCGACACAAGTGCCTCGTCATCTCGGCAGATACCAGACAAAGACCTGAGAGCAGCGGTGCGTCTCCAGGACCTGGGACAACTCGAGTTTCGAAGTCGTAACCAGTTGGCAAGCCGGGCGGTAGGCTGGGATCATGCCCACTTCGCCGTCGACTAGAGGGCCGACGCTACGGGACAGGTACTACGTGTTTTCTTCACCGGGATTCCGTCGAGGATGGAGTGCGTGGTCGTCCTGTTCGAGTGGGACTCCCAGTAGACGGGAGCAGGGCAGTGTAGGAGGGACTCTCAGTCCCTTCTTCAACTCTCTTAGGACGGATGACTTACTAGGGGATCACCGTTCAACCTGACACCTCCTCTGCTTGGAGAAGGAGGGCGTAATTGGGAGAGGCTAGTGCGCTGGAGGCCTGCCGCGCGGGGAGGCGTCGCTGTGGCCAGATCTTCCAGCTCCACTGCTCGCCATCGAGATTGAATGCCGAATTATACGCTTGGTTGTCCGCCATTACTTGTGTTGCAGGTTGGTGGATGTAGGTGCGCACCCGGAGATTGGTTAGCAAGCCCTCTTCCACAGAGGCTTCCTACGGCGGCCATGGGTGCTACCGAGACAACCCGCAGACCCTCAACCAGTCGAGTTGCGAGGGTAGATGACGAGCGCTGTGTGACGGGAATGACAACCTTCTTCCTTCCGAACTGGACGAAGCCCCAGCTGGCAGGGTGCTTCCTCGGGGTTTTTCATCTCCTAAGGACGGCCCCCCTTTCACCGTTCAGGACTATCTCACCATGATCGCCGACTCCTACAGGCGATTTCGCTCATCAGACCCGGGTAGCTGCAAAACCTCACTTTCAGAGGCTCCCTTCGCTTGGAATGCCCAGCTGTGCTGCGCAGGGACCAAGTTCTACCTTGGGGGCTTACGGGATCTCAACCTCGTCTGTTGGAACCCGGCACATGACGCGCCTGACGGATGTTTCAAGGAGGAGAGCTTCAGGGCAGTCCTTGACTCAACCTCCAGGCTCAGTACTATGCACGCTGTCCACACACCCGGGTGGCTGGCAGTGCCAGTCGACCGGTTCATGCTACAGCTACCTGACACATCTGCCTGGACGAGACGCGGCCTACATGACGGCGACAGTTGTTTCGCCCTGCGCGTGTTGGATGCCACCCGGGAGAACAGACTTCAAAACCCGGTGACAGCCTTACCTCTTCCAGGGTCAGTATCCGTACGCGCTGTCGTCACACACACACAGATGGCTGGCTGTTACGGACGGAAGGCGCCGTGCAGCTACTACGGTACCAGCCCTCAGGGCCAAGTCATGGTCGCCTTGGCTGCCCTACAGTCTATGTCTGTCTGCCCGTACGAGTGTCAGATTCCACTCAGTAGCCCAGACAATAGGAACCGGTGAGAGTCTTCCGTGTGTACCTGCGCCGGACCAAGCTGGCGCAGGGGGACGCACACACCTGTTTTCTCCCTCTGTCCACAGGTAGACGTGGTATCTCAGCCCAGACCTGCTCCTCCTGGTTCCGGGGAGTTATCCGCCCGGCCTTCCAGGACGTTGACCTGTTGATGCCACATGTTGCACATCGCGGCGCACGAGGTCAGAGCCATGGCCGCAAGTTCCGCTGCGACAGCACCGGTGCAGTCAAAGTCTTGTGGCGGCTATGAGATGGCGAGCGGAGTCCACTTTCGCCCGCTGCTACCTGAGGGACCTCTCCTCCCAGCGACAGATCCTCTCGCTGGTGGGAGACACCGCAGCAGCACAACACTCCCTCCCGGCGCCCTAGGCGCCGCAGGTATCTTAGCTAAAATTATCGGGAGTGTGCTACAGGAGGGCGAGTTTGTGGGCAATGTGGTTGGCAGTAGGGGCGCTATAGCGGCACCCACCTCCTCTTTGTGATTCTTCCTAAGTGTAATACCATCGGTAATGTGTTTTGAGAAAACAAATGAATTTTTCAATTAAAATGCATTTTTTGAAAAATACTTACCGATGGTATTACTCGAAGGTCCCTCCCTCCGGCCCCGCTTGCCGCAGTTCGCTAAGAACTAAACTGGGGTATGCTGGGTAATCTTGTACCGGATGTGAGTAAGGGGAGGCTATTCGGGTTTGGCATGGTCTATGGCGCCCCACTCCTGCCAACACCCCCTTATACGGACACAACCAAAATTTGGCTAAAATTAGGCCAGCTAAGAGCCATTTCCTAAGTGTAATACCATCGGTAAGTATTTTTCAAAAAAATGCATTTTAATTGAAAAATTCATTTTCTGTCGCACATGGCGGGTACGATGAAGCAGTTATTGTAGTGTACATATCTTCCTCTTCCTCTTCAATAAACTATCAGTATCCATGTCGATAAGGATTGCGATTGTGGTGTTCCCGAAAATTTATTTCATCAAAAACATTACCGATGACACGACAAATGGGAGTGTCTACTACTTGCTCAAATTCTACTTCTAGCCTATGAACCCGTTGTGTTAACACACAACCCGGGAGGCACTCGGGGAACCCCCAGAGGGGCCGAGAGTTGTCTCCTGAACCTGCCTATCCGGTTCTGAGTCACCTGACTCGCCAGTCAGCTACGTAGGCTCACGACCTTCGGACGTGTTTTCTAGCCTCTCGCACTCACTTTTCAACCGGCCGGTCTTAGGTGCTCGCGGCTCGCTGTGACTTCTTACTTTGCTTCGCTTCGGCTTCGCTTGCGCCTTCTTCGTTGCTTGGCGTCCTCTTCTACTGGGGTTGGCTCTCCCCTTGCCGGGCCTGCTCATTCCCGCCTGTTCGCTTGTGGCGACATGGACGTCTCTTTCCCCGTTGCCGCTCCGGCAGAGAGGTATGGTAGTTAGTTGCGCACTCGGCCGGTTCCTGGGCGGGGTACCGGCCTGAGCCTTTGGCTTTCTGCGTTATGCTACTTCGTATGTTGAATGGTTGGGGGACTTGTTGAGCTGGGACTCTTAGCTTGGCGGGGCCCTGGCGCCCTCGTCCTTCCCTGGTTCCTTGGGTGGGAATTGGTTTGCTCCCCCGGGTAGCTTATGTGGAGCTTGTCTGCTGGGGCTTGCGCTCTTGGCTTAGCGCGGGCTCTCGGGTTCGCGCTTCGTCGCTCCCGCGTTTTAGCGGCTTCGGCGCTTGGCTCACGTTCATTCCCCAGCTTCGCTCGTGTATTGTTGTTACGTGGGGTTCCCTTTTAGCCTTAGAGCGGCGCGACACTATGGCCTTGGGGCGCAGCCCTGTGATTCTGTTTGTTGTGACGGTATGCGCCCCCCCCCCCCCCCCCCCAATGAATAGGACGGGCCCACTTGGTCTCGACCATGTGCCATCAGGTGTTTTGTGTGTTGTAGTGCCCTCTTGATGACGTGCACAAAGTTTGGAGGATTCCAGTGGCCCTCGGATTTTCACACCAGGTCTGCCTGCCTTGTGTCGGATGTACCTCTGAGCGTTCGTGTGACGTCTGCGCCGGCTGGCCGGAGCTCTGCTGGTCCCAACTTTGGAGCTTCTACCGACGTGAACGCCCGACACCTGAGACTGTTTCAAGACCTGATGACGTGCCGGCAGTTGTATCCGGTTCCCCGGCCACTTATGCCTCTGACGTCCTTAGCCTGGAGAAATCACCACGTCGGACACAGCAAGGTAGTGTGCGGAGTCGGGAGTTCGAGGCGCTGGTTCCCAGGAGGGAACGCGCTTGGACCAAGCCTTACGCCAGGCAGAGAACCCATCTCGCTACAGAGGTCGGTTCGGAGAGACGTGCTTCGTGCCGTCCATGGTCAACCGGTCCCCACTCGTCTCCTAGGAAGGCCTTGGATCCTCCTCGGCCGCTGCGAACCCGCCTCGACACAGAGTCCGGCTCACGGAGACAATCTCACACGCACACCACGTCACGACTCGTTTCGGGATCCTCTCTTCGCTCGAAGTCGGACCGCCACTCTTGCTCTCCTTCGCGAGAGCGTTACAAGGATCGGGCTTCTCCTCGTCATAAGGAACGTGGACCCCCTCGCTCTTCAGCTTCGCGGCGTTCGTCCTACGCTCCCCGCCGACTATCTCGTTCCTTCCGCTCCCCTTCCCCTCGCCGAGCCTCTCTCCTTCCTCCTCGTTCCCGTAGGTCTCCGTCTCCAGCCCACAGTCGCTCTTCTCATGATCGCCGCCATTCCCGCTCCTCTAGATCACCGCTTCGCCATCACGGGCATCGTTCTCCCCCTCGTCTGTCGGCGGCGCCTGTCGCCCCTCGTTCTCGTTGAGCTGTTCACTCTCGGAGTCCCGGTCGCCGTCGCTCTTCGCCTGCTCCCCGCGAGGTGGACAACGACTCTTTGAGTCTTCTCCCGGACGATTCGATCTCGGTTCTCCTCGGAGGTCTCAGCCGCTCTCCTTCACCTCTCTCGCCTTCGGATTCGTCGACTGCCCACGGGTTACCGTCCTCCTCCCGCACGGATACTCTTCTGGCTCTCGACGAGGTCGCACGGCTCATCTCCGCCACGCTTCCGGCAGAGGACTGCCCTCCGTCTCCCCCCCTGAAGAGGAAACCTTCCGCCTTTGTCGACGCGGGTAAGCAAGTGAAGAGGTTTAAGACCCTCCCTCAGCCCCCCAGCTTTCATGAACTTCGGGATGCCTTTTCCGCTCATCTGTTAACTGACGCTCAAGACAGCAACTTCTTCACGGACCACAAGTGGCCTCCTGACCTCGACATTTACTTTCGCCAGCAGTGGTATGCCGGTCATTCCCAGGCCCTCTCTGCCCTCTCCCGCCTGTGGACCCAGCCGCTCCGGTTTGGACAAGACTGCTTCGCTCGTCAGGAACACTCTGGCCTGCGCTGGCTTCATGGAGCTCCTTACGCAAGCCTTCCTCCGTCGGGTTGAAGATTCGTGGCACCCTTCCCTGACTCCCCTCCTCGGAGATCTTCTCGTCCTGGCGGAAGCGGCCAACCGCGCGGCTTACCATTCTTCAGTCAACACTATGGCTGTGGCCTCCAATTGCGATTTACTACGCCGAGATGCCGTCTTGCAGGCCTGCCGGGGAATGCCTTCGGACCTGAAGATCCAGCTGCGTCGTGCCCCTTTGGGGGGGGCCCTCTTCTCTTTGGTGACACCTGGCAAGCAGTGAAGGATTCTAATTCGGACCGGTGGCCGCCCAAGACTGTCCCACAGCGCTTTCAGTCAGCCCGCAAGGCCGTGGGTCGCTCCCTGCAGACCGCCAGACCCTTTGCCGCGACTTCGGCCGCCCAGCTGCAGGGCCTGCGTCGCCGTCGCCCCGCTTTTGGACGCCCCGGCCAGGTTAGCGCCCCCGCCCCCGCTTGGCCCCGTACCGCCCGTCGCCTTGGGCGCAGGTGGACTCAGTGACTCCGCCCCTCCTCCGCCTCCACCGACCGTCCCGGGTCCTCCAGTCGGCGGCAGGCTCGCCCTATTCAGCAAGGAGTGGCGATTGCTGTTTCCAGACGACCCCTGGATTTTGGACACTGTTACCTTCGGCTTACGGATCTCTTTTCGTTCCCCTCCTCCTCTGCGCTCTACTCTGGTGTGGACCGAGATCCCCACAGACCCGCTCAAGGAGTGCGCCCTGCGTGGAGAAGTCGACGCTCTCTTGAGGAAGGACGCCACAGAAGTAGTCCGCCGCACAGACTCGCTGGGATTTTACAGTCGCCTTTTCGTCGTCCCCAAGCCCGGTGGCAAGTGGCGCCCAGTGATCGACCTGTCAGCCCTGAATCTCTTCATTCTGGCTCCTTCCTTCCACATGGAGACGGCCCGGGCCATTCGTACATCCGTGCAGCCGATGGACTAAGCCGTCAGCCTAGATCTATCCGACGCCTACCTCCATGTGCCCATACATCCGTCCGCCCAGAGGTATCTGCGCTTCGCCTTCGATGGGACTGTGTACCAGTTTCGCGCTCTTCCCTTCGGCCTCAACCTCAGCCCCTGGGTCTTCACCCGCTTAATGGATGCAGTGATGGCCAAGGCGCGTCAGTCGTCTTTCAGCCCGATGTCCAACTATCTCGACGATCTCTTTCTGAGGCACCGCAGGGATACGCTGATGCATCTTTTGTATAACTGGGGTTCCTCCTCAACGTCGGAAAGTCGGACCTTACGCCCTCGCGTCGCTTCGTGCATCTCGGTATGGATTTTGCCACCGATCTCAACGTTGTTCGCCTCCCGGATCCTCGCATTCGGAAGTTGTCCTCCCTCGCCAACCAGTTAGCTCAGCAGGAAGCAGCTCCCGCCAGAGTTAGGCTTCAACTCCTTGGACTAATCAACGCAGCGGCGGAGCTTCTCCCCCTTGTTCGCCTCTATGCCCGGCCTCTTCAGCTGCACCTCCTGCTCCTCTGGAGACCCTCCTCAGGCGACCTGACCACTCCGGTCCCGGTGTCGCCCTTGGTTCGCCCTCATCTTCTGCGCTGGACCGACACTGCTTGGTTGGCTTCGGGAGTCCCCTTGTCCTCCCCTCCCCCGCACCTCTCCCTGTGTGTCGACGCGAGTCTCTCTGGGTGGGAGCCCACCTGCTTCCTCAGTTCACCTCGGCATCCGGCCTCTGGCCCCCAGAGTTTGCGGACAAGCACAGCAATTGGTTGGAGCTACAGGCAGTCTGGCAAGCCATCATCGTGTGGGAGGACCAGCTCAGGAACCAGCCGCTTCTTGTCCTCTCCGACAACACCACTGTGGTTGCCTACATCCAGAGACAAGGCGGCACCCGCTCCCCCGACCTCTGCATGCTCCTCTTCCGTTTGATGCGCTGGGCCGAAGAACGCAACATCTCTCTCCTTGCGCGACACATCCCCGGCCACCTGAATGTGTTAGCGGACTCTCTCTCCCATCGCGGCCAGTTGCTTCACACAGAATGGACGTTGCGCCACGATATCTTCCGGATGATCTGCGCCCGTTGGGAGACCCCGTTAATCGACCTTTTCGCCACGAGGTGGAACCGCCAGCTTTCCCTCTTCGTCTCTCCGATTCCGGACCCGTTGGCCTGGGCGGTCGACGCCCTCTCGATTCCCTGGGACGGTCTCATCGCTTATGCGTACCCCCCGACAGTCCTCATCCCCAAGGTCCTCCACAAACTTCGAGAGTGCAACGCAGTCCTGCTTCTGGTCGCCCCGTTGGCTTGGTCCCATTCCTGGACCACCGACCTTCTCAGCCTCGCCACCTCTCCTCCCCTGCGCCTTCCCACGCCCCGCACTATGCTCAAGCAGCCGCGGCAGACTCTTTTCCACCCGTGTCCGGAGCGCCTGCTACTTCACGCCTGGAGGTTGTGCGGCAAGCCCTCACCGCTAGAGGCTTCTCAGGTGCAGCAGTGGAGGCAATCGCTGCAGACCGCAAACCATCTACCCGGCGTGTCTACGAAGGAAAGTGGCGCGTTTTGTGCTCCTGGTGCGACGTCCGTCGACTCTTACCCACCGGATTGACTAACCCCCAACTCGCGGACTTCTTCCTATGGCTCTTCGTGGACCAAGGTTTGGCTCCGATCACCATCAGGGGATATTTATCCATGATCGCCGACACTTACCGCCATCTCGGCCTCCCAGACCCTGGCACCTGCAAGGACCTCGCCGACCTTATGTCCAACTTCAGCCTACAGCGTCCAACTCAGCGTTCACTCGTTCCTCGCTGGGACCTACCTTGGGTGCTGACGTGGCTGAATTCACCCCGCTTCGAGCCACTAGCTCTCGCCCACCTGGCGGATGTGACACGCAAGACCTGCTTCCTTCTGGCTTTGGCCACTGCGTCCAGGGTTAGCGAGCTACACGCACTTTCCGCCCGCCCAGACTGCCTACAGCTGCGGGCGGATCGCTCCGTACAGCTTTTGACGGACCCCAACTTCATTGCCAAGACCAGGTCACCTCTGACTGCCCCACAGATCATCACCTTGCGGCCCCTGGGAGGGCCTGACTGTCCTTGGGAGACTTGGCAACAAGATCCCATGCGAGCCCTCCGCATTTACCTGCGCCGTACCAAAGCTATCCGAAGAGGGCGCTCCCGCCTCTTCCTGCCCCTACGACAGGGCAAGACTGATATCACAGCCCAGACGATCTCCTCCTGGCTGCGCTGGGTTATACGATCTGCATACATGGATCTCTCCCCACTGGTAGCGCAGAGACTGAAAATCCGGGCACACGAAGTACGCGCCATGGCCACGAGCGTCGCATTCGATCGGAACTGCGCTGTCAAGGACATCGTGGCGGCGGTGGGCTGGCGAGCAGAGTCTACCTTCGCTCGTTTCTACCTCCGGGATCTGGCGGGCCAGCGAGACAACCTCGCCTTGATGGGGACCTCACGGTGGCGCAGCACTCCCTCCCGGCGCGGCAGGCGCCGTAGGTACGCACCTAGCTAGCTAGCTGGCAGTCGGCAATGGGAGGACGGTCAGGTTAGCCGGTAGTACCGGTGCGGCACCCTCCTCCTATTCGTGATTCTCCCATTTGTCATGTCATCGGTAATGTTTTTGATGAAATAAATGCATTTTTCTTTAAAAGGTATTTTTTCGAAAAATACTTACCGATGACATGACGCGGAGGACCCTCCCACCTGCCCCGCTTGCCGCTGGTGAGCCTAGTATCTGACTGGCGAGTCAGGTGACTCGGAACCGGATAGGCAGGTTCGGGAGACAACTCTCGGCCCCTCTGGGGGTTCCCCGAGTGCCTCCCGGGTTGTGTGTTAACACAATGGGTTCGTAGGCTAGAATTTGAGCAAGTAGTAGACACTCCCATTTGTCATGTCATCGGTAAGTATTTTTCGAAAAAATACCTTTTAAAGAAAAATGCATTTTGCTGTGTTTCTGATTTTTGGAGCTGATGTTCCTGATTGTCACTGTGGAAGGTGTAGGCAGGTCTATTTTAACCCAGTGTTCCTGATTGTGACTGTGGAAGGTGTAGGCAGGTCTGTTTTAACCCAGTGTTCCTGATTGTGACTGTGGAAGGTGTAGGCAGGTCTGTTTTAACCCAGTGTTTCTGATTGTCACTGTGGAAGGTGTAGGCAGGTCTGGTATAACCCAGTGTTCCTGATTGTCACTGTGGAAGGTAGGCAGGTCTGGTTTTAACCCAGTGTTCCTGATTGTGACTGTGGAAGGTGTAGGCAGGTCTGTTTTAACCCAGTGTTCCTGATTGTGACTGTGGAAGGTGTAGGCAGGTCTGTTTTAACCCAGTGTTCCTGATTGTCACTGTGGAAGGTAGGCAGGTCTGTTTTAACCCAGTGTTCCTGATTGTCACTGTGGAAGGTAGGCAGGTCTGGTTTTAACCCAGTGTTCCTGATTGTGACTGTGGAAGGTGTAGGCAGGTCTGTTTTCACCCAGTGTTTCTGATTGTCACTGTGGAAGGTGTAGGCAGGTCTGTTTTAACCCAGTGTTCCTGATTGTGACTGTGGAAGGTGTAGGCAGGTCTGTTTTAACCCAGTGTTACTGATTGTGACTGTGGAAGGTAGGCAGGTCTGGTTTTAACCCAGTGTTCCTGATTGTCACTGTGGAAGGTGTAGGCAGGTCTCTTTTAACCCAGTGTTCCTGATTGTGACTGTGGAAGGTAGGCAGGTCTGGTTTTAACCCAGTGTTCCTGATTGTGACTGTGGAAGGTGTAGGCAGGTCTGGTTTTAACCCAGTGTTCCTGATTGTGACTGTGGAAGGTAGGCAGGTCTGGTTTTAACCCAGTGTTCCTGATTGTGACTGTGGAAGGTAGGCAGGTCTGGTTTTAACCCAGTGTTCCTGATTGTGACTGTGGAAGGTGTAGGCAGGTCTGTTTTAACCCAGTGTTCCTGATTGTCACTGTGGAAGGTGTAGGCAGGTCTGTTTTAACCCAATGTTCCTGATTGTGACTGTGGAAGGTAGGCAGGTCTGGTTTTAACCCAGTGTTCCTGATTGTGACTGTGGAAGGTGTAGGCAGGTCTGTTTTAACCCAGTGTTCCTGATTGTCACTGTGGAAGGTAGGCAGGTCTGGTTTAAACCATTTAGTCCTGGTGCACTACAGCAGTGGTAGTGCCAGATTAGCTTGGCACCTAATGGTGCCACTACCCTGATGCTGCCAAGCTAATGTGGCACTACCCTTGAATTACTGTTGCTCCATCACCTGCACCTGGTACATAGTCAGTTAACACCTCCACATTTGGGTAAATTAAGCCGTGGGGTTAAACAGGTTAAGTAGTTGTACGTTGACAGCGTTGGTGGTGGCTTGGGGGTCAACGTTTGTTTTGAATGTTACTTTTATCAGGAACACAAATTTGCTAGCACATTCATTTTCCATACATGTGTACGATGGCTGACTGGACTGTGGTTGTGTCCCCTTGACTGCAGCTTCATGGTATCATCGCTGATTCTCATGCAACTGTATTTTGTTTGCATTGATTCTTCACATCAGTTTATATTTGTTTATGTGTCTTTCAGTGACTGTGCGGAGGCGGAAGGCTACACGGTGGTTCCTGATTTTTGTGGCCATGGTATTGGGGAGTATTTTCACGGACCCCCAGATATTATTCATGTCGGTGAGAACTTCATCTTCACATTCTAGATATTTTATTGTTCGAAATGTGTAACCCCCAAGCACCCACCCACCTTCTCAGTGTTAAGAGATTATCATCAGTGTTCAGTAGGCCACATTGGAGGTGTCAACTATATACTAGTTGCAAGAGATGGATCAGTCATGCTAATTCAGGCACCATCAGTCACCATCATGCTAATCTGACACAAACCTTGAATTTTCATGGTTGATCCATCACCTGCCTTATGGCATTGGGACCAGATGGGTTCAATTTGACTATTGTAAAACTACAAGATTTCACATTTATCAATGATGTTTTTGTGTTGTGTCTATTGTTAGTACTTGTTCTTTGACAAGAAGTCTGATAACAAAACAGTCTCCTTTGACAGGAAGTCTGATAACAAAACAGTGTACTTTGACAGAAAGTCTGATAACAAAACAGTCTACTTTGATAGGAAGTCTGATAACAAAACAGTCTACTTTGACAGGCAGTCTGATAACAAAACAGTGTACTTTGACAGAAAGTCTGATAACAAAACAGTCTACTTTGACAAGAAGTCTGATAACAAAACAGTCTCCTTTGACAGGAAGTCTGATAACAAAACAGTCTACTTTGACAGGAAGTCTGATAACAAAACAGTCTACTTTGATAGGAAGTCTGATAACAAAACAGTCTACTTTGACAGGCAGTCTGATAACAAAACAGTGTACTTTGACAGAAAGTCTGATAACAAAACAGTCTACTTTGACAGGAAGTCTGATAACAAAACAGTCTACTTTGACAGGAAGTCTGATAACAAAAACAGTCTACTTTGACAGGAAGTCTGATAACAAAACAGTCTACTTTGACAGGAAGTCTGATAACGAGACATACAGTCTACTTTGACAGGAAGTCTGATAACAAAACAGTCTACTTTGACAGGAAGTCTGATAATGAGACATACAGTCTACTTTGACTGGAAGTCTGATAACGAGTACAGTCTACTTTGACAGGAAGTCTGATAACAAGACACACAGTTTACTTTGACAGGAAGTCTGATAACAAGACACACAGTCTACTTTGACAGGAAGTCTGATAATGAGACATAATTCTTACTTTGACTGGAAGTCTGATAACGAGACATTCAGTCTACTTTGACAGGAAGTCTGATAACAGACATTCAGTCTACTTTGACAGAAGTCTGATAACGAGACATACACTGCTACAGTCTACTTTAACTGGAAGTCTGATAAGGAGACACACAGTCTACTTTGCTTATGTGAGGTGGTTTATAGCAAAAGTTGAATTTAACAACACTTTTCATAGATCCCGACAGCACTCTTTCTGTGTCAAATATATCGCTATTAACTTCTCATTAAACCCAGTCAGCCCCGAGTCCCTACAGCAGGAGATGGATTGGCCATGATAATTCAAGGGTAGTGCCAGATTAGCTTGCCACCTTCAGGCGCCAAGCTAATCTGGCACTACCCTTGAATTATCATGTCCAATCCATCCCCTGCAACTGGTACATAGTCGTTTTGAGAAATGGGACCTTGGGGCTACAAGGTTTAACAAGTAAAATAAGGTCCACAGGCAGTTTGCTATATGCATAGTTTACTGTTGTTCCTTTTTGTTTGATAAAGAGTCTGACAATGGCTACATGCGTCATATTTCTGTCTGGCCAGACTGCGGAGGTGATGAGGTCATGGAGGAGGGCATGACATTCACCATCGGTAAGACATGGTCCATTTATTGCTTTGGTTTGACATATTTAGCTATGATGTACTACAACAGATATAGATCGACCATGATAATTCACGGGTATGCCAGATTAGCTTAGCGCCTGATGGTGCCCAGCTAATCTGGCACTACCCTTGAATTATCATGGTCGACCTGTATCCTGCAACTGGTGCATTGTCATTAGGCGACACTTCCAGAATTTGGGAAACGCGTCCTTGGGATTAAATTTGTTTAGTCACTAACTTTGTGGATTTTTCATTTTTGCATTCTAATTAGTTGTAAAGCAAACTTATTGTGATTTTAACATTTTGCATTCTAGTTAGCTGTAAAGCAAACATACTGCTTTGTCGGTTTTAGAGTGATTGATTTGTTTGTCTTTTTCAGAACCTATCATATCGGAGGGCTTGCCAGACATGAAGATTCTGAGTGATGGATGGACGGCAGTTTCTATCGACAACAGTCGGTCAGCACAGTTTGAACATACTGTGCTTGTCACTAAGGATGGTGCTGAGATTTTGACATTATGACCTCAACAGCACTGTGCATGAACGATACAATATTAGTTTTTCCTGGCAGTATTTGTGGCCTGATCATTACTACTGCAAGAGGCAGACTCTCATGAGTTCCTGCAACCACTGTGGCTGATGATAAGCGCTACCTCTTGCAGAGATGACAACCAGTGTACCCTCAGATTGACTGAGTTGATGACAACCTGTGTACCTTCACATTGACTGAGTTGATGACAACCTGTGTACCATCACATTGACTGAGTTGATGACAACCTGTGTACCTTCACATTGACTGAGTTGATGACAACCTGTGTACCTTCACATTGACTGAGTTGATGACAACCAGTGTACCCTCAGATTGATTGAGTTGATGGCAGACCATGCACAGCTTTGTCATAGGGTCCTCAGACTAGTCTGGCTACGTGTACATTATAACCACAAAATAATTGTTGAATATTTGTCTTTTTCTAGACTGGACTAAGGTGTGTGTGTGTGTGTGTGTGTGTGTGTGTGTGTGTGTGTGTGTGTGTGTGTGTTGCTGAAGATGTATTGTCAGCGTAATAGCATTGTAATTTTTGTTCATGTGCAGTTTGGACAGATTCATTATTAAAGAAAATTGTTGAATTTGTGTATGTCTATGGTGCTGTTGGTGGTGATGTATGGTTGGTTGGGTGGGTAAGTGGGTGGGTGGGTGTACACATGTCTAGGGAATGAAAGAGATTTGTAGATCTGTACATGTACTCAGCAGAACTAGTGTTTTTTGCACTCGGCGCACACAACTACATGTTCAAAAGCCCATTACTGAACTTGAAGTCTGGCCGCAAGCACAAACCATTCACAACACGCCAGCAAAATCCATTAGTGGGTTTTGTGCAGTCCGTTCATCTAGCGTGTCATTTGTTGAGACTAATTGTGTCCATGGATATAATGCGGGCTTTTCTCTCCGTGTCGCAACAATTGAAGACCACATGCGTTGGATCTCACAGCTTGAGAGTCATACAGTCCGGAATCCGAGAGCCACATTTCAGTGCCGAGGAAGAGTCAACACGATCCAACTGCAAATGGCATAGATCCTCATGAGCCCCCGCATTCGCGGAGGCTCATGAGGATCTATGCCTTTTTCTGAGACCAACTTGCATCCCTGTGCCGTGGACGGTTGTGGCTTGTGGTGGCTGTAGCGCTGTACACACACATTATACATACTTAAAAACAAAATTATGTTTCTCGATCGTATAAGTGACAGTGTACATACACATAAATATACAAAAAAGATCACAAAAAGCAGACAGTCGGCAGCCTCCCCCCCCCACACACACACACACACACCCACACAGACACACACACATTCATGCAGCAATGACATCGAACACATCGTCCAGTGTCGGACATATTTGGGACAGTCGCACCGTTATCTCTAATGACACTCCCCCCCCCCCCCCCCCCCCGCCCCCAGCACTGATGCGTCCCCCAGTACTATAAATAGCCCCCCCCCCCCCCAGCACTGATGCGACCCCCAGTACTATAAATAACTCTCCCAGCACTGATGCGTCCCCCAGTACTATAAATAGCCCCCCCCCCCCCCCCCAGCACTGATGCGTCCCCCAGTACTATAAATAACTCCCAGCACTGATGCGTCCCCCAGTACTATAAATAGCCCCCCCCCCCCCAGCACTGATGCGTCCCCCAGTACTGTAAATAACTCCCAGCACTGATGCGTCCCCCAGTACTATAAATACCCCCCCCCCCCCCCCAGCACTGATGCGTCCCCCAGTACTATAAATAACTCACAGCACATGCGTCCCCCAGTACTATAAATAGCCCCCCCCCCCCCCCAGCACTGATGCGTCCCCCAGTATTATAAATAGCCCACCCAGCACTGGTGAGTCCCCCAGTACTATAAATAGCCCCCACAGCACTGATGCGTCTCCCGGTACTATAAATAGCCCCCACAGCACTGATGCGTCTCCCAGTACTATAAATAGCCCCCACAGCACTGATGCGTCCCCCAGTACTATAAATAACTCTCCCAGCACTGATGCGTCCCCCAGTACTATAAATAGCTCCCCCCCCCCCAGCACTGATGCGTCCCCCAGTACTATAAATAGCTCCGGGGGCTGCATAAAGAGAAGCATTCAGATGAGAAAGAGACAAATAAAAGGCCACCACTGGTAACTCAAACCAATCTCTACATAGCTGCAACTAGTATTGTAATTTGTTGCACCAGTAGCACAAAGCCGCTACTAATAGGGCCGTGACAGGTGCCAACGTAGGGCCGTGACTGATACCCACGACAACATTAACACCAGTAGCACAAAGCCGCTACTAATAGGACCATGACAGGTGCCCAGGACAACATTAACACCAGTAGCACAAAGCCGCTACTAATAGAGCCGTGACAGGTGCCCATGACTAATAGGGCCGTGACTGATGCCCACGACAACATTAACACCAGTAGCACAAAGCCACTACTAATAGGGCCGTGACTGATGCCCACGACTAATAGGGCCGTGACTGATGCCCACGACAACATTAACACCAGTAGCACAAAGCCGCTACTAATCGGGCCGTGACAGGTGCCCAGGACAACAACATTAACACCAGTAGCACAACCCCCACCCGGGTCTGCCCTGGGGGACTTGGGTGGGGTTAGGTATTTTTTAGTTCCCAGGGTCACCCTGGTCAGCCCCACAGGGTGGGTTTTTCTCTCTATTCTGGGGCATGTGTTTCTGTCTACCCTTTGTCCATTCACCTGTATTTGCCTTTTTAAAACTCTCCCTACTGTCTGTACTGCCTGTAGCTCTTGATATTGGATGTGTGTTGCTAAATGGTCTTAGCTTTATTTAGGCCCCATGTGTTAGGTTTATTTAACGTATTTGACCGGCTGGCGACATACATTCAATGTTCTGTTTATTTTTTATTTTTTCACAAGCAGTGCAGGCACGTCCTGAGAAAGCCTTGTTGCTGTCGGGACGTTAAGCAATGTACAATCAATCAATCAATCAGTAGCACAAAGACGCTACTAATAGTAGTAGGGCCTGACTGGTGCCCACGACAACATTAACACCAGTAGCACAAAGCCGCTACTAATAGTAGTAGGGCCTGACTGGTGCCCACGACAACATTAACACCAGTAGCACAAAGCCGCTACTAATAGTAGTAGAGCCTGACTGGTGCCCACGACAACATTAACACCAGTCACACAAAGCCACTGCCGTGACTGATGCCCACGACAACATTAACACCAGTAGCACAAAGCCACTACTAATAGGGCCGTGACTGATGCCCACGACTAATAGGACCGTGACTGATGCCCACGACAACATTAACACCAGTAGCACAAAGCCGCTACTAATAGGGCCGTGACAGGTGCCCAGGACAACATTAACACCAGTAGCACAAAGCCGCTACTAATAGGGCCTGACTGGTGCCCACGCCTGACTGGTGCCACGACAACATTAACACCAGTCGCACAAAGCCACTACTAATAGTGGTAGGGCCTGACTGGTGCCCACGGCAACATCAACACCAGTAGCACAAAGCCGCTACTAATAGTAGTAGGGCCTGACTGGTGCCCACAACAACATTAACACCAGTCGCACAAAGCCACTACCGTGACTGATGCCCACGACAACATTAACACCAGTCACACAAAGCCACTACCATGACTGATGCTCATGACAACATTAACACCAGTAGCACAAAGCCATTACTAATAGGGCCGTGACTGATGCCCACGACTAATAGGGCCGTGACTGATGCCCACAACAACATTAACACCAGTAGCACAAAGCCACTACTAATAGGGCCGTGACTGATGCCCACGACTAATAGGACCGTGATTGATGCCCACGACAACATTAACACCAGTAGCACAAAGCCGCTACTAATAGGGCCGTGACAGGTGCCCAGGACAACATTAACACCAGTAGCACAAAGCCGCTACTAATAGGGCCGTGACAGGTGCCCATGACAACATTAACACCAGTAACACAAAGCCGCTACTAATAGTAGTAGGGCCTGACTGGTGCCCAAGACAACATTAACACCAGTAGCGCAAAGTTGCTACTAATAGTAGTAGGACCTGACTGATGCCCACGACAACATTAACACCAGTTGCACAAAGCCGCTACTAATAGTGGTAGGGCCTGACTGGTGCCCACGACAACATTAACACCAGTCGCACAAAGCCGCTACTAATAGTAATAGGGCCTGACTGGTGCCCACAACAACATTAACACCAGTTGTACAAAGCCGCTACTAATAGTGGCAGGGCCTGACTGGTGCCCACGACAACATTAACACCAGTCGCACAAAGCCGCTACTAATAGGGCCGTGACAGGTGCCCAGGACAACATTAACACCAGTAGCACAAAGCCACTACTAATAGGGCCTGACTGGTGCCCAAGACAACATTAACACCAGTAGCACAAAGTCGCTACTAATAGTAGTAGGGCCTGTCTGGTGCCCACAACAACATTAACACCAGTAGCACAAAGCCGCTACTAATCGTGCCGTGACAGGTGCCCAGGACAACAACATTAACACCAGTAGCACAACCCCCACCCGGGTCTGCCCTGGGGGACTTGGGTGGGGTGAGGTATTTTTTAGTTCCCAGGGTCACCCTGGTCAGCCCCACAGGGTGGGTTTTTCTCTCTATTCTGGGGCATGTGTTTCTGTTTACCCTTTGTCCATTCACCTGTATTTGCCTTTTTAAAACTCTCCCTACTGTCTGCACTGCCTGTAGCTCTTGATATTGGATGTGTGTTGCTAAATGGTCTTAGCTTTATTTAGGCCCCATGTGTTAGGTTTATTTAACGTATTTGACCGGCTGGCGACATACATTCAATGTTCTGTTTATTTTTTATTTTTTCACAAGCAGTGCAGGCACGTCCTGAGAAAGCCTTGTTGCTGTCGGGACGTTAAGCAATGTACAATCAATCAATCAATCAGTAGCACAAAGACGCTACTAATAGTAGTAGGGCCTGACTGGTGCCCACGACAACATTAA
>BTPG01000001.1:689747-754226 GCA_036245525.1 Semisulcospira habei | reverse complement strand
CACCAGTAGCACAAAGCCGCTACTAATAGTAGTAGGGCCTGACTGGTGCCCACGACAACATTAACACCAGTAGCACAAAGCCGCTACTAATAGTAGTAGAGCCTGACTGGTGCCCACGACAACATTAACACCAGTCACACAAAGCCACTGCCGTGACTGATGCCCACAACAACATTAACACCAGTAGCACAAAGCCACTACTAATAGGGCCGTGACTGATGCCCACGACTAATAAGACCGTGACTGATGCCCACGACAACATTAACACCAGTAGCACAAAGCCGCTACTAATAGGGCCGTGACAGGTGCCCAGGACAACATTAACACCAGTAGCACAAAGCCGCTACTAATAGGGCCTGACTGGTGCCCACGACAACATTAACACCAGTAGCACAAAGCTGCTACTAATAGTGGTAGGGCCTGACTGGTGCCACGACAACATTAACACCAGTCGCACAAAGCCACTACTAATAGTGGTAGGGCCTGACTGGTGCCCACGGCAACATCAACACCAGTAGCACAAAGCCGCTACTAATAGTAGTAGGGCCTGACTGGTGCCCACAACAACATTAACACCAGTCGCACAAAGCCACTACCGTGACTGATGCCCACGACAACATTAACACCAGTCACACAAAGCCACTACCGTGACTGATGCTCATGACAACATTAACACCAGTAGCACAAAGCCATTACTAATAGGGCCGTGACTGATGCCCACGACTAATAGGGCCGTGACTGATGCCCACAACAACATTAACACCAGTAGCACAAAGCCACTACTAATAGGGCCGTGACTGATGCCCACGACTAATAGGACCGTGACTGATGCCCACGACAACATTAACACCAGTAGCACAAAGCCGCTACTAATAGGGCCGTGACAGGTGCCCAGGACAACATTAACACCAGTAGCACAAAGCCGCTACTAATAGGGCCTGACTGGTGCCCACGACAACATTAACACCAGTAGCACAAAGCTGCTACTAATAGTGGTAGGGCCTGACTGGTGCCACGACAACATTAACACCAGTCGCACAAAGCCACTACTAATAGTGGTAGGGCCTGACTGGTGCCCACGGCAACATTAACACCAGTAGCACAAAGCCGCTACTAATAGTAGTAGGGCCTGACTGGTGCCCACAACAACATTAACACCAGTCGCACAAAGCCACTACCGTGACTGATGCCCACGACAACATTAACACCAGTCACACAAAGCCACTACCGTGACTGATGCTCATGACAACATTAACACCAGTAGCACAAAACCATTACTAATAGGGCCGTGACTGATGCCCACGACTAATAGGGCCGTGACTGATGTCCACGACAACATTAACACCAGTAGCACAAAGCCGCTACTAATAGGGCTGTGACATGTGCCCAGGACGACGACATTAACACCAGTAGCACAAAGCCGCTACTAATAGGGCCGTGACAGGTGCCCATGACAACATTAACACCAGTAACACAAAGCCGCTACTAATAGTAGTAGGGCCTGACTGGTGCCCAAGACAACATTAACACCAGTAGCACAAAGTTGCTACTAATAGTAGTAGGACCTGACTGATGCCCACGACAACATTAACACCAGTTGCACAAAGCCGCTACTAATAGTGGTAGGGCCTGACTGGTGCCCACGACAACATTAACACCAGTCGCACAAAGCCGCTACTAATAGTAATAGGGCCTGACTGGTGCCCACAACAACATTAACACCAGTTGTACAAAGCCGCTACTAATAGTGGTAGGGCCTGACTGGTGCCCACGACAACATTAACACCAGTCGCACAAAGCCGCTACTAATAGGGCCGTGACAGGTGCCCAGGACAACATTAACACCAGTAGCACAAAGCCACTACTAATAGGGCCTGACTGGTGCCCAAGACAACATTAACACCAGTAGCACAAAGTCGCTACTAATAGTAGTAGGGCCTGTCTGGTGCCCACAACAACATTAACACCAGTAGCACAAAGCCGCTACTAATAGTAGTAGGGCCTGACTGGTGCCCAAGACAACATTAAGACCAGTTGCACAAAGTCGCTACTAATAGTAGTAGGGCCTGACTGGTGCCCACAACAACATTAACACCAGTAGCACAAAGCCGCTACTAATAGTAGTAGGACCTAACTGGTGCCCACAACAACATTAACACCAGTAGCACAAAGCCACTACTAAAAGTAGTAGGGCCTGACTGGTGCCCAAGACAACATTAACACCAGTAGCACAAAGTCGCTACTAATAGTAGTAGGGCCTGACTGGTGCCCACAACAACATTAACACCAGTAGCACAAAGCCGCTACTAATAGTAGTAGGGCCTGACTGGTGCCCACAACAACATTAACACCAGTAACACAAAGCCGCTACTAATAGTAGTAGGGCCTGACTGGTGCCGAAGACAACATTAACACCAGTAGCACAAAGTTGCTACTAATAGTAGTAGGGCCTGACTGGTGCCCACAACAACATTAACACCAGTAGCACAAAGCCGCTACTAATAGTAGTAGGGCCTGTCTGGTGCCCACAACAACATTAACACCAGTAGCACAAAGCCGCTACTAATAGTAGTAGGGCCTGACTGGTGCCCACGACAACATTAACACCAGCAGCACAAAGCTGCTACTAATAGTAGTAGGGCCTGACTGGTGCCCACGACAACATTAACACCACTCGCACAAAGCCACTACCGTGACTGATGCCCACGACAACATTAACACCAGTAGCACAGAGCTGCTACTAATAGTAGTAGGGCCTGACTGGTGCCCACGACAACATTAACACCAGTCGCACAATGCCGCTACTAATAGGGCCGTGACAGGTGCCCAGGACAACATTAACACCAGTAGCACAAAGCCGCTATTAATAGGGCCTGACTGGTGCCCAAGACAACATTAACACCAGTAGCACAAAGTTGCTACCTATGGTAGTAGGGCCTGACTGGTGCCCACAACAACATTAACACCAGTAGCACAAAGCCGCTACTAATAGTAGTAGGGCCTGACTGGTGCCCACGACAACATTAACACCAGTAGCACAAAGCCGCTACTAATAGTAGTAGGGCCTGACTGGTGCCCACAACAACATTAACACCAGTAGCACAAAGCCGCTACTAATAGTAGTAGGGCCTGACTGGTGCCCACGACAACATTAACACCAGTCGCACAAAGCCACTACCGTGACTGATGCCCACGACAACATTAACACCAGTAGCACAGAGCCGCTACTAATAGTAGTAGGGCCTGACTGGTGCCCACGACAACATTAACACCAGTAGCACAAAGCCGCTACTAATAGGGCCGTGACAGGTGCCCAGGACAACATTAACACCAGTAGCACAAAGCCGCTACTAATAGGGCCTGACTGGTGCCCAAGACAACATTAACACCAGTAGCACTTTGGTATCAGTTTCAGCCCACTTAATCAAATTTCAAATACAAACGATTTTGAATTTCCAAAAACTACAGTAGCTCGCTTGAGCTTGCCCTTAGCACCACGTGAATGTTCTATGTTTATGTACTGTGTGTGGGTGAATGCGCATGATTCACGTGAGCGTGCTTGTTGGGTTCAGTTCGCGGCGGCGCTTTGAGCCGATTTTCAATTGGGATAAAGCGCCTATTTAGTGCGTTTATTATTATTATTATTATTATTATTATTATTAACACCAGTAGCACAAAGTCGCTACTAATAGTAGTAGGGCCTGACTGTTGCCCACAACAACATTAACACCAGTAGCACAAAGACGCTACTAATAGTAGTAGGGCCTGACTGGTGCCCACGACAACATTAACACCAGTAGCACAAAGCCGCTACTAATAGTAGTAGGGCCTGACTGGTGCCCAAGACAACATTAACACCAGTAGCACAAAGCCGCTACTAATAGTAGTAGGGCCTGACTGGTGCCCAAGACAACATAACGCCCACCAAAAGTGTACTATAAGGATGCCATAAACAATGGATTTTATGACTGGTCAATAATTCCAAATCGATATTTTTTACATATATAGCGGTTCCTCAAAAGTGCAATAAAGTGCCCTAAAATAGGCAGCGTCTCCTGTAGCCTGCACTTGGAAACGGCTTAAAACGTGGCAACTGGTATCATAAGATCCATGACAGTGTCAGACTTAAACTTCTTCTGTGCCAAATATAACCAGATTCTTTGTGAACTCAAAGTTAGCACATTTTCCACAATTATCTCTCAGCCATTCTCCCATGTCAGACCAAAAAGTGTGTGCGCAAGGGCAGTCCCAAAACAGGTGAGAGTTTCTTCCTCATTCTTACAAAAAGTACAAAGTGCAGAGTCACATAATTTACGCAGAAATAAGAAACGCTTTGTGGACAGCAGCCAGTGCAAAAACCTTACCTGAAACCATCTAAGTTGAGAATCAGGTGTGTGTTTGAAAGTTTTCGAAAAAACAGTATTCCAATTGATTACATCAGCAAAGCTTTGGGACCACATGTGAATACAGACAGGCTTTGACCTTGCTTTGACCAAGGCTGCATAGACAGTTTTACTGCCACCCTGCAAGACAGTGTTCTAAGCCTTGTTGCCTGCACTACTACAATTCATAACTGGCTCTATTACTAATGAGCTTAAGTTTAAGTAAATCCTGACAGCACTAGATATGCCAGAATACATCAAAACATGTGTTGACACATCGGGGTGCAAAAACGTAAATGATTCAAAAGACAATAAAGAGCCATTTTCATCTAGCAGGTCCCCAATGATCTCTTTCTCTTTGCACTCAGTGACATGAAGCGTTTTTCGGTCTCTGATAACGCTTTTGTTAAAATGAATATATTCTGAGAGCACTTCACCAAATGTTTCAGCTATACACTTGTTACAAACAACTTTGTAGTGTTTGGCGACATGGGCCCCAAAGTGATTATTACAGTGATGCATTGAAACGTTGGCATATTCACCACCAAACATTTGTATGTTACCAAACACACGATACCAATTTAACAAACTCTTCCGTACCAATGAGTAACATGCTGTTGTTGTTCGTTCCATTTTTTTTGTCCTACTAGCACTAAAAGTGATCGAGGACTAGTAGTTTTGGCGTAGGTTTTTCTTTATGTTATTTTTAACCCTCCTCCTTTTTCATCCAGGCTTGGGACCGGCAATGGCGGAGTTGAGTTACATGGTTCGTTAAAGACCCTTCCTAAGCCAACCGACCTTCATTGTGTGTTCTTTTCTGTTCTACATTGTTTCCATATCACCGAGAAGAAGAATCTTTGATCCGAAACGTCGTGTTTCCTGTTTCTAACTTAAAGGGTTTCAACCTCTATTTTCTGTTTTCCTTGCCTAGGTGTGAAACTCAGACAAATTTCCGCACCACTTTTTGGCCGAGTCATTTGTAAAACAGCTACCATAACTTTAATTTTCTTTTACGAAACTTCCCCCCCCCCTCTACCCCCCACTATCTTCTCATTAATACCCGCATGCATTTTCATAAACAGTCTTTGCATAAGCCTGCGTAAGTCAAAATTGTGACTGTAAGCCCTAGGCGTGAAAATCAGCAAGAAAATTGCAAAGTTGATCCTCTGATACGTCAAATGTTAGTCAGTACTGTGATGAGTGACGTATAACATCATGTCGTCACTATGAACACGGCGTCGTGGGACTAAGGTCCCGCATCACCATGACGTGAAGCTTGAAGTGACGTCATTTGGCTGCTCGTGCTATTATACTTCTTCAGAATAGCTGTGCTATGCTAGACCACAGAGCCTTTACGAATGGCGGGAATCGCCGTGTGTCCGTCTTTATTTCTGTGTGCCAGTGAGGGGGGATCAGAGGGTGGGTTAAAGTAGAAGATGGACTCCTGTCTCTACACGAGCCCACAGAGCGTACTAATGGCGGGAAGCGCCGTGTGTCCGTCTTTATTTGTGTGCGCCGACGTGTGTGTTGATCAGAGGTTGGCTTAGAGAGGGGGGAAATGGCCGGATCAGCATAATAAGTCTAAAAATATGAACAACTCTGAATGTTCCTAAAGATAAACGCATCTGAGCTCCAAACAATACGGTAGTCTTTGGGATGAAATCCTCATCTTGTTCTTCCCGAAAAGAGCCTTCTCAAGGAGTGCAGTGTTTTCATATAATGTACTGCAAGATTGAAGCGTCAAAGAAATTACGAACAAGAAGAATATGACGCCATCTTGCTGTCGAGTGACGTAAATGTTTTCTTGTTACCATCATTGTATGCTAATGTTGTGGAATCTGTTTCTTCCAAATTATCCAAGCAAAAAACAATTATCGGGGTAAAACAATGGTCAAAACTGCATGTCCTCATACACACGATGAAATGCCACTGAGGAATCCCAAACCAACATCAACGTAACAAGACTGACTCATTCCGCATCACTCGTCCAGCTGTTTCATTTCTTTATGTGTTTGGCAATTGTTTCTGAACGTATGAAACAATCACACACACACACACACACACACACACACACACACACACACACACACACACACACACACACACACACACACACACACACACACACATACACAGAGAGAGAGAGAGAGGGGGGTGATGATGATGACGATGATGAAACTTTATTTTTCAAATGTAAAATGTTTTGGCAGAAACCAAATCGTCATTTTACAAACTTGCCCGTTGCTAACATCTACAGCATAAAACAAGATGGGATCAACCATAATCCACAGTCCCTTCTATATGAGAGCTGTCTTTGCTGTCAAGGGTCTCTTACCTTTTGTCTTTGACTTGATTCTCATGTTGAAATATCTCCTTCTGAAAAAAAACTCGCAGATGTGCCAATGCGTCATAGTGAACTCTAGAAGGGGCGCACCGGCCTCCGTAACGCTGTGGTTAGCGCGTCGGAATGGCGGCCGGGAGATCCGGGTTCGAATCCCAGCCGAGTCAAGCGGGACTTTTCCTACCTGGGTCGGCTCCTACCCAGAGCGGGTGTGCTATGGACCCAATGGGAAGGCTGATGCCACGCAGCCAAGACTCACCCACTTCACGGGTGCGACTTTGGGGGTGTTACCCGGGTTATGACGCATCGCAAGGTGTGGATGATTACACGGCTGGCACCGCAGGTGTCCGCAAGTCCCGGGCCTGGTTAATACCAGGATATTTATGACAGGAAGCGTGGAATGCGGCCCTCACGCAGTCCCTAACCACATGGACCACCATGGCATCATCATATCATCCTCATCATCATGCGAAATCGAAAAAACGCTATTCCAGGTGCCTCTGACGCCTCAAGTCTCATGGTGACCTCAGCCCAGTCCGGCCTCTAGGAGCCCTAGGTGCGTGGTTGTCTTCGGCCAGTCCCTGCTGCTGTGCGTGGAAGGACGTAGTGGTTGACTCGCCACCTCTGGGGGGAGCTCTCACTCGTAGACTCCGTGACTAGCAAAAATAATGTCTTAAGTAGGAAGACCACCGAAGTGACTCGGCAGTAGTGCGGAGTTTCATCCGGAGGGAGTCCCCTACTACCTGACATATATACAGCAGCGGGGCCGGGAGACTGGCTGGAACAGCTGGCGGGCCTGGGTGAGCACACTGGGGCTGATGGGGGTGAGCGGCGTGTTAGGAAGACCTCTGAGGTCGACAGAGGAAACTTGGAAGCAGCAAAAAAAAAAAAAAAAAAAAAAAAAAAAAAAAAAATTAGAAGGGACGCGCGCAGTGCATACGCGTCATTGGTTTGTCAAATGTCATTTGTCATGACGTATATTTTTGTCTTTACGTAATTTTATATTAACGTGATATGAGATTCGCTTTCGCTTTAAGACTTGCGAAAATGGTGACAAAACTAGAATTTCACAGTACAATTTCAGTCTTGCTATACACACACACACACACACACACACACACACACACACACACACACACACACACACACACACACACACACACACACACACACACGCACGCACGCACGCACACACAAACACACACACACACACGCACACACACACACACACACACTCACTCGCATACATACGCACATACGGCGCTTTGCGCCAAAACGACCTTCAACAGCAAGGTTAGAGTGGCTAGGCGTGACGTCATTTTTATATTGTTACTTCTTTGCCAGACCATGAGCCCCGCCCGCCTGCCATGTCCTTTGCATTCTACGGAACGCGCTCCGACCAGCCCCGTCCTAAAGTCTACTGTATTTTCAATCATCATCATCATCATCAGTCCCTTGCCCGAACTGGGCGTTGGGGGGACTGAAAGGCAGCAGCAACAGACAGTGCTCTCCACTGAGTTCTATTTTGGGCGGTGGCAAGCAAGTCTGGCATCTCGAGTTCGGTCCATTCTTATTTTTTCAATACGGTAGACAAAAAGAAAGGAAGGTACGAAAAATGCTACCTTCCTGACGAACTTACTCCACCATAAACTGACGTTCAGGGTTGTAGTCAGTGCACAAACCCCTGACAACTATTGCGATGTGAGAGATTATAGATCTAGCTCCCGCCATTTTATCAACAAGATCTTTGAGATAAAAAGATTGCAGGTCATTACACATTATTATGATGGTAACTGACGTTAACGTTTACGTCGCGCTTGGCAGAAAAAATGACGTCATTATTGTAGTTTGAAAGTTCCATTGCAAGGGAAAATGACACCTTTGTGTATATATGATTATGATTGTAATGACAGGGGATATATATGATTGTAATGACAAGTGTAATATATGATTGTAATGACAGGGGATATATATGATTGTAATGATAGGGGTTATATATAATTCAAGTCTTATTCAAAGTATCTGAGTTGAGTCAAGTGCAAGAAAGCAATGTTCTGTTCTGGCAACTTTCGGATACGTAGAGCTTTTGCTGGTGGAGCGGAACACGGTGCTATTTGGCTTGTTGTTCGGGAGCTGAAAAATCACACTAAAACGTAAAATGTTACCCCTTTCAAGTACAAAAGGGCCTAGTTGACACTATTTTCTTCTCTTCCCAGCACTTGTCACTGATGTCCTGACATACACAAAAATGTTTTCTCAAGCAAAAGTTTCGGCGGTCTGAGATTACTATTTTTGTTTGTTTGTTTGTTTGTTTGGTTTTTTTTGTTTTGTTTTTTTTTTGGGGGGGAGGAGCAGGGGGGGGGGGTGTAAGGGGCGTGGAGGGGGGGGGGGGGGGGGAGCGTTTTTAAGTCCCATCTATTTATAGAAGAGACGTTTTAGGACGGGTCTTGGTGGGGCGAATTTAATAGCATGTCCATGGTGTCAAAAGGGGGGAGGGGGGGGGGGGCGGGCCTAAACCTCTCTCAAATGAAGTAACAAGATAACAATTACGTCATGTCTAGTTACGCTAACCTCGCAGCTGAACGTACATTTGGCGCGAAGCGCCGTATGTGCGTATGTATGTATGTATGTATGTATGTATGTATGTATGTATGTATGTATGTGTGTGTGTATGTATGTATGTATGTATGTATGTGTGTGTGTGTGTGTGTGTGTGTGTGTGTGTGTGTGTGTGTGTGTGTGTGTGTGTGTGTGTGTGTGTGTGTGTGTGTGTGTGCGTGCGTGCGTATGTATGTAAACAAGAGAATCTGAGATATTTCTGTACACACAGGCTTGAAACTTGGCGAAATACTTTCTTAAAGGGGTGGCTAAGAGAGCCTCCGAGCATATTGTAATTGCATGTCTCATTGAAGACACAAACAACCGTTTATAGGAAATCGGTTGACCCAGATTAGAGTCCGTAATGTTTGTCCATATTTACTTGAACTTTTGGATTTTGGATATAGCTAGTTTGGAGAAAGACATTGGATGAGTTCCTTAGCCAGCTTTGTATCCTTTCAACTTCTTTAGTAAAAATTAATTCTTTTCACAAAATAATTAATAAAGTAAAAAACCTTGACTTTCAGAGAAAGTCAGACAGTGGCGGTGACGTAAAAGAGGCAACTCCAAAACCACGCAGTGACATAATACTCTAAATATGACGTCATTCTCTCTCTCTCTCTCTCTCTCTCTCTCTCTCTCTCTCTCTCTCTCTCTCTCTCTCTCTCTCTCTCTCTCTCTCTCTCTCTAGTTAGTCTGTAGTGTTGCACGCGGTTTGTAAATGGCTGTGTCGATGCGAGTCATGCTAACCGTTGTAAATAAGTTCATGATTCATGATCATTGATTCATGATCTCTCTCTCTCACACACACACACACAAACATACGCGCATCTCCAAGAGGAAAAGACCCTCATGCGCCCTCCGGGCGCATGAGGATCTATTCCCCTTGGAGATGTTTGGAGCGCGCGCACGGCACGCACTAACATGCAAACACACATCGACGCGCTTTCAGAAGAGCATGCAGGTGACCGGTGTACTTAGTATATCATGTAGCTAGGTAAAGTCAACCTGCTTTTCACACACATTATTGCAAGACTGAACTTGTATCGTGAAGTTCTAGTTTTGTCACCATTTTCTCAAGCCTATGAAGCGAAAGTAAAACTCGTATCACATAAAATATAAAATTACGTAAAAACTAAATTTACGTCAATGTAAAGTCAACCTGCTTTCATATTTTTATCATCATATTTTAGATTTTACTGTGTGTGTGTGTGTGTGTGTGTGTGTGTGTGTGTGTGTGTGTGTGTGTGTGTGTGTGTGTGTGTGTTATTTTAGTCTTAGTAACTGACATCAAGACAAATTCCAATGTTTTTATTGGTGGTTTTTTTTTTTTTTTTTTTTTTTTTTTTTACACGGAAACATATGGCAATAAACTATCTTATCTTTCACACAAATGATAGCAAGACTGAAATTGTACCGCCAAGTTCTAGTTTTGTCACCATTTTCTCAAGCCTATGAAGCGAAAATGAAACTCATATCACTTAAAATATAACATTTCGCAAAAACTAAAACTTATGACAAATGACGTTTGACAAATCAATGACGCGTATGTCCTGCGCCCCTTATAGAACTCACTGACGCATTGGCAGATCTGCGAGACCTTTTCAAAAGGAGATAATTCAACATCAGAATCAGGTCAAAAACAAAAGGTAGAGACCATTGACAGCGAGGACAACTCTCATATTAAAGAGACTTTGTGGGTTATGATTTATCCCATCTTGTTTGACATGCTATAAAATCAAATTACGCACACTCCGTTCTTGTTTTGAAGTGCTGGCGTGTTCATTTTGGCCCTGTCTACCTTAAACAATAATCCATGTGACTGTAGCAGCAGCCAATAGCGAGTCTGACGCCGGTGAATTTCTGCCATAATGTATTAACTATCGTTTCTGTAAACTTACTGCTCTGCCTGTTTCGCGGTGTGTGTTCGCGGTGGCTTAGTGGTTTTGGCTGAACCGCTATCGCGTTTCGTGATTCCAATTTCTTGTGGACAAAATGGCGGGAGGTCTGAAATCGTTCACATCGCAGTAGATGACAAGGGCTTGTGCATTGACTAGAATCTTCTACATGAGTTGATGATGGCATAGGAGCTCCAGGTAGGCTGCTTTCCTGATTCCTTGCTTTCTTGTAAACTCATTTAGCCCTAACACACCACAGGAAGATATGGCTCGAGCATGATAGTTCAAGGGTGGTGGCAGAGTAGCTTGGCGCCTATAGGCGCCAAGCTATTCTGCCACTACCCTTGAACTATAATGGTGGATCTGTCTCCTAAATTCGGTAAGCAGTCCTCAGAGGATAACTCCAAAAAATGTGGGTATTTCGTACCTCGGGCAAAAGGAGTTAAAATATTTCTGTCGTTTAGCGCTGCGTCACGACTCCTACAGGTTTTTAACATGGCAAGGACTTCAAGCGCTGTTCCTTGGTATGCGCTTGTGCTACGAGCTATCCCGGCACTCGGCGGCCACGTCTCGCGGCGTTGCATGTCTAGCAAGGGATTGTTTTTTTCGTGAAGAATTCGTTGATTATTGACATGGCTGTCTTGTGTTACCCAGCTTTAGCGTGGGCTTGATCACACTAACACTTCCATCTGCAAAAGGCACTGATTACCACGAGACCGGGCAGGGGCAGGGGCAGGGGTAGAGGCAGGGGCAGGGACTCGAGAGAATGCATGCTTATTGCTGGCACCGTTGACTTCCTCAGAACGTCTGGGTTTCTGACTACGACTGAACGACTTCCTTTTCGTGACGTCATCGTCGGATTACTGTAGTTCTGTGGTTATGACATTTTTATTTCTCATTTGCATTTCTGTTTTTGCAAAAAGATGGGATTGAAAATGGCGAGAAATTTGTAGGTGTGTTTTATGCTGAAAGAAACAATAGCAATAGCTGTTATGAAGGAAGATATTCTGTTGCAATATCAGATAGAGTTTCCGTGTTATGGAGTTTCCGTGTTTCACAATGCTTTTAGGATCACTGTCATGCAGGTCTGTAAGTTGAACCGTGTACACTGTATGTTAACCCTTAACGTCTGGTGCCAAAAGGCGCACGTTGAACGCTGATTCCCTGAGCACTAGCTGGTAAAGCATGGCGGGAGATAGATCGGTAGATAATCCAAGGATATTGCCGTGTTATCTTGGCGCCTATCTAGCCGTCTGTCTAGGTGTCTATCTACGGTACTTTCCAGACTTACAGATAAGTGGTTGTCTAACATAAGCAATTCTCAGTTGACGGGTGTTATATATCTCGATTTGAAGAAGGCATTTGACCTTGTTAACCACGGCACTCTGATTAAAAAGCTTAGTCACTACTTGATAAATGACTCAGCAGTTTCCTTTTTTAGTTCAGACCCAAAGGGAAGAAGGCAACAAGTGGTAGTTAATGGATCACACTCGGAACTGGAGGGGGTAAAGTTTGGAGTGCCCCAAGGTTCGGTCTTAGGGTCTCTACAAATTTTGCTTATATATCAACGATCTACCTCTTCATCTAACATCCGAATCTGTGTACATGCTGGAAAGGCCAGCGCGTGACAGGACTTCGGTGTTGGTAACTCTATCTTGCCAAGATATGCCCAGGATACGGCGGATGCTTCTCAGGTGGAAGGTGTTGAGTCTTCTCTCCTGTCTAACATAATTTATGTGGTCCATGTCTCACTGCCGTATAGCAGTGTGCTGATGATGCAGTACACAGCCATTTTGGTTTTCACAGTCAGCTTGGGATTTGTCCACACTCAAGTTGTGAGGCGTGCGAGAGTTGCAGCAGCCTTCCCGATCCTCTTGTCGATCTCGATGCCCAGAAAGAGGTTATCGGTGAGGGTGGACCCAAGGTACGTAAACTGGTGGACGACGTCGAGCTCGTAGTTGTCAATGGTGATGCATGGCGGTGTCTCTGTGTCCTGTCCCAGTACTTACCAGCTACAATACTTACTTGCTATATGAACAAATCATACTCAGTTCACACACTGTTAGTAGGAACTTATTCATTAGCCATGGATATGCATACATGTCTGGTGTGAATGTGTGAATGAGTGTGCACACGCAAGTGTTATTATATTCAGTGTAATGGTGTGCGTGAAATCTTTTTTTTCCCTCCCCCCTCCCCCCTCCCTCCCCCGCACCTCCTTAGTCTCAGACTATGTATCTAATGTACATAATTGCTTTTCTGTAGAAGTAGCAACGGTAGATGAGAAAAATGACATTGCCTCGGGCTCTGTCAACATCTTTACCGTTGTCCAATAAAGATTGATTGATTCATTATATCTAGCTGTCCGTCTAGCTGCTTGTCTAACTGTCCGTCTAGCTGCTTGTCTAGTGTCTAGCTTGTCTAGCTGCTTGTCTAGCTGTCCGTCTAGCTGCTTGTCTACCTGTCCGTCTAGCTGCTTGTCTAGCTGCTTGTCTAGCTGGGGAGCTGGGTGGCTCGGTGGTAGAGTGTTGGTCTCTCGACCGAAAGGTCCCGGGTTAGAATCCAGATTGGGTCACAATTTGTTCAGACACTATTTCAGTGCCCCGTCTTTGAAATCATCTTCCTGGTGGACAAAAGACGTTAAGCCCTAACGTGCTTTTTTGTTGCTTGTCTAGCTGTTTCCCTAGCTACCTGTCTATATGTCTAGCTGTCTATCTAGGTGTCCGTCTAGCTGTCCGACTAGAACGTCTGTCTAGCTGTCTGTCTAGTTGTCTGTCTAGGTACCTGTCTAGCTGTTTTTCTATATGTCTAGCTGTCTATCTCGCTGTCCGTCTAGCTGTCGGACTAGAACGTCTGTCCAGCTGTCTGTCTAGCTGTCTGTCTAGGTGCCTGTCTAGCTGTCTGTCTGCATGTCTAGCTGTCTATCTAGGTGCCTGTCTGGCTGCTTGTCTAGATGACTGGCTGTCTGTCTATGTGTCCGTCTAGTTGTCTGTCTATCTACCTGTCTATATGTCTATCTAGATGTCTATCTAGATATGTGTCTAGCTGTCTGTCTAGGTGCCTGTCTAGCTGCCTGTCTAGGTGTCCGTCTAGCTGTCTGTGTAGCTGTGTCTAGGTGCCTGTCTAGCTGTCTGTCTAGGTGCATGTCTAGCTGTCTGTCTAGGTGCCTGTCTAGGTGTCCGTCTAACTTTCCGTCTAGCTGTCTGTCTAGCTGTCCGTCTAGCTGTCTGTCTCGGTGTCTGTCTAGCTGTCTGTCTAGCTGCCTGTCTAGCTGTCGCTGTCTGTCTAGCTGTCTGTCTAGCTGTCTGTCTAGCTGTCTGTCTAACTGTCTGTCTAGCTGTCTGTCTCGGTGCCTGTCTCGGTGTCTGTCTAGCTGTCTGTCTAGCTGTCGGTCTAGCTGTCTGTCTAGGTGCCTGTCTAGCTGCCTGTCTAGGTGTCCGTATAGCTGTCGGTCTAGCTGTCTGTCTAGGTGCCTGTCTAGCTGTCTGTCTAGCTGTCTATCTAGGTGTCTGAAAATATATCACTGATGTAGAAACACGTAAACTGTTCTTCAAAGCCCACATCAGGTCACGTATCGACTATACTTCTACAGTGTGGGATGGAGCAAACGATGTCCAGTTAAAGAGACTGAACCCTCTTCATCGTTGAGCCGCAAAACTTATCCTACCTGACCCTAACTCAATATCGATAATAAATTGAAAACTTTGGAGATTCTTCCCCTGAAAAATCATTTAATGTACAATAAGGAAAATATTATGTTCAAAACATTTAATAGCAAAATGCCTGATTATATTAAGAAACTATTTTCCTTTCCACCACCAACGTACTCAAAATCAAGGCCATTAATTATTGTACCACGACCTAAAATCGATCTACACAAGACAAGTTTAGCGTTCTCATGCCATAGCCTGTGGAACACTTTGTCTAAGAAAGTTACAACATCAACAACCCTTTCGTATTTTAGAGCCAGTATTTTCAATTACCTCACGCCATTAACGTAATGTTTTTACTGCAACCCTATATTATTCAGTGTATGCTTTCACGCGCGTGTTTGTGTGTGAGTATGCGTGTGTGTGTGCACTGTTGTTTTTGTTTTGTTTTGTTTTATATTATTCATTTTAAAAAATTCAATATAATATGTTTACATTTTGTGCATTATTTGTAGATTAGATTAGCAAAGGCCAGTTCGAAAAATGGTTGTGCCAGCCAAAACTTTCACCGTTGTAAAATAAAGAATCATTGTCATTGTCTGTCTAGCTGTCTGTCTAGCTGTCTGTCTAGCTGTCTATCTAGGTGTCTGTCTAGCTGCCTGTCTATGTGTCTAGCTGTTTATCTAGATGTGTGTCTAGCTGCCTGTCTAGCTGTCTTTCTATATGTCTGTCTAGCTGTCTATCTAGGTGTCCGTCTAGCTGTATGTCTAGCTGTCTGTCTAGCTGTCTATCTAGGTGTCCGATACACTCTCGATGACAAACAGAAAGTGTTCAGTGACACAAATATCAATGTCCTGAAACGATGGAGGAAAGCCTTGTCTTTTCGCTAAGTCCACCTGCTAGAGGCGACTAACAACGGTTACGAGGTGGTGTGGAAGGACGTCGACTTTGACAACAGAACCATCAATCGCACAGACATCAACTTGCGTACCCGCGCAGCCGGAATCCCAGACACCCTGGCCAAGACCTTTGTGCAGGTGAAGAAGGGTGGCGTGAACTGCATCACAGTAACTCTATATTACAAACTGAAGCGTACTCTTGGCGGAACCTGTCTGATTCAAGGAGTTAGAGCTGAGGAGTGGGTGCAGACGGAGTTCTGCCAGTTGTGTGCCCTGGTCAGGTCACTACAAAATCTGGACTTTGACGAAGGCAATATACCCTCGCCCACATTCAGTCAGTTACCCCTGTGTTCTACTGACCAGCCACCCAATTCCCCATCCGATCAGCCCCGGTCTTTTACTCCTGCGTGTAATGAGGTCTCATTACTTGACTCTGGCGATAAGTGGATTAGTGGACAGTCCACGCCCCATCGCCCATCTCGTCTACCCCTCCCCGCCTCCGAGCCCTGCACGCCGCACCTTGCTAATCCTGCCTCCGGGGCTGTGGGAGGGGCCACAGCCACTGGGGAGACAACACCAGCGACCATCCTGAGGGCAACTTCCACGCCATCTCTACCCGACAGCCAAGCTGCCAGTTTGCTTAACCACGCCTCCACACCTAGCGTCTCAGCCGCTGTCATCGGCCCTGGGGAGGTTGGTGGTGGTGATGCAATCAACTTGACCTTCGCCACGCCCACCACACACCGCGCTCACCTGGAGTCAGTTATCCATACAACAGCTGATACTGCCAGTCCGCCTACACCTGGATTAATTGACCACGTCATCGTGCCGGTTACCGACGCATCTACTGCTTTTGTGGCAGGGTCACAGCGGCCGGCAGCCGGTCCTCCTGAGGACACGATAACGCCAGGCAGCCGGCGAATTTCTTCAGTCTTTCGGCTGCCCCTTCGAAAGTTGGCAGCGGTACCAGCATTGCGGGCGTCTGCTTGCCTACGGGCTGACCTCCGTTTCACCCAGTGCACTATCCGAGGCCTGCGGAAAGAGATTAGCATCTTTAAAAAAGGCCTGACGTATACCTTCACTAAGATTGACCAATTGGACAGTCGCATCAGAGATGAGGCGGTCAAAACTAAGAAAACCCTGGAAGAGTCCGACAGAACTGCATGTGCTGACCTCACAACGCTCAACGGGCAACTACGGAGTCTGAGCGACACACAGCGTACACTGCAGGGCACAGTGAACCACCTGTAGTCTGCTAAAGATAAGCAAGCTAATCACTGACATGCGTGACCTGAATAAAAGTTGACCATGCTTGCGGCTGTCCCATCACAGGAAGTTGCCACGAGTGGGATCAGCACCACAATGACCTCAAGTATCACCGCCGGCAGGGACAGCCCTCCACGTGGCGACCGTATTCCAGTGCTGATCACCTCCAATGCTCGGTGTCTCGCCAATAGCTCAGGACAGCGATGAGCCATGGAAACTGAGCCCCGTAATAAGAATAAGCCAGCCCTGACTTCCACAGGTGACGCCAGTCAGGATAATCGCCGCCCTGCACCCGACCCTGGCAGCGGTCCCGATACCAACTCCCGTGGAAGCCTCGCCTAAGGGCCGCTCGATGCACCGCATTACCTTGGCCCCCGTCGCCGTAACAACAGTCAAGGACCAGCGGTGGTGATGATGCAACAGCGTGTCCTCCCTGATGCAACCACTCTGTTTGTGGGAGATTCCATCCTGCAGCACGTGAGACAGGATGGGGATCGGCCCCCAGGACAAAGTGCAGGTAGTTTCTGTGTCCGGCCTCAACACCCAGCATATTACAGACTGGCTGGCACAGATACCTCCTTCTCCAGGCGTGCACCTCGTGACTTTCCATGTCGGCATAAACGACTGCAAGCTAGGCCCTGTTATTACCCCCCAGGTGTGGATGGACATTGCCAACCTGTGTAGACGCGCCTTTCCACACGCCCAACTACAGGCCTCGGGTATCATCCCTGCTAGAGGACAGTGTGCCATCAACAGTAACATACACCTTGTTACGTGGTGGAGTTGTAGTCGAAGTATGATAAACACACCAGACGCACGCACGTAAGAGTTCTTTAAAATAAACCTCGTTCAGCTGCAATCCGTCACACGTGGCTTAAGGATGTAGACAATACTGGAGTAACAGTTCCAACAATATTTAATTCAGCGATGCGATATTCACACAATAATGCACTTTCAAATGCACAAACTACTGATACAAAGTCTCTTCTGCGATGTCTACACTACGACACAAAGTTTCTAATACACAGCGCCTCTCGCAATAAACTACGTGTCTCTACTACTGACAAAGCAAGACAATGTACCAACGGGCTTTCCCAGCGCCCTCCTTATATATACTACGAAAATCTAGAATCTTCTATGGAAATCATACAACTCAAACCAATCAGAACGAAACACGCAGCCGAAACTCATTAACATGAACTTTCCAGAAAAAAATATAACAGGCTACAAAACACGGCTGCTTACTTCAGCTCTAAATTCTAGCGTATAATTAAGTCACATAAAAGTATGGTAGCCCTATCACCACGTTCCATGATAGCTCAAAAAGGTACGAGAACATTCCCAAAACAAAATAAAGGCTGCTCACTACACGCGCACAGGAAAACAAAAAGTAGCGAAAATGTTGCGATGTCAACTAACCGACGTGACACTTACGAGGCCACTAGACAGTGCGACCTTCCTAGAACGTTCCGGACTAAACTTAACAAAACGAAATCGGCTCTACTCACGAACAAAAGAAAATCTTACTAAAAAGACACGTGAATCGTAACCAAGATAGCTCAAATAAACATCGGATCGTTACGTACGATCAACACACGCACGCTCTCACAGGATAACACAACCACAAACGTAACATTACCCCCCTCTTAAGAATGAAATTTCACAAACATTTCTTCTCAAATATCAACAATACGGTTGTGGCTGTGTAAACCTACACAAAACCCTAAACAAATATAATTTCACATCAAAAATCAAATTAAAATAAACATCTCACAGTTCCTGTAAACAGTCCTGAGCATCGAAATGTTTCATACAAATGTTCTGGACACAGAAATGTTCATTTAAACTGCTCTGCTCAGGTAATCTGCTCCAAAATTCTGCGAATCCTTGGGTTAAACTAAAAATAATGTCAAAGTATGTTTCAGGAACATCACCAAACCATAAGTTACAGTTCACAGTTCAAAAGTCACTGGTCCGGGGTCGAACACTGTCAGCTTAGGAAAAGTGTCACAGTTCATACACACCAAATTGGATCTCCCTTGTTCCTTCGCGATAACAACTGGCGATCTGGCATCCCTGTCGTCTCTCAGGTCCGGCGTCTCTCGAACATTCTTTCTCGGTCCTTTACTCGTGTAGCGAAACAGACGACACGACTCATCGCAAACAGGATTGTCGGATGTAAGATTAACCTCGGGCTGGATGGTGTCTGTTGTCCCTGGGTCAGGTGTAAACCGATGCTTGAATTCTTGAGTCAGAACGTGCAATTCTTCTCGTTGAGTCTGGGTCAGATTCTGACCGAACTGGATATCTTCTACATCCTCTTTGTGTCGGAGTTCATTAAGGTCAAACAGGTTCTCGTCGTCTAGTCTTTCGTCATCAGCAAGACGCACCGATTCCGCCAATTTTGGTTTGTCTTGACCTCTCTGTAGCTCCATCAGCCTGTCCCTATTCACGACAGCTGCTTCCGTGTTGTCCGCCACTTTTAGAGGGATGGTCTGGTGACTCTTCTTTGCTTGACTTCTCGTGGTAACAGAACATATTTCAGGTCTCCACTCTGGATCTGGATCGTCTGCGTTTCTGGCACCATCAATGTTTCCGATGATGAGGTCGTAGACTGGCGTCTTCACGCACAACGCCTTCACCTCTCCTGTCAAGTATGGGGTGTCGACGCTGATTTTGGCAAGGGGGATAATCCTTACAGTTCCGTCAGCCAAAATGAGGGTGGTCCACTCCTGCAGCTTCTGGTCTTCAGCTACTAGGTCCTCTCTCACGATGATGCAGCTACAACCAGTGTCTCTCAACACTCTCACTGGTGTGTCGCCGACGAATCCTGACACCACCGGCATGTTCGGTACTTCATTCTCAGGCAGCGCGATGTTTGAGACTGGTAAAAATGTAGCTTCATCTCCTACTGGGATGCGTCCATTCTTTCTGAAAGATTCGATCAGCTCTGGTGTAACTCGCTTTTCTCTGGATTCAAAGTCATTGGATGACGTCACATCATTGGCTAATACAGCGGCAGCTCTGTGTTGAGACGTGGTACTGCTTCTGCCTGCTATCCCACGATCTTGGTTGGATCTTCTGATGTTGTCACCTCGGGGAACATCTTTAGACGGACACCGTATCGCTTTGTGACCTTTCTTTCCACAGAGAAAACATGTCAGGTTCTCCACCGGCTTGTATCTCGGGGTGTCTCTGATATTGTGGATTTCCTCTGCTGGTGCAGACACACGCTGTGGCTTACTGGACCCGAACTTCATGTTGTGAGCGTCAAGGTATCTTTGAGCGAAGTCGGCCAGCGCCTTTAGTGACTGGTCTTTTTGCTCTCTGAGGTGGGCGGCCAGGTCCTTAGAACATGCGCTGAAAACTTGTTCTTTGATGATGAGGTCACACAAGTCTTGGTACTCACTGTTTAAACCAGCCAGTTCTATCCATTTCTCCAGGTAGCTTCTGATTCTTTCAATGAATAGGCCGGGTGTTTCTCCTTCTTCAGGCTTGCAGTTCCTAAATCGTCGCCTGTAACCTTCTTCAGTAAAGTCATACTGTCTCAGCAGGGCGGCTTTCAACTGAGTATAATCTTCGGCTTCTTCTCTTGGCAAACGGGTGTAAAATTCAAGCGCTTTGCCAGTTAGAAGAGCGCTCAGTTTAATAGCCCAAGTCTCTTGTTTCCAATTGTTGCTATTTGCGAAGCGTTCGAATCGCTCCAGATAAGCGTCCACTTCGGCATCTTATCTGAATTTTCAATGAAAGGTGGAAGTTTTGGCGCACGGGCTGTTTGTTCTCTGCTCGCTAATGCTGTTGCTTCATTAGTTCTCTGGCTCTGTGCCTCTATCTCCATCTGCTTCAGATGAATTTCATGTTGTCGCTGCCTCTCCGCCTCTTCTGCTTGAATTTCGAGTTTCCTAATTTCACGCTCTTTGGCTCTTTCTTCTCTTTCCAATCTCTCTTTTTCTTCTTTCTCTCGTCTCTTTTGTTCTTTCTCCGCTCTCTCCAGTCTCTCCTTTTCTTCTCTCTCTCGTCTCTTTTCTTCTTTCTCCTCTCTATCCAGTCTCTCCTTTTCTTCTCTCTCTAGTCTCTCCTTCTCTCTCTCTTTTACAAACTCGAGGAGTTGAGCTCCTTCGAGTCCACATTCCTTTCCAATTTTCAGGAATGTCTCCATCTCCGATGTCGCCATCTCTGCTTTTCACTGCTGGCTGTTTTCTCCTGCTACCCTTTCCACTGAACCAACTGAAGAGGTCTCGTCGGGGTCGCCAAAATGTTACGTGGTGGAGTTGTAGTCGAAGTATGATAAACACACCAGACGCACGCACGTAAGAGGTCTTTAAAATAAACCTCGTTCAGCTGCAATCCGTCACACGTGGCTTAAGGATGTAGACAATACTGGAGTAACAGTTCCAACAATATTTAATTCAGCGATGCGATATTCACACAATAATGCACTTTCAAATGCACAAACTACTGATACAAAGTCTCTTCTGCGATGTCCACACTACGACACAAAGTTTCTTATACACAGCGCCTCTCGCAATAAACTACATGTCTCTACTACTGACAAAGCAAGACAATGTACCAACGGGCTTTCCCAGCGCCCTCCTTATATATACTACGAAAATCTAGAATCTTCTATGGAAATCATACAACTCAAACCAATCAGAACGAAACACGCAGCCGAAACTCATTAACATGAACTTTCCAGAAAAAAATATAACAGGCTACAAAAACACGGCTGCTTACTTCAGCTCTAAATTCTAGCGTATAATTAAATCACATAAAAGTATGGTAGCCCTATCACCACGTTCTATGATAGCTCAAAAAGGTACGAGAACATTCCCAAAACAAAATAAAGGCTGCTCACTACACGCGCACAGGAAAACAAAAAGTAGCGAAAATGTTGCGATGTCAACTAACCGACGTGACACTTACGAGGCCACTAGACAGTGCGACCTTCCTAGAACGTTCCGGACTAAACTTAACAAAACGAAATCGGCTCTACTCACGAACAGAAGAAAATCTTACTAAAAAGACACGTGAATCGTAACCAAGATAGCTCAAATAAACATCGGATCGTTACCTACGATCAACACACGCACGCTCTCACAGGATAACACAACCACAAACGTAACACACCTGTCTAACGCCAATCTCCGACAGGTCTGTGATGGTGTCGAAATCGTGTTCATTGACAATTATACTAATTTTTACCACACCAACAGGCGCCCCAAGGAAAGCCTATACAGACAAACCAAAGACAGGCTTCACCCCAGCCGGCAGGGCGTGGTTAGCCTCGCTCTAAACATCAAGCTTAATGGACGCTTCGACTCCAGTCGCTCTAAACCTGCCGCAGGGAGTACAGATTATCGAGACCGCTCTGACATAACAGTGCCCAAACAAGTTTACTCCACTGTCGCCACTAGGCAACAGGGGCAGGCTTCAGAACTGATCAGCGGATCACAGCTGGACCCTGCCTCAGCTGCTGGCCAGTCACATAGTTCTCTCAGTCAACAGTGCGTGTTGCCTCCCTTAGCACAGGCGGTATCCCAGCAACCAGCTTGGCAGTACCTACCAGCGGTCATCGGTGACATGCGCGGTCAGTCGCGGCGCTGAGCGATCATGGTGGCCATAGCCATATAGTCCTACAATCAGCGTGGCCTCCAGGACAGTGGCCCTTGGTTCAAATCCCTGAACGTGATGATGCCGCAATACACACAGTACCCACACGCGGCACCGTATTAAGGCTATCAACACCTTCAGCCTCAAAACCACGCCACAGTGTGCTAAGTATTATAGCCTAGCCACATGACATTATTGGAACAAGTCCTATATATATATGAACGGCTTCCTTCAACATAGCGTTCCTTCATATGTCTTATGATGGTGTTATTCACAAACCAGATAGGTGAGGCTAGCGCTGGCAGAATTGTCAGTACTGCGTATTTCTCTGTGGGCTGGCGATTGGGTGCCTGATAGGCGGGGGCAGGGGATCTAACTGTTGTCTGTCCAGCGCTGTGATTCCCCTTGGTTTGAGTACTGACAGTTATGATGGTGTTATGACTAATGTCACGGTTAGTGACTGTTTTGACAGTGGTAGTCGAAAGTTACCGAAGCACCGGTCAGTGTAGGAATAGTTGTTTTCATGTTGGTAGACACGGGTTAGTGTTCCTTGTTTTGCACGTGCGGGGCGCGCTAGTGGATACGGTAGTGTGTTCACTGCCGAGTTTACCTTGTCGGTAGGGCGGGGAAGTGGCGCAGTGGTTAAGGCATCTGCCTCCAATGCCAAAGGTGCGAGGTTCGATACCGGGTTCCGGCGTTGGATTTTTCTCCTCTGGTGTCACCGTCTGGGCAGTGGGCAGATGTTCACATCTGCACGGGACATAGACGACCCCGGCCCCCACGAGTCCCCTGCTGCCTTGCAGGCCTGGCCGCTTGGCTGCGGAAAGGCTAAGGGAGGAAACCCCTGACATCAAAGCCCCCGTGTCTCCGGGGAAGGCTTTTGAGCCAGAGACTAAGACAAGGACAGTCTGATATAAAACCTACGACCCGAGGACCTCGATGCCACCGTCCCAGCTTGCTAGGCCATGGCAAACGAACCAAGGGTTTAAAGGGTGGGGCCAGTACTGCGCACACTGCACTCCACCAAAAAGCTCCACCGCGCAGGCTTTAGGAAACGCCCACGGACTATGACACTGAACTTTCCAAGTCCTGTAGCGATGGGCAAGGGGCAAAACGGCAGGTGAAAGATGTCACTGGAAGCCGCAGTCTCAAACCTGCATGCAGGCGGTTCAGGATATTGGTCGCCTGATGTTGACCTGGGGATGACAACGTCACTCGGCACACCCTGAACGACCAAGCAGCCTTCTCTAGGGACAGCACTGCTTGCTCCACACGGAGAGGGGCCTAGAAAAGGTGGCCTAACCAAAGCTCATCCCCTCGTAACCCCAGTTGGCTAGCCGCGGTCAACGGGCATCTTCTCATGCGGTCAGAAAACAAGAAAAAACAATGGATCTACTCTCATGACGACCACGACCGGACTCAACGTAGCATGCTGGAACACCCGAACCATGCTCGACACAGCAGACAGCGGACGCCCTGAACGTCGCTCCGCCCTCATTGCCCATGAATTGCGGAGGTTAAACATCGACATCGCCGCGCTCAGCGAAGTACGCCTTCGCTTCTTCCGGAGGAAGGCAGCCTCCAAGAACTTGGCGCTGGCTACACCCTCTACTGGTCAGGCAGGCCTGCATCAGAAAGACGGCTCTCAGGCGTGGGCTTCATGGTGAAGACCCCATTGCGACTAAGTTGGAAAACCTACCAACGGGTCACTCCGACCGCATCATGTCCATGCGCCTCCCACTGAGACACCAGCAATACGTCACCCTTCTCAGTGTGTACTCCCCAACCCTCCTGGCAGAGCCTGCAGAAAAAGACAAGTTCTACTCTGACCTGCGCAGCCTCCTGCAGAGCACCCCTGCAGACGACAAAGTCATCATCCTTGGCGACTTCAACGCCAGAGTGGGCCAAGACTCTGAAGCCTGGAAAGGAGTCCTCGGCAAGCATGGCGTTGGGAACTGCAATGACAATGGTCGCCCACTGTTGGAGCTCTGTGCATAGCAGCAACTTGTCATCACCAACACTACTTTCCAGCAAAAGGACAGTCGAAAGACCACCTGGATGCATCCTCGCTCCAAGCACTGGCACCTTATCGACTATGTCCTAGTGCGTCAGAGGGACCGCAGTGACGTCCTCCTCACCAGAGTGATGCCCAGCGCAGAGTGCCACACTGACCACCGCTTTGTTCGCTGCAAACTCAGGCTCCGCCTCAAGCTGAAACCTAAGAAAGGCCCCCCCCCCCCCCCCCAAGAAAAAGCTTGATGTTGCCAGCCTTCAGAGTGACGACAAGAAAGCTGCCCTTCAGGCCGATTTACAGCGCATGCTCAAAGACACAGTTGATCCAGCAGACTCCTCCCCTGAAACACTCTGGGAACAACTGAAAACTGATATTGTAAAATCCTTTGTGGAAGTCTTGGGCTTTGCTAGAAAGAGGAACAAAGACTGGTTTGACGAAAACGACGTAGAGATCCAGGAACTTCTAGCAAAAAAAAAGAGCCGCCCACCAGGCCCACCTAGCCAAGCCTTCCTGCCCTGTGAAGAAGTCTGCCTTCCGCCTCATCTGCAGCAGTCTCCAGCTCAAGCTTAGAGAGCTCCAGAACGAGTGGTGGTCCAGACTCGCACAGAGGACCCAGCTCTGCGCTGACAACGGTGACTACAGGGGCTTCTACGAAGCACTGAAAGCAGTGTATGGCCCTAGGCACCTGGTACAAAGTCCCCTGCGAAGCGCTGATGGACAGGCACTCCTCACAGATAATACCTCCATCTTGAACCGCTGAACGGAATACTTTCAGAACCTCTTCCGCGCTGAGCGCACTGTTCAAGAAACAGTCATCCTCCAAATCCCACACCTTCCACTAAAGGTTGAATTGGACGAATCGCCCACCGCCGAAGAGACCCTCACAGCCATCCACCAGCTCAAGAGTGGCAAAGCAGCAGGCATTGACGGAATCCCGCCAGAGATCTGGAAACATGGAGGCCCAGCACTGCACAACAAGCTCCACGACCTCTTTCTCTGCTGCTGGGAAAAAGGAACACTACCAAAGGATCTCCGTGATGCAGTCATCATCACCCTGTACAAGAACAAAGGAGAGAAGTCTGCCTGCTCTAATTATCGTGGAATTACCCTGCTGTCCATTGCCGGGAAAATTCTCGCAAGGTTGCTCCTGAATCGGCTGGTACCTGCCATCGCTGAAGACCACCTCCCAGAGGGCCAGTGTGGCTTCAGAGCCAACAGGAGTACCACCGACATGGTCTTTGTGCTGAGACAGCTTCAGGAGAAGTGACGCGAGCAAAACAAAGGGCTGTACATAACGTTTGTCGACCTAACAAAAGCGTTTGACACTGTGAGCAGGCAAGGTATGTGGCAGATCCTGGAGCGACTAGGTTGTCCCCCAACGTTCCTCAACATGATCGTCCAGCTCCACGAGGACCAGCAAGGCCTGGTCAGACTAAACAGTGACCTCTCAGAACCATTCCCCATTCGCAACGGCGTGAAGCAAGGCTGCGTGCTGGCACCAACCCTCTTCACCATCTTCTTCAGCATGATGTTGAAGCAGGCCACAGTGGACCTCGACGATGACGACGCAGTGTACATCAGGTATCGTCTCGATGGCAGCCTGTTCAACCTAAGACGACTGCAGGCCCACACGAAAACCCTAGACCAACTGATTCGTGAGCTGCTCTTCGCTGATGACGCTGCCCTCGTTGCACACACAGAGAGAGCCTTGCAGCGCATTACGTCTTGCTTCGCAGATGCTGCCCAGCTCTTTGGACTTGAGGTCAGTCTGAAAAAGACAGAGGTCCTTCATCAGCCGGCACCCAAGGAAGAGCATCGCCCTCCTCACATCACCATCGGCGAGTCCGAACTGAAGTCTGTACACCAGTTTACCTACCTTGGCTGCATCATCACGTCAGACGCCAAGCTAGACAAGGAGCTGGACAACAGGCTGGCAAAAGCGAACAGTGCTTTCGGGCGACTATTCAAGCGGGTGTGGCACAATCAACAGCTGAAAAAAGGCACCAAGATCAGCGTGTACAGAGCTGTCGTCCTCACCACCCTGCTGTACGGTTCCGAGTCCTGGGCCCTCTACCGCAGCCAACTACGACTCCTCGAACGCTTTCACCAGCGCTGCCTGCGTACCATCCTCAGCATTCACTGGAGTGACTATGTCACCAACGTCGAGGTCCTTGATCAGGCGGAAACTGTGAGCATCGAGGCTTTGCTGCTGCGGACACAGCTTCGCTGGGCGGGGCACGTCTCCAGGATGGAGGATCATCGCCTACCCAAGATCACTCTCTTCGGCGAGCTCGCCACTGGACACCGAGACAGAGGGGCACCAAAGAAGAGATACAAAGACGGTCTCAAGAAGTCACTTAGTGCCTGCCAAATCGACCACCGCCAGTGGTCTTCGCTTGCTGCGGACCGTGACACTTGGCGCTCCACCATTCACAAGGCAGCCGTCTCCTTTGTGCAGAGCTAACCTTAAGGACAAGCGGCTCAGAAGAAAAAACAGAGTTGTCGTAACTCAGAACCCTGACCAGACCTTCCCCTGCAGCCACTGCGGTCGAACCTGCCTGTCCCGGATTGGCCTCCGCAGCCACGAAAATGCCTGCAGACGACGTGGGCAAGCCCTATAGAATCTTCGTTCGCGAAGTCAAGCCAAGAAAAAAATTACCTTGTCGGTAGCAAGGGAATAATAGTTTAGTTCGCAGCTGTACTCGGTTAGACCAGGTTGTCTTGCCCAGCTGACTGTTTTGTAGTCAGTGACTGACCGTTGTGAGAGTCAGTGACACAGAGCCGGTCCAGTCCCTTGGTCGTTGGAGGCCGGAGACTGGGGTTATTGTGCCTACGGGTGTCGGCGTTTGTGACGGCTCGCAGAGGAGGTAAGTGCGTTAAAAATCCCGCGTGCGGATGTTTTGTCATGTTATGGTTGTTATAGCTGTTTTGTACTATTTGCTAGGTCTAGGGGTATCGTGGGGGGGGGGGGGTAAAGGAGGGTAAAACTCGATGGGTGTTAAAGGGAAACGGAGAGAGAGAGACGGAGAGGGAGAGAGAAGACCCGCGAAGCTGTACGACCGTTCAGGAAGCCGGACGGGAGGGATCCACAGGCGTTCGTCGACTTACCACGGTGGTCCCATTCTTATTCAGCTTTCCGTCACTCACTCTACCTTGGTGTAGTTACATGATTCTTGTATATGAACAGTGTAATATTATTGTAAATAACGTTTTCCAGCCGTCAGTTCGGAGGGCTGTAACCTGACTTTTTATTATTATTGTGGAGCAACAGTGCTGCGTAGCGTGGGGGAGTGTTTGTTTCCACCACTCGATGCAATGCTGATGTTGTGGAAGTAGTATTAACCTTGGTTTAGTTTTTTCCTTTTGTTTTTCCTTTCTTTCTTTTTTTTTTTCGGGAGGGGGAGGGGAGTAGGGGGCAGGGAGGGGAAGTGTCGGTGGGAAGTGTGGGAAGGAAGGACAGGGGGAATAGTTAGTGTAATAGTAATAAAGATTGAGTGTACGTGTAAAGTAAATGTGTTGTGTTGCGTGTGCTGAGCTGTAACCTGTCTTGAGGCAAGACACTAGGGTCCTTTATCTATCTCCTTCTTCTATCTCCTAACCTTCATTCTCGTCTATCTCTTTAGTCGGGACATTTGGGGGTTCTACTTTTATTCTATCTTCCATTCTCGTCTGTCCCTCCCTAGTCGTGACAACTAACATTATTCATTTTCTTTTTCTCTTTCAAGTGGTTGCTGAGTGGTTTTCTTTCCTAATTTCTCAATGTTGTGAGTAGCGATAACGCTATGCAAGGTTTTTGACCGAGCTGTAATGCGCGACATTGAATTGCCTGTGCTGACGCCGTATAGTGTTTTGACTGTGCCATTTTCGCCGTAATTGTTGCAAGCGGTGGGCATTCAACTGTGACCGTAAAGCGAGTTCTCTTACTGTGGCAGTGAAGCGAGTTGTTTGCTGACTGGACTGTCTTGTATAGCCCAGTGAACTATTGACGCTAAAAGCCGATTAGCTCCCCAGGGCAGAGGCATCTAGTGTTTATCTATTTTAAGTATTTCTTCTGTGTTTAACTTTTATTAATTAGTTACATTATTAGATTTAGCCTTTTATATTAATTTCTTTCATTTCATTAGTTTCGTGAGCAATTTTGCTGTTTGATCTGAAACGACTTATAAACATGATATCAGGTCGATATGATCACTGGTCGATCATGCACATTTCTCTCCCCTGACAGTGCTATAATCTACTTTACTTTGTAACCATGATATCAGGTCAGCATTTACATATTGGTCACTTGAACATATATCATTTGTATAACAAAATCCCTGATCTCTGTGTGCTCTTGACTCATGACCCAGTCCTTTTCATTTGTTTGGTGTCACTGAATCGCGCCTCAATCCTAACATCAGTGATGAGGCCGTTTCTATCCAGGACTTTGATGTCTTGCGCCGCGATGCTGAATACTCGGGACAGACAGGTATAGCAGTGTATATACACAATTCAATCAGCGGTATCACCCGCAGGCGTAAAGACCTGGAATCACCAACGGTGGGATGTGTCTGGATTGAGTTGAGGGCAGACAAATCTAGTCCCGTGCTCGTCGGATACATTTATAGAAACCCAGCATCAACATTTCAATGGTATGACGAATTTACAGTTATGATGGTTAAGGTCAGAAAGCCACCTCAGAAATGTTGATTTTGGGAGAGTTTAATATCAATTTGCTCCTGAATAACCCTGCCTGGGAATGTACCATTTCTATGTTTGGACTGAAGCAATTAATAACTGCTGGTACCCGTGTTAGTTCTACTTCCTCCACCCTTATTGACCACATCTACACAACTAATAAGTCAAGGGTAGTGGGAGTAGAGGTGCCCCATATAGGGATTAGTGATCATTACCCTGTGTGTTGTGGCTGGACATTGAAAGTAAATACTACTTTTCGTAAACACCAGCACACAACTATTAGATATAGATCTTTGAAGCGCTTCAACAAAGACGTATTTCTGCACGACCTAAGTCAAGTACCTTTCCACACAGTTTACAACCAAGGTGACCCAAACGAGGCTCTGTCTGAATGGTACAGGTTGTTTCTTGGTGTTCTTGATAAACATGCTCCTTTCAGAGAGAAACGAGTAAACAAAATCCCCAACTTCCCGCGTGGTTGAACAACGAAATTAAGGATGCCATGCAGCTCCGAGATGATTATAAAAGGAGCAATAATTTTGTAGCTTACCGAAAACAAAGAAACCTTATAAAATATTTAGTTAGAAATGCTCAGAGGTCTCACTTTCACCATCTTATGAACGACAAACAAAGATATCGTTTCTGTTTGGCGTGCAACAAACGCCTTTACAAGGTCAAGAAATACCGCACAGTGCACTAAAATATCAGCTGATACGTTGAATCAGCATTTTCTCTCTACCGCCACTACACTGCTACAGAATCTTACGTCGCCCGGTCAACCGTCTGATGTTTCAGAAAAGCTAAAAAGGTTTTGTGCTGAAAGATTAACACATAACAAGTCTTGCAACATTCCGCTCTTAACAGTTTACGAAGTGGGAAAATCCATTTCTTCATTAAAGAGTAAACGTACATCTGGCCATGATGGAATTAGCAGCATTGTTCTTAAAATGGCTCTTCCATACGTCGTCGAGTCGCTAACATACATCTACAACCTTTGCATACAACATGGACAATTTCCGTCTGGTCTGAAAACGGCAAAGGTAATACCGCTACCTAAAACAAAAGATTTAAATGACCCCAACCATTTCAGACCCATTTCTCTGTTGACAACTCTGTCAAAACCGATTGAAAGACATATCCACACACATTTTCAACATTTCTTAGATAAATACAAACTCGTTCATCCACTACAGTCTGGTTTTCGTAGGGGACATTCTTGTCACACAGCTTTGGTTCACCTGGTTGACAGATGGTTAACTGATATGAATAACAGGCAAATGGCTGGAGCGGTATTTTTGGACCTTTCTAAAGCTTTTGATCTAGTCAACCATGATCTTTTAATTGAAACGCTTGCTGTCTATCAGCTGAGTAATGGCACCCTTGCCTTCATTACATCATATCTAAATAGGCGCACACAGTACGAATGGTACACACTAACGTGAGGGGGTGATAGAGCACGGAGTACCACAAGAATCCGTCATCGGTCCATTATTATTTTCAGTTTTTATAAACGATCTTCTCTTACATGTATTTGACCCCCGTGTAATCTGTAGTCTCTTCGCTGATGGAACACTTGACGTGTCATCGTCGGATGCATCCTGTATAACCCAGTCCCTACAAAGCGGCTTGAATGATGTTTCCACTTGGTGTCAAAACATTTATATGATTCCGGATCCTACTAAGACCAATTGTATGTTAATTACTACTAGACAAAAGCATCAGCTGAACCCGCCTCCAATACAGCTCTATTTGAATGGTCAGTATGTTGAGCAAGTCAAGGAACAGCGTGTGCTTGGAATCATCAGTGATGACAAACTGTGTTTCGGCAAAGCCATATTACCAAAGTGTGTAAAACAATATCAAAAACGTATTATTATGGTCAAAATTAAGATGTTTTACTAACGAAACAACAAGGAAACTTTTTTTTACTGTGCCCATATTCAGCCACATTTGGATTATGCCTCCTCAGTTTGGGATGGGAGCAGTGATGCTAATCTCAAAAGGATGAATTCGCTTCACAGGCGGGCAATCAAAGTAATCGTTGACAGACCCATGCAAGTCATTAGTACGGATTACAAGTTCAAGCTGCTGGATATCCTACCACTTGACAAGCCAGTTCATTTATAATAAGTTGGTACTCATGCTCAAAATCACCCTCTCAGACTCGCCAGTCTGTCTCTCTCGTTTGTTCGCACTTGCCCACAGAGCTCGTTGAACATCAGGGAACAATCTGGTAGTACCAAGGCCCCGCTTAGATATTTACAAGACGTCCCTCTCCTATTCTGGTGCAAACTTATGGAACACAGTTTCTGCAGACATTAAAGCAGCACCTTCTTTACGAACGTTCAATAAATTTATTAAGAATATGTGAAAAAAAATTTTTTTTTCACATACCGTCATTGACTGCAGAAACATTTCCTTATTCATATTCATGTATCATACATAATACTTTAGACTTGCTGAGGTGTTCTTTGTCATTTCTTTTGCAGCATAACATCATAATTTATTTATGTTTAATGTTCGATGTTTTGCTTGGTGTGTGTGCGTGTGTGCGTGCGTGTGTGCGTGCGTGCGTGCGTGTGTGCGCGCGGACTGGTATATATCAGTGTGAATGTGTGTGTGTGGTGTAATGTGAGCATTGATTATTTGAAATGGAATTATTGTTGCCTGTACTTTTCACTATTATGTATACTTATATATGACGCACTAGGACATAGTCGATAAGGTGCCAGTGCTTGGAGCGAGGATGCATCCAGGTGGTCTTTCGACTGTCCTTTTGCTGAAAAGTAGTGTTGGTGATGACCAGTTGCTGCTCTGCACAGAACTCCAACAGTAGGCGGCCATTGTCATTGCAGTTCCCCACGCCATGCTTGCCGAGGACTCCTTTCCAGGCTTCAGAGTCCTGGCCCACTCTGGCGTTGAAGTCGCCAAGGATGATGACTTTGTCGTCTGCAGGGGTGCTCTGTATGAGGCTGCGCAGGTCAGTGTAAAACTTGTCCTTTTCAGCAGGCTCTGCCAAGAGGGTTGGGGAGTACACACTGAGAAGGGTGACGTGTTGCTGGTGTCTCAGTGGGAGGCGCATGGACATGATGCGGTCTGAATGACCCGTTGGTAGGTTTTCCAGCTTAGTCGCAATGGAGGTCTTGACCATGAAACCCACGCCTGAGAGCCGTCTTTCTGATGCAGGCCTGCCTGACCAGTAGAGGGTGTACCCAGCGCCAAGTTCTTGGAGGCTGCCTTCGTCCGGAAGGCGTACTTCGCTGAGCGCGGCGATGTCAATGTTTAACCTCCGCAATTCATGGGCAATGAGGGCGGAGCGACGTTCAGGGCGTCCGCTGTCTGCTTTGTCGAGCATGGTTCGGATGTTCCAGCATGCTACGTTGAGTCCGGTCGTGGTCGTCATCAGAGTGGATCCGTTATTCTTTCTTGTTTTTTGACCGCATGAGAAGATGCCCGTTGACCGCGGCTAGCCAACTGGGGTTGCGAGGGGACGAGCTTTGGTTAGGCCACCTTTTCTAGGCCCCTCTCCGTGTGGAGCAAGCAGTGCTGTCCCTAGAGAAGGCTGCTTGGTCGTTCAGGGTGTGCCGAGTGATGTTGTCATCCCCAGGTCAACATCAGGCGACCAATATCCTGAACCGCCTGCATGCAGGTTTGAGACTGCGGCTTCCAGTGACATCTTTCACCTGCCGTTTCGCCCCTCGCCCGTCGCTACAGGACTTGGAATGGTCAGTGTCATGGTCCGTGGACGTTTCCTAAAGCCTGCGCGGTGGAGCTTTTTGGTGGAGTGCAGTGTGCGCAGTACTGGCCCCACCCTTTAAACCCTTGGTTCATCTGCCATGGCCTAGCAAGCTGGGACGATGGCATCGAGGTCCTCGGGTCGTAGGTTTTATATCAGACTGTCCTTGTCCTAGTCTCTGGCTCAAAAGCCTTCCCCGGAGACACGGGGGCTTTGATGTCAGGGGTTTCCTCCCTTAGCCTTTCCGCAGCCAAGCGGCCAGGCCTGCAAGGCAGCAGGCGACTCGTGGAGGGCGGGGTCGTCTATGTCCCGTGCAGATGTGAACATCTGCCCACTGCCCACAAAAAAGACCACCTGGATGCATCCTCGCTCCAAGCACTGGCACCTTATCGACTATGTCCTAGTGCGTCAGAGGGACCGCAGTGACGTCCTCCTCACCAGAGTGATGCCCAGCGCAGAGTGCCACACTGACCACCGCCTTGTCCGCTGCAAACTCAGGCTCCACTTCAAGCCAAAACCCAAGAAATGGGGGCCCCCCAAGAAAAAGCTTGATGTTGCGAGCCTTCAGCGTGACGACGTGAAAGCTGCCTTTCAGACAGATTTACAGCTCAGGCTCAAAGACACAGCGGACCCAGCAGACTCCTCCCCTGAAACACTTTGGGAAGAACTGAAAACTGCTATTGCAAAATCCTCTGCAGAAGTCTTGGGTTTCGCTAGAAAGAAGAATAAAGACTGGTTTGACGAAAACGATGTAGAGATCCAGGAACACCTAGCAAAAAAAAGAGCCGCCCATCAGGCCCACCTAGCCCAGCCTTCCTGCCCTGTGAAGAAGTCTGCCTTCCGCCTCGTCTGCAGCAGTCTCCAGCGCAAGCTCAGAGATCTCCAGAATGAGTGGTGGACCAGACTTGCACAGAGGACCCAGCTTTGCGCAGACAATGGTGACTACAGGGGCTTCTACGAAGCATTGAAAGCAGTGTATGGCCCCAGGCACCTGGTACAAAGTCCCCTGCGAAGCGCGAATGGCCAGGCACTCCTCACAGATAATACCTCCATCTTGAACCGCTGGTCGGAATACTTTCAGAGCCTCTTCAGCGCTGAGCGCACTGTTCAAGAAGCAGTCGTCCTACAAATCCCACAGCTCCCAGTAAAAGTTGAATTGGACGAACCGCCCACCGCTGAAGAGACCCTCACAGCCATCCACCAGCTCAAGAGTGGCAAAGCAGCAGGCATTGATGGAATACCGCCAGAGATCTGGAAACATGGAGGCACAGCACTGCACAACAAGCTCCATGACCTCTTTCTCTGCTGCTGGGAGGAAGGAACACTACCAAAGGATCTCCGTGATGCAGTCGTTATCACCCTGTACAAGAACAAAGGTGAGAAGTCTGACTGTTCCAACTATCGGGGAATTACACTGCTGTCCATTGCTGGGAAAATCCTTGCAAGGCTGCTCCTGAATCGGCTGGTACCTGCCATCGCTGAAGACCAACTCCCAGAGGGCCAGTGTGGCTTCAGAGCAAACAGGAGCACCACCGATATGGTCTTTGTGCTGAGACAGCTACAGGAGAAGTGCCGCGAGCAGAACAAAGGGCTGTACGTAACGTTTGTCGACCTAACAAAAGCGTTCGACACTGTGAGCAGGCAAGGCATGTGGCAGATCCTGGAGCGACTTGGCTGTCCCCCAAAGTTCCTCAACATGATTGTCCAGCTACACGAGGACCAGCAAGGCCAGGTCAGACTCAACAATGACCTCTCAGAACCATTCCCCATTCTCAACGGCGTAAAGCAGGGCTGCGTGCTGGCACCGACCCTCTTCACCATCTTTTTTAGCATGATGTTGAAGCAGGCCACAGTGGACCTCGATGATGACGATGCAGTGTACATCAGGTATCGTCTCGATGGCAGCCTGTTCAACCTCAGACGACTGCAGGCCCACACAAAAACCCTAGACCAACTGATCCGTGAGCTGCTTTTTGCTGATGATGCTGCCCTCATTGCACACACAGAGAGAGCCCTGCAGCGCATCACGTCCTGCTTCGCAGACGCTGCCCAGCTCTTTGGACTCGAGGTCAGTCTGAAAAAGACAGAGGTCCTCCATCAGCCGGCACCCAAGACAGTGTATCGCCCTCCTCACATCACCATCGGCGAGTCTGAACTAAAGTCAGTGCACCAGTTTACTTACCTTGGCTGCATTATCACGTCGGACGCCAAGCTGGACAAGGAGCTTGACAGCAGGCTGGCAAAAGCGAACGGTGCTTTCGGGCGACTTTTTAAGCGGGTGTGGCACAATCAACAGCTGAAAACAGGCACCAAGATCAGCGTGTACAGAGCTGTGGTCCTCACCACCCTGCTGTATGGTTCCGAGTCCTGGGCCCTCTACCGCAGCCAACTACGACTCCTCGAACGCTTCCACCAGCGCTGCCTGCGTACCATCCTGGGCATTCACTGGAGTGACTATGTCACCAATGTCGAGGTCCTTGAACAGGCTGAAACCGTGAGCATCGAGGCTTTGCTGCTGCGGACACAGCTCCGCTGGGCGGGGCATGTCTCCAGGATGGAGGATCATCGCCTACCAAAGATCACCCTGTTCGGCGAGCTTGCTACTGGACACCGTGACAGAGGGGCACCAAAGAAGAGATACAAAGACTGTCTCAAGAAGTCACTTAGTGCCTGCCAAATCGACCACCACCAGTGGTCTTCGCTTGCTGTGGACCGTGACACCTGGCGCTCCACTATTTACAAGGCAGCTGTCTCCTTTGAGGACTCTCGCAGAGCTAGCCTTAAGGACAAGCGGCTCAGGAGAAAAAACAGAGATGCCGCAACTCAGAACTCTGGCCATACCTTCCCCTGCAGCCACTGCGGTCGAACCTGCCTGTCCCGGATTGGCCTCCGCAGCCACGAACAAGCCTGCAGACGTCGTGGGCAACTCCTATAAAATCTTCGTTCGCGAAGTCCAGCCAAGAGAGATATGTATATATATAATTATGTGTATGTGTGTTTACGTGCATGCTATAGCTTAGCAAGGACATGATTGAAAAAAGGTCATTGAAGGTACCTAATCATTTATCCTTGAAAAATAAAGTTTCATTTCATTTTCATTTCATTTCCGTCAAGCTGTCTGTCTACATGTCTGTTTAGCTGACTGTCTAGATGTCTGTCTAGCTGTCTATCTATGTGTCCGTTTAGATGTCTGTCTAGCTGTCCGTCTAGATGTCTGTCTAGCTGTCCGTCTAGCTGTCCGTCTAGCTGTCTGTCTAGCTGTCTGTCTAGCTGTCCGTCTAGCTGTCCGTCTAGCTGCCTGTCTAGCTGCCTGTCTAGATGTCTGTCTATATGTCTGTCTAGCTGCCCGTTTAGCTGCCTGTCTAGATGTCTAGCTGTCTGTCTAGGCGGCCAAGCTAATCAGTCATGCACTGATCTTGAGTTTAACTGTAAAGGCCTACAAATCTTCCATGGTTCTTAGTTGAGAGTGAAAGTGAAAAGTTTCAGGGATGTCAATATGAATCAAGAGGAACCTGATGACAATGCGCAATAACTAAAGACGGTTTTGAGTGTTGTTGTCTTTTTCCAAACTTTCTTTTTTTCGTCGCTGAGTGCAGGCGGAACCAACAGAAAACAGCAGAGACGCCAGTCTAGTTTAGCCAAAGGGGTACGGACAACGACTGGCTAATGCATGCAGGTGATATGCCAGCCTGTTGTAGCCAGAGGGGTATGGACAACGACTGACTAATGCATGCAGGAGAGATGTCAGCCTGGTGTACGGACACACTGAGATACAACTGACTAATGCACGCAGGCAAGATGCACGCCTGGTTCAGACACGAGCTGCTCACAGTCTCTACTCCTTTCCCGCTTGGGACAAGCATAAAGACGACAAAGTGGATAATTCTACTGGCAAAATGTGGGGTGTGTACCTTGCCCTGTGATTTTGGACCTTTCGGTTGAGAGAATTGGAAATGTGAAATTTTAACCCATTCAGTCCCGTAGCACTAAAGCAGGAGATGGATCGACCAGGACAATTCAAGGCTAGTGCCAGATTAGATTGTCACCTGTTGGCGCCAAGCTAATCTGACACTACCCATAAATTACCATGGTCAATCCATCTCCTGCAACTGGCACATAGGTGACACTTCCAACATTTCGGGCAGATGGCCTTGTCAATGCTGTTGTCAGGTGGCGGGAACCAGGCGGGGCTAGTTAGAACCGGCTCCAGTAATGAACTGGAAGAAGATCTTTTTGTTCGTGAACATAATTTCTCTGGGTGTTAATTTTCAAGAAGAAAACCAGGAAAGCGCTGGGTGGACTTTGGTGCAGAGAGAGTGTGTGTGTGTGACGGGAGAGAGTGTGTGTGACGGGAGAGAGTGTGTGTGACGGGAGAGAGTGTGTGTGACGGGAGAGTGTGTGTGACGGGAGAGAGAGTATGTGTGACGGGAGAGAGAGAGTGTGTGTGACGAGAGAGTGTATTTGTGACGGGAGAGAGCGTGTGTGTGACGGGAGAGAGCGTGTGTGTGACGGGAGAGAGCGTGTGTGTGACGGGAGAGAGCGTGTGTGTGACGGGAGAGAGCGTGTGTGTGACGGGAGAGAGCGTGTGTGTGACGGAAGAGTGAGTGTGTGTGACGGGAGAGTGAGTGTGTGTGTGACGGGAGAGTGAATGTGTGTTTGACGGGAGAGTGAGCGTGTGTTTGACGGGAGAGTGAGCGTGTGTTTGACGGGAGAGTGAGCGTGTGTTTGACGGGAGAGTGAGCGTGTGTTTGACGGGAGAGAGAGCGTGTGTGTGACGGGAGAGAGAGCGTGTGTGTGACGGGAGAGAGAGCGTGTGTGTGACGGGAGAGAGTGCGTGTGTGTGACGGGAGAGAGAGCGTGTGTGTGACGGGAGAGAGAGCGTGTGTGTGACGGGAGAGAGAGCGTGTGTGTGACGGGAGAGAGAGCGTGTGTGTGACGGGGGAGAGAGCGTGTGTGTGACGGAAGAGAGAGCGTGTGTGTGGCGGGAGAGAGAGCGTGTGTGTGACGGGAGAGAGAGCGTGTGTGTGGCGGGAGAGAGAGCGTGTGTGTGGCGGGAGAGAGAGCGTGTGAGTGGCGGGAGAGAGAGCGTGTGTGTGGCGGGAGAGAAAGCGTGTGTGTGGCGGGAGAGAGAGCGTGTGTGTGGCGGGAGAGAGAGCGTGTGTGTGGCGGGAGAGACAGCGTGTGTGTGACGGGAGAGACAGCGTGTGTGTGTGACGGGAGAGAGTCTGTGTGTACGGGAGAGAGCGCGTGTGTGACGGGAGAGAGCGTTTATGTGACAGGAGAGAGTGTGTGTGTGACGGGAGAGAGTGTGTGTGTGACGGGAGAGAGAGTGTGTGTGTGTGTGACGGGAGAGAGTGTGTGTGTGTGACGGGAGAGAGTGTGTGTGTGTGACGGGAGAGAGTGTGTGTGTGTGACGGGAGAGAGTGTGTGTGTGACGGGAGAGTGTGTGTGTGTGACGGGAGAGAGCGTGTGTGTGACGGGAGAGAGCGTGTGTGTGACGGGAGAGAGTGTGTGACGGGAGAGAGTGTGTGGGGAGAGAGCGTGTGTGTGTGACGGGAGAGAGTGTGTGAGGAGAGAGTGTGTGTGTGACGGGAGACAGCGTGTGCCCGAAGCGTGTGTACGGGAGAGAGCGCGTGTGTGACGGGAGAGAGCGTTTATGTGACAGGAGAGAGTGTGTGTGTGACGGGAGAGAGTGTGTGTGTGACGGGAGAGAGAGTGTGTGTGTGTGTGTGACGGGAGAGAGTGTGTGTGTGTGACGGGAGAGAGTGTGTGTGTGTGTGACGGGAGAGAGTGTGTGTGTGACGGGAGAGTGTGTGTGTGTGACGGGAGAGAGCGTGTGTGTGACGGGAGAGAGCGTGTGTGTGACGGGAGAGAGTGTGTGACGGGAGAGAGTGTGTGGGGAGAGAGCGTGTGTGTGTGACGGGAGAGAGTGTGTGAGGAGAGAGTGTGTGTGTGACGGGAGACAGCGTGTACCCGAAGCGCGTGATTCACCCTCCACCTGCTGGGTCTCTGTCTCCAGCCTATCAGCACTTCTCGCTTGCACCCCCCCCCCCTCTCTCCTCCCCGCACCATTTCTATCCCGGATTGTGCGATTAGTTTTTTTCTTCTTTTAATCGGCATTTTGTCATTCAGGGAAACGTATTCCATTTTACATGTTCCGGCATTCATTTTTATTAAATAACAATAACCATCACTATCATCATCGTTATCAACCATCTCACCATCTTTAGCAGCAGCAGCAGCATTGTCATCACTAGTGTCATTAGTTCCTCTCCTACAACACCCCCGCACTTTACCTTCCATGACGTCACGTACTGAGATGGCGGGAGAGAGAGAGAGTGTGTGTGTGTGTGTGTGTGTGTGTGTGTGTGTGTGTGTGTGTGTGTGTGTGTGTGTGTGTGTGTGTGTGTGTGTGTGTGTGTGACGGGAGAGATAGTGTGTGTGACGGGAGACAGCGTGTACCCGAAGCGCGTGATTCACCCTCCACCTGCTGGGTCTCTGTCTCCAGCCTATCAGCACTTCTCGCTTGCACCTCCCCCCCCCCTCTCCCCTCCCCGCACCAGTTCTATCCCGGATTGTGCGATTAGTTTTTTTTTCTTTTTAATCGGCATTTTGTCATTCAGGGAAACGTATTCCATTTTACATGTTCCGGCATTCATTTTTATTAAATAACAATAACCATCACTATCATCATCGTTATCAACATGATCATCATCATCTCACCATCTTTAGCAGCAGCAGCAGAAGCAGCATTGTCATCACTAGTGTCATTAGTTCCTCTCCTACAACACCCCCGCACTTTACCTTCCATGACGTCACGTACTGAAATGGCGTGACGCGATGATCTGCCCATGACGTCACGTACTGAGATGGCGTGACGCGATGATCTGCCCATGACGTCACGTACTGAGATGGCGTGACGCGATGATCTGCCCATGACGTCACGTACTGAGATGGCGTGACGCGATGATCTGCCCATGACGTCACGTACTGAGATGGCGTGACGCGATGATCTGCCCATGACGTCACGTACTGAGATGGCGTGACGCGATGATCTGCCCATAGACAGCAAAGGACGTAGCGCGAGTGTCGGCTTTTGACAGCAACAGCCCTCAGGGAACCCCACTAGCAAAACGTCTTCGAGCCCATGACACCCGCAATGGGCATGCGCACAGCCGTCTGACCTTAGCCCGTCCACTAGGCCACAATGGGCCTGCGCACAGCCGTCTGACCTTACCCCGTCCACTAGGCCACAATGGGCCCAATGTTTGTTTACTGTGTACTTCCGCTACACTCTCCGGTTTTTGAATTTCGCAATTTCAAAAGAAAGATATGTAAAGAGCATCAGACCGCCTCCCACCGTACACTCCTCACCTCCCCCTCCCCTCTCATAATTATATCTGTAAAGAGCATCAGCCCGGCCTCCAGTCTCCCACCGTAACCCTCTCCCTTCTGCCTCCCCCTCCCCCTCCCCTCATATATCTGTAAAGAACATAGCCCGCCTCCAGTCTCCCACCGTACACCCCCACCTCCCCCCTCCCCTCTCCCGCTCATATATCTGAACTCATTTCGCCTTTTTTTCTCTGACCGAGTAGAACTTCTAACACACACACACACACACACACACACACACACACACACACACACACACACACACACACACACACACACACACACACACACGCACGCACACACACACACACCCACACACCTCCTCCCTCCTCCTAGCCCCACCTCCTAGTCCTCAGTCGTGTGTGTGACGGACGGCCATTAGCTGTTAATTCGCATGCATGATACATTGGCTATAATGGCGGAGGGCTGTAATCCCCAGTATTACTAATCCCTTGATGGGCTCTTTGCCGTCGACACAAGGACACTCGGGCTAAAGACACTCGGACTCTGATTGTGCACATTTACCGATTCACCCTCTCACCTTCACAGCCAATGTCAGTGTGGACTCTTTAACCTTTTGCAGTCGGTAACTCTGTAACCTTTTGCAGTCGGTAACGCTTTCCTTACTACAGAAGTCATGTCATGACAAACCACTCTACCGACAGTCAAATGTTGAAAGCGTCTGCTGAACATTGCGTGCAGGCTCTGTGAGGTGATTTGACAGCAGTAGCTCAAGGTAGTGTCTGAGCAGATTCCTAACACGCAAAACTTGAGGTATCCGACCGAAGTCCGCAGTAGGCCCGCGCAAAACAGTGTATTACACAAACACGACAGTGCAGTACATTATGGCAACAGTGCAACTGTGCATTACAACAAGACAACAGTATATTACACTAAGACAACAGTGTATTACACTAAGACAACAGTGTATTACACTAAGACAACAGTGCATTACACCAAGACAACAGTGTATTACACTGACAACAGTGTATTACACCAAGACAACAGTGTATTACACTAAGACAACAGTGTATTACACTAAGACAACAGTGTATTACACTAAGCCAACAGTTTATTACACCAAGACAACAGTGTATTACACTAAGACAACAGTGTATTACACCAAGACAACAGTGCGCGGGCCGATTTGGACCCGATGGCCTTGCTCTACTGGGTTCAGTTAGCGGCTGTTCAGGCGCCAGCCCGCTGACCACGCCAGCCCGCTGACCACGCACTACGTGCTTCAGGCGCCAGCCCGCTGACCACGCACTACGTGCTTCAGGCGCCAGCCCGTTGACCACGCACTACGTGCTTCAGGCGCCAGCCCGCTGACCACGCACTACGTGCTTCAGGCGCCAGCCCGCTGACCACGCACTACGTGCTTCAGGCGCCAGCCCGTTGACCACGCACTACGTGCTTCAGGCGCCAGCCCGCTGACCACGCACTACGTGCTTCAGGCGCCAGCCCGCTGACCACGCACTACGTGCTTCAGGCGCCAGCCCGCTGACCACGCACAACCTCACCACGCACTACGTGCTTCAGGCGCCAGCCCGCTGACCACGCACTACGTGCTTTAGGCGCCAGCCCGCTGACCACGCACTACCTCACCACGCACTACCTCACCACGCACTACGTGCTTCAGGCACCAGCCCGCTGACCACGCACTACCTCACCACGCACTACGTGCTTCAGGCGCCAGCCCGCTCACCACGCACTATGTGCTTCAGGCGCCAGCCCGTTGACCACGCACTACGTGCTTCAGGCGCCAGCCCGCTGACCACGCACTACCTCACCACGCACTACGTGTTCAGGCGCTAGCCCGCTAACCACGCACTACGTGCTGTCAATGTCCAACCATCTCCTGCATTGTGAGCTGGAAGGGAAAGATCTGCGTGTCTGTGATTTTGTATCATACGTCTTGGAGCAATGGTCGACAATCACAAACATTCGCTGAAATGTGCACGGTGGCGCAAGTGTGTGCTAATTGTTTGTTTATAGTCTTTTCCTTTTACGGCACGTGGGCAGGGGCGGATCTGAGGGGGTGGGTGGGAGGGTGTGGCGGTCCGGAGGTTTTGGAACCCCCACCCCCACCCCCAAATCCTTTGATATGCTAATACGTTATATTAAATATTAAGTATTATATTAAATACTTTAACAAAGTACCTTTTTGGGGTGTTTGGACCCCCCCCCCCTTGCCACTATTTTTTTTTTTGGGGGAGGGGGGTTCAAGTTTTGACACACTCACTTCCCCCCCCCCCCTTCTCCCCCCCCCCCCACCTAATCACACACACACACTTCCCCTCTCCCGCGTTGTTTGGTTTTTCGGCCACTGGAAGCAAGGCAGCAAGGAAGCAAGGAAGCAAGTCCTGGCGTCGGGAAGGCCTTTTGTGTCGGGCGAAGGTCCCAAACAAAAAGTTGGACCCCCCCCCCCACGCGCCCCCCCCCTCACTTTCGAGGTAACTGATCCGCCCCTGGTGTGACTACATACTTGTTCATTTCTCAAGAAAACGCAGCACTAGTTTTGACTACTTGCCGCAGCTGCAGAAATAAGTGTAGCTGCGTCATGAAAATAATGGCAAGATGAAACATAAGTAAAGTCCTACTAGACGAGAATCGCCAATTATTGATGGAATGTTTATGGAACCTTTACACGGAGTGAGAAACACGAACCACACTTTAAAATCTACCTATTTCGTCCTTGTCAAAGAAAATGTATCGACCATCAAGCGCTGAGGTAGTCGGGCCCCGTACGTCGCAGGAAATGGATCGACCATGCGCAGTGTAACGGCTTGACAATGACTTGGTTGTGTGGAAGAGCTATCACGACTGTCACGAGTCAGAAAGAAAACAACCTTGTGGCAGGTAAGTATCATTACCCATAGTCCCCAACCCTTGTGGCAGGTAAGTATCATTACCCATAGTCCCCAACCCTTGTGGCAGGTGAGTATCATTACCCATAGTCCCCAACCCTTGTGGCAGGTAAGTATCATTACCCATAGTCCCCAACCCTTGTGGCAGGTAAGTATCATTACCCATAGTCCCCAACCCTTGTGGCAGGTAAGTATCATTACCCATAGTCCCCAACCCAATGCGCAAAAGACCATCGGGCCGCCGTCGGCCCGCGCACGGCCAGATGACCTATCCATGGACTACGTCACTGCACATGACGCGGACAGTGGGGGCGGTTGTAACGCCCCGTGACGTATTAGATAAACATGTCAGACAGCGTGACACAAGTCCTTCCCTGATATTTCGCACTCGTGTTTAAAAATAAATGCCGGCCTGTTGTCCTCGCCCCGCGCATCCTGCTGGCCAGTGTCTGGAGGGCGGAAGCTGCCGCTGACAAAAGTGGATTCCAGACGCTCCATCTCCTGTTGGTTAATACTCGCTAGTCCACTCGTGACTGAGCTCCCCTTGACACCGTCTGTCCGGGGATGTCAATGAGACTGATGTCAAGATAGGGCACGGGCCTACACGCTGTCACGTGATACCAGTAAGAGGCGCGATTCTCGGTTACCTAGCCAATGACAGAGACTCATGAGAATCGTTGCGTGGAGCAGCGGAACAGTGCTGGGCGAGAGACTGCTGCTGGGCAGCTGTGAGGATCGAGCGAGACCAGGTGACAGGTGGAGGGAGAGAAGGCGACAAGAATGAAATTTAATTAGCGCTGCTTTGGAAACCACAAAAATCTCTGACTCCAGCGCATTTGGAAGAAGAGAAATCGAATATCTTATAAGAGAGAGAGAGAGAGAGAGAGAGAGAGAGAGAGAGAGAGAGAGAGAGAGAGAGAGAGAGAGAGAGAGAGAGAGAGAGAGAGAGAGAGAGAGAGAGAGAGAGAGAGAGAGTTTGTGGTCGTGTTATGTTATTCTGTTTAGTGCACGTGCGTGTTAATCATGGAAAAGACCCGATGTTCTGCTGAGCTATGTTAGATAAGAATCACCTACCTTTTTAGTATGATTCGTTTTCTTTTGTATGGAGAATTTCGATCGATTTTTGTTGTGCAACTCGAACATTGCATATTTTCGCTACACTGTCGCAAAGTCTGACCTACATTAGACTGGAAGGTAAGGACGCGATTATTCTAGTGATCTCAGATATGACGTCAAAGTTGTACAGTACACATGTTGGTAACATTTTCTAACATTTACGGAATGCGCCTAGATGGTAGAAAACTGTAGGCTATAGATCTAGAGTGTTCTTTTCAATCATATTACTGAGTTTCGGTTACGTTTTATTTCTGATTGGTCGAGTTGTGTCAATTTGCCGGATTGTTCTGGAAATTTGTAATAGTATAAAAGATGGTGTTAAGAAATACGTGTGTACATTGTACGCACGCACGCACGCACGTACGCACAAACACACACACTCACGACAGTTGATTACGCCGCCCCAGCGGTTGCGCATGTGTGTTCAACCACAATGTCATGGTCAGCCGTGATTCACGAGATCGAGTTGAAGTGTTTGATAAGGCTAAGCTTATAAGATGACGTATTAGCATTGTCATTTCAAGCGGCAGGAAATTCCACAGTGAGTTTCCCGCATAGGACAGGCTAGTATTGAAAAGATCAATACGTTGGCGGGGGGGCGGGGGGGGCGGGGGGGGGGGGGGGTGGGTGGGTGGGGGGGGGGGGGGGTTCGAGACTGATGGCCAGACGTTCAGGAAAAAAAGTGCTGAGATACACTGGGCTTGACTGATTGCGCAACTTAAACATTAAGACACCCTTGTTAAAGAGAAAGTGTTTCTTTAGAGGGAGCATATTCAGTGACGCGAGTTTATGATCGGTGGAAAGATGGTGAGTCGGAAATATTAATTTGGCAGCTCTCCGGTTGTAACGAACGCCTTTAGTGCAGGTTTCGGTCGGACGATGGTGTGACGTCATTAGCAGTTGGACCGAATGTACACATGCGAATAATGTAGAGATAAGCATTGTTCACGTGCGGTAATGTAGCGGTGAGCGATGTTCACGTGTGACAGTGTGGGTTCGGGAAAAATTGCTAGTTAGAGATGCTATACCAGTCGAGCCGAGCGGTCGTTTTCGCTAGGGCTCTGAGGAAGAATTCTGGCTAGAGAATTCGATAGCTGTATATTGAATACAGGTATTTATTCTTTTATTACCGGTATTTATAATGACCTATTACGCTATTCAGATGAAAAAGGAAAGTATTGTTTTATGAATTATTATTAGAGTGCAGAAGAGCCATGTTTGAAGGAAATGCGATGGCTCGTGTCAATACTTGTTTAGTCATGTAATTATGTGATATAGTTTATAACTAGGATGTCATGTTGTATTCATTCATATGTGAAGATGTGGGACTGAAATAGGAATAGAATTCAGTATATATTTAGGTATACCTAATGATGAAATGTGCAGTAATATGTTACGAATTGAAGGTGAGCTGTGATTGTAATATTTGGCTCATAATCCATTGGGTGTAGGTGCGTAAAATGTGTGTAAAGTGTTAAAGTGGCTATAGGAATTGTGTGCACTGTGTTAAAGTGGCTATAGGAATTGTCATAAGAATTGTGACAATAGTGACTGTAGTATGGTGGCGTAAAGAAGACATTTTTCAGAGGAAATGATCTAGAGCGCTCTGAAGAATAATGTGTCGAAGACACATTTAGACTTTTGGGTATAAGAGCGAACATTTATGAGTGTATAAATGTTGTGTACAGCGGGGCCGGTACGGAGCGGAAACACCTGGTGTAGGGCCGATGAAGCTGTCCTGAAGGCATCACGTACGTGACCAGGTGCGGACATCAAGCCTTCATCTCTCCTTCGTTCTACCATCACTGGTGCTACGAGCAGCAACGGTAGCGAAGTAAGCCACAGATTCGTGCTACAGGACCACATGCAGTGTTCCGTCAGTGTAGCTATTGTCGCCTAGCGCCGTTAATTTCACGCCTAGGAATGTTCTAAATCTGTGAGTAGTCATTGAATAGTAATATTCAGTTCGGGAATCTCCGTCAAGTCGTCAATGTGATATTGACTGTGTCGACACTAGTATAAAGAGGAATCGAGTGACGTCTCTCGAGAGAGACAACGACCTCTACGGTAGCGAGTGAATGTGTGAGCGCTGAAGTTGTGAATAACCTATATGCCACTTGTTAGTTATTTGTGCAGATTGGTTTATATGATGTGAATTGTTATTTGTGTAGATTGGTTTATATGATGTGAATTGTGTGGTTTAATGTATGTTATGAGTGTATGAGAAATAGTTAAAGAGGGCAAAGAGAAATAACTGTGTGGCCTTTGTCCTTGTTTGTAAGCGCGTGTGTGGTGGATGAAAGAGTCTAGTAAACAGAGATAGAACACCCACCTTTATACAGATTGGCAGAAAGCCCATGCACACACTCATTCCATAAACGTTTATATGTAACAATTTAGTTCAGTAGTACACTAAAAACACCGTCGTTACACCGGTGTAGGTAGTTTAGCCTCTTTTATATGCACTTCGCTAAAACCATCCCACAATCTTGATGCATAGTCGATGTGAGATTTGATGTGAGCGTTGTAGAGAATTTGAGTTTAGACAGCATGTATAGGTTTTTGGAGACACGTTTACAAACAGTGTTGATATGAGACTGCCATTTCAGCTGATCGTACACAATGACTCCCAGAAGCCTGTGTTCCGTGACCTGTTCTATGACATTGTCATTCAGAGACAGGCTGAGAGAAAGCGGTTTAAGCTGGTGTTTCTGGCGTGTAGTAATTACCATGTATTGTTTTGTTGTTTTGGATTTTTTTTCCAGTGGATTAAGTGCCTTAGCGTTTGAGTCACACCAGTCAGAAACTCCTTGAAGACTCTGTTGTAGCCGTGCACTAATGGTTACTATGTATTTAGTGGGTGTATGTATTGTTGTATCGTCAGCAAACATGTCGCAGATTGTCTCGGTACTGCTGAGGTGAAGTCGTCAGTCGTTAATAAATAAACATAAGAGCAATGGCCCGAGGACAGAGCCCTGAGGCACTCCGTGCCCGACAATGCCTGCCGACGAATAAGAACCGTTTAATAACACCTTCTGCTGTCTGTTGCATAGGTAAGAACTAAAGAATGATACAGCGCTACAGGGACGTAAATATATTTCAAGTTTCTTCAGCAGGATTCCCGTGGTTATCGAGATCAAAGGCTTTCTTAAAGTCCAGAAATCCAGCTCCTGTTAATTCTGATTTGTTTAGTGACGTCAGCCAAGTATCTATTAGTGTAGTTTCGGCCGTATGGCAGCAGCGTTTTGGACGAAGCCTGAGTAAACAGCATGAAGGATATATGGGGCGGTCCGTGGCGCAGTGGTTAAGACGCCTGCCACCAATGCTAAAGGTGCGAGGTTCGATTCCGGGTTCCGGCGTCTGATTTTTCTCCTCTAGTAAGTGTCACCGTTAATTCGGGCGGACCGTGGGGGTTCTTTCTCCGGGTACTCCGGCTCTTCCTCCCCCTTCACTTTGGTATCAGTTTCAGCCAACTTAATAAAATTCCAAATACAAAACGATTTCCAAATACCGTCAGTAGCTCGCTTGAGCTTGCCCTTAGCACCACGTGAATGTTCTGTGTTTACGTACAGTGTGTGAGTGAATGCGTGTGATTCACGTGAGCGTGCTTGTTGGGTTCAGTTCGCGGCTACATTCTGCGCATTGAGTTATATTATAAATATGAGAAATGCGCCATATAAATACCATGTAATAATATTCCTTTCTTGTAAATACTTCTGCAAATGTCACTTATGGACGTGCCTCTCCAAGGGCTTCGAAAGAGTTGACAAGAGTGAAATTGGTCTGTAGTTAACATCATTGAGATCTCTTGTCCTGTAAATGGATTATTTTTGCACGTTTGAAAGCTTGTGGAAACGTGTTGTGCTTGATGCACAAATCATAGATAAAGGTGATTGATTCCGCAACGTAGGGGAGGGCGATTTTCAAAATCTTGGGACTTTTGCTATTCGTTGACATGCCAATGGAGGAATAGAAAAGGTAAATTTGCCGGTTGTCCTCTGGTCACATAAATTCAGCAAGCTTTCGGTGTTATACTGGTGTTGATCTGAGCTTGAGGTGATAGCATTAAAATTGTCAGGGATTGCTGGGATTTCTTTCTGCTGCCTCTAGTAACAAGGTTTTTCAGCACGCCAGAGCGAAGATGTCTTTATTATCTTTGATCATACGATCAGTGGGCAGTGGGCAGATGTTCACATCTGCACGGGACATAGACGACCCCGCCCTCCACGAGTCGCCTGCTGCCTTGCAGGCCTGGCCGCTTGGCTGCGGAAAGGCTAAGGGAGGAAACCCCTGACATCAAAGCCCCCGTGTCTCCGGGGAAGGCTTTTGAGCCAGAGACTAGGACAAGGACAGTCTGATATAAAACCTACGACCCGAGGACCTCGATGCCATCGTCCCAGCTTGCTAGGCCATGGCAGATGAACCAAGGGTTTAAAGGGTGGGGCCAGTACTGCGCACACTGCACTCCACCAAAAAGCTCCACCGCGCAGGCTTTAGGAAACGTCCACGGACCATGACACTGACCATTCCAAGTCCTGTAGCGACGGGCGAGGGGCGAAACGGCAGGTGAAAGATGTCACTGGAAGCCGCAGTCTCAAACCTGCATGCAGGCGGTTCAGGATATTGGTCGCCTGATGTTGACCTGGGGATGACAACATCACTCGGCACACCCTGAACGACCAAGCAGCCTTCTCTAGGGACAGCACTGCTTGCTCCACACAGAGAGGGGCCTAGAAAAGGTGGCCTAACCAAAGCTCGTCCCCTCGCAACCCCAGTTGGCTAGCCGCGGTCAACGGGCATCTTCTCCTGCGGTCAAAAAACAAGAAAGAATAACGGATCCACTCTCATGACGACCACGACCGGACTCAACGTAGCATGCTGGAACGTCCGAACCATGCTCGACAAAGCAGACAGCGGACGCCCTGAACGTCGCTCCGCCCTCATTGCCCATGAATTGCGGAGGTTAAACATCGACATCGCCGCGCTCAGCGAAGTACGCCTTCCGGACGAAGGCAGCCTCCAAGAACTTGGTGCTGGGTACACCCTCTACTGGTCAGGCAGGCCTGCATCAGAAAGACGGCTTTCAGGCGTGGGTTTCATGGTCAAGACATCCATTGCGACTAAGCTGGAAAACCTACCAACGGGCCACTCAGACCGCATCATGTCCATGCGCCTCCCACTGAGACACCAGCAGCACGTCACCCTTCTCAGTGTGTACTCCCCAACCCTCCTGGCAGAGCCTGCTGAAAAGGACAAGTTTTACACTGACCTGCGCAGCCTCCTACAGAGTACCCCTGCAGACGACAAAGTCATCATCCTTGGCGACTTCAACGCCAGAGTGGGCCAGGACTCTGAAGCCTGGAAAGGAGTCCTCGGCAATGCATGGCGTGGGGTACTGCAATGACAATGGCCGCCTACTATTGGAGTTCTGTGCGGAGCAGCAACTGGTCATCACCAACACTACTTTTCAGCAAAAGGACAGTCGAAAGACCACCTGGATGCATCCTCGCTCCAAGCACTGGCACCTTATCGACTATGTCCTAGTGCGTCAGAGGGACCGCAGTGACGTCCTCCTCACCAGAGTGATGCCCAGCGCAGAGTGCCACACTGACCACCGCCTTGTCCGCTGCAAACTCAGGCTCCACTTCAAGCCAAAACCCAAGAAATGGGGGCCCCCCCAAGAAAAAGCTTGATGTTGCCAGCCTTCAGCGTGACGATGTGAAAGCTGCCTTTCAGACAGATTTACAGCGCAGGCTCAAAGACACAGCGGACCCAGTAGACTCCTCCCCTGAAACACTTTGGGAACAACTGAAAACTGCTATTGCAAAATCCTCTGCAGAAGTCTTGGGTTTCGCCAGAAAGAAGAACAAAGACTGGTTTGACGAAAACGATGTAGAGATCCAGGAACACCTAGCAAAAAAAAAAAAAGAGCCGCCCATCAGGCCCACCTAGCCCAGCCTTCCTGCCCTGTGAAGAAGTCTGCCTTCCGCCTCGTCTGCAGCAGTCTCCAGCGCAAGCTCAGAGATCTCCAGAATGAGTGGTGGACCAGACTTGCACAGAGGACCCAGCTTTGTGCTGACAATGGTGACTACAGGGGCTTCTACGAAGCACTGAAAGCAGTGTATGGCCCCAGGCACCTGGTACAAAGTCCCCTGCGAAGCGCGAATGGCCAGGCACTCCTCACAGATAATACCTCCATCTTGAACCGCTGGTCGGAATACTTTCAGAGCCTCTTCAGCGCTGAGCGCACTGTTCAAGAAGCAGTCGTCCTACAAATCCCACACCTCCCAGTAAAGGTTGAATTGGACGAACCGCCCACCGCTGAAGAGACCCTCACAGCCATCCACCAGCTCAAGAGTGGCAAAGCAGCAGGCATTGATGGAATACCGCCAGAGATCTGGAAACATGGAGGCACAGCACTGCACAACAAGCTCCATGACCTCTTTCTCTGCTGCTGGGAGGAAGGAACACTACCAAAAGATCTCCGTGACGCAGTCGTTATCACCCTGTACAAGAACAAAGGCGAGAAGTCTGACTGTTCCAACTATCGGGGAATTACCCTGCTGTCCATTGCTGGGAAAATCCTTGCAAGGCTGCTCCTGAATCGGCTGGTACCTGCCATCGCTGAAGACCAACTCCCAGAGGGTCAGTGTGGCTTCAGAGCAAACAGGAGCACCACCGATATGGTCTTTGTGCTGAGACAGCTACAGGAGAAGTGACGCGAGCAGAACAAAGGGCTGTACGTAACATTTGTCGACCTAACAAAAGCGTTCGACACTGTGAACAGGCAAGGCATGTGGCAGATCCTGGAGCGACTTGGCTGTCCCCCAAAGTTCCTCAACATGATTGTCCAGCTACACGAGGACCAGCAAGGCCAGGTCAGACTCAACAATGACCTCTCAGAACCATTCCCTATTCTCAACGGCGTAAAGCAGGGCTGCGTGCTGGCACCGACCCTCTTCACCATCTTTTTTAGCATGATGTTGAAGCAGGCCACAGTGGACCTCGATGATGACGATGCAGTGTACATCAGGTATCGTCTCGATGGCAGCCTGTTCAACCTCAGACGACTGCAGGCCCACACGAAAACCCTAGACCAACTGATTCGTGAGCTGCTTTTTGCTGATGATGCTGCCCTCGTTGCACACACAGAGAGAGCCCTGCAGCGCATCACGTATTGCTTCGCAGATGCTGCCCAGCTCTTTGGACTCGAGGTCAGTCTGAAAAGGACAGAGGTCCTCCATCAGCCGGCACCCAAGACAGTGTATCGCCCTCCTCACATCACCATTGGCGAGTCTGAACTAAAGTCAGTGCACCAGTTTACTTACCTTGGCTGCATTATCACGTCGGACGCCAAGCTGGACAAGGAGCTTGACAGCAGGCTGGCAAAAGCGAACAGTGCTTTCGGGCGACTTTTCAAGCGGGTGTGGCACAATCAACAGCTGAAAACAGGCACCAAGATCAGCGTGTACAGAGCTGTGGTCCTCACCACCCTGCTGTATGGTTCCGAGTCCTGGGCCCTCTACCGCAGCCAACTACGACTCCTCGAACGCTTCCACCAGCGCTGCCTGCGTACCATCCTGGGCATTCACTGGAGTGACTATGTCACCAACGTCGAGGTCCTTGAACAGGCTGAAACTGTGAGCATCGAGGCTTTGCTGCTGCGGACACAGCTCCGCTGGGCGGGGCATGTCTCCAGGATGGAGGATCATCGCCTACCAAAGATCACCCTGTTCGGCGAGCTTGCTACTGGACACCGTGACAGAGGGGCACCAAAGAAGAGATACAAAGACTGTCTCAAGAAGTCACTTAGTGCCTGCCAAATCGACCACCACCAGTGGTCTTCGCTTGCTGCGGACCGTGACACCTGGCGCTCCACCATTTACAAGGCAGCTGTCTCCTTTGAGGACTCTCGCAGAGCTAGCCTTAAGGACAAGCGGCTCAGGAGAAAAAACAGAGATACCGCAGCTCAGAACCCTGGCCAGACCTTCCCCTGCAGCCACTGCGGTCGAACCTGCCTGTCTCGGATTGGCCTCCGCAGCCACGAACAAGCCTGCAGACGTCGTGGGCAACTCCTATAAAATCTTCGTTCGCGAAGTCAAGCCAAGAGAGAGATACGATCACAAAGCGATTTCATTGCCCTGAGGACCATAGAGTTATCTAGATTTCGCTGTTTCTTATATTTTTGTTCTCTCAGCTGTCTCTTAGCGACATGACTTCAATAATTTCTTATGTTAACCATGAGGGAGAGAGGGAGAGAGAGAGAGAGAATCCACGTCAGAGAAGCGAGTCCTGCATGGCCTCACCACTCTGCCTGTTAACATACATCCACCACGTGCGACCCGCATGACTCAAGTGCACGCGCCATTGCTGTCTTGTGACTTGCAAACCATAATGACCGACTGCAGACCACGCGAGCAATTCCTGAGGCTGTCGACGTTTAGTTAACATATGTCTAAGATCTAAGATATCATAAAGGACGACACAAACTCAGTTTCGACTGCTGCTAAAACAAAATTAATGGTTGGACTGATAATTGACCGTTATGGCCGGCTGTGCTATGGTGCCAGGCTGTTTCTTTGTCCTTAGTCCAGTGTCCAGCTTCCGACACCGGCCAGCACCTAGAGCATAGACCCTCATTAACCTCCTCACACTGCGGAATGGAATGATGATCCATGTCTCCTACGGGCCTAATTTACATCTGTATCTGACAGAGCCGGTCTTTGGGCGTTCCATGTCTGACAGAGCCGGTCTTTGGGCGTTCCATGTCTGACAGAGCCGGTCTTTGGGCGTTCCATGTCCGACAGAGCCGGTCTTTGGGCGTTCTGTGTCTGACAGAGCCGGTCTTTGGGCGTTCCATGTCTGACAGAGCCGGTCTTTGGGCGTTCCATGTCTGACAGAGCCGGTCTTTGGGCGTTCCGTGTCTGACAGAGCCGGTCTTTGGGCGTTCCGTGTCTGACAGAGCCGGTCTTTGGGCGTTCCATCTTTATTAGTTACATCTGTATCTAACAGAGCCGGTCTTTGGGCGTTCCATGTGTATTAATTATGTACAACACATCTTATTTTGCAAACCTGTTTGTTACCTGAAACTTATTACAGTGAGTCATCATGCAGTCCCGGCCTGACAGCGCCCAGCCCAGTGCAACAGGCGCAGAATCCCATGACTCCCTACAACTGCAGGGGGTCATGAGATTCTGCGCCTATTGCCTACAGTGACCTGTTCCATTTACTGTCATTTCTGCGTGTTAGACAGAGGGCACGCGAGTGTCTGTTTCCAAACAAATCGATATAACTCAGGCAGCGCAGTGTCGCCGTGATTCATCCTGACGGCTGTGTCAGGCGATCTACATGGCATTTGCTGAGGTCTTCATTAGCACGACTCGCCGCATGCTTTTCCTCCATGTCACCTGCCACCCGCCACCCGTCACCTGCCGCTATTTTACGTCTCTCGCTAGTTGTACTTCTTTAACCCCTTCAGTACCGAGAAAAGGTGAACGCGATCTAACTGCAAGAGGCGTGGATCCTCCGCTGATGGCACGATCCCCACGACACAGCTACACGACGCATACACGCTGATGGCACGATCCCCACGACACAGCTAAACGACGCATACACGCTGATGGCACGATCCCCACGACACAGCTACACGACGCATACACGCTGATGGCACGATCCCCACGACATCTGTGCTTCGTGTGGTGTCGTTACCCCTAGCACCACCCGTCATCTATCATGGTCGATCTGTCTCTTAAACTGTGATGTAGACAACCGGCCTGACTGTTTGGGAAGTTGGACCTTGACCTTGGAGCATTGCGTAGAAACAAGAAACCGAACTCACACGGATGATCCCAGTCACGACATGGCCCCCACAGTGGCGCCATTCCGCCACTTTCCTGGCGCAACAGAGGTGTGTCTGAATCGGGGATGGTCTCTAGCAGGAAGGTTCAAAATCACAGACCAGCACATCTGGGATCAGTTGTATAGTGGGCTTAGTCGTGCGTCAGCTACTAAGGAAGGTACCCCGCTATAGCGTCACAACACTCACCCCGCTATAGCGCTACTACACTCACCCGGCTATAGCGCCACAACACTCACCCCGCAATAGCGCCACTACACTCACCCCGCTATAGCGCCACAACACACCCCGCTATAGCGCCACTACACTCACCCCGCTATAGCGCCACAACACTCACCCCGCTATAGCGCCACAACACACCCCGCTATAGCGCCACAACACTCACCCCGCTATAGCGCCACAACACTTACCCCACTATAGCGCCACAACACTCAACCCGCTATAGCGCCACTACGCTCACCCCGCTATAGCGCCACAACACTCACCCCGCTATAGCGCCACAACACTCACCCCGCTATAGCGCCACATTACTCACCCCGCTATAGCGGTATAACACTCACCCCGCTATAGCGCCACAACACTCACCCCCGCTATAGCGCCACTACACTCACCCCGCTATAGCGCCACAACACTCACCCCGCTATAGCGCCACAACACTCACCCCGCTATAGCGCCACTACACTCACCCCGCTATAGCGCCACTACACTCACCCTGCTGTAGCGCCACAACACTCACCCCGCTATAGCGCCACAACACTCACCCCGCTATAGCGCCACTACACTCACCCCGCTATAGCGCCACAACACTCACCCCGCTATAGCGCCACAACACTCACCCCGCTATAGCGCCACTACACTCACCCCGCTATAGCGCCACAACACTCACCCCTCTATAGCGCCACAACACTCACCCCGCTATAGCGTCACAACACTCACCCCTCTATAGCGCCACAACACTCACCCCGCTACAGCGCCACAACACTCAGCCTGCTAAAGCGCCACAACACTCACCCCGCTATAGCGCCACAACACTCACCCCGCTATAGCGCCACAACACTCACCCCGCTAAAGCGGAACACATTGCTTATTGGCTGGCGCAGGAATAAGCTGACTGATGCAGCTGACATTTGGTACTAAGCAACATGTGGCGTATGTGCTGATGGGGGTACCAGTCTGGTACCAAGCAACATGTGGCGTACGTGCTGATGGGCGGTACCAGTCTGGTACTAAGCAACATGTGGCGGACGTGCTGATGAGCGGTACCAGTCTGGACGACGTCACGACAATCTGTCACGCTTCTTCCCGCCAAAGATGTTTAAATCTAGAATTCTAACAGTCGGCAGGGCTCCGGACGGTAAGGGCGGGTGGGCGGTGGAGGTGGCTGAGGTTGGCGGGGGGGGGGGGTGGGGGGGGGGCGGACCTCAGACCAGCTGGTGCCCACGCCGCCTCATTCTGGAGGCGAGCTTCCCAGCCTGCCAAGCGCAGGACAGTTCACGTGACGCTGATTGTAACAGGTCACGGTATACATTTAAATTGGGAAGTTCAGGCAGTAAGAGGTCCCGTGTTTTTAAAAATAATTTTTGCCTTGTTTGAAAATTTGCAGTTGGGCTGAATGTGGGAATTTGCTGGAAATTTGTGGTTAGCTGAGAGGAGACATGTTTGGTGCTTTGATTCATACCATCCTGAGCTTATCCAGTGGACAATTGTGGGCCTATGTTGAGTTGCCTTTGGCGTAGTGATTTGAGGGGCACGCTGATTTCAGCTGTGCTTGGGTGTGGGGTTGGTAAGGAACCAGTTTCATAGCCAAGAAATGAGACGGGTCATGTGCTGGTTTTTTTTTTTTGTATTTTGTGCATGGCAAATGTGCAGCTGGTGGGCGGTAGTGCTTTTTAGGGAATTGAACAATTAGGGGATGACTGGGATTGACTAAGGCTAAGAGACTGGACAGTACGGAAACACTACTGTGGTCCGTGGCCAACAGAGACGTGAAGTTACGTAGCGTGTCGTCATGTTTTCGTCATAGCTAGGTGGAAGTAATGGGGTAACGAGTGGGCATGCGCATTCACAACCGGCCACACATCAGCCGGGGCTTAGTCACTTGGCAGTAACACAGCATGAGAGGCGACTTGTCGTTCACAGCACGGCACAGCCAATCCGCTTTTTGTCGCGATGATTATTGTAGGAATCATTTCGACAAAAACCACTACCGACAGCCAATGGGTTCAGGAACTGTGTTGTATCTGTAATGGGTTCAGGAACTGTGTTGTAACTGTCGTTTCACACCGCGGATATCAACAGGGGAGCTTGCTGAGCAGAAGAAGAAAGGAATGTGATAGAGGATGTGAGAGTTGGCAATAGAAAAAGTTGCTTTTCCAGGAGAATATTCTTAGCTACAATTATTGCGGATCCTAGTGCCAAGACTACACAATATTTGACGTGCTTTGTGACCCGGTGGCCGCCACTTGTCCCACAGTTGCCAAGTCAGAATGTGACTGCGCTATAATTACTGTGGGTCTTAATGCCAATTGTGTTGCCGTGGCGTGTGTGTGGTGCATTGACCCGGGGTAGACGACTTCGGATACAACAGTCTGCACTTATCGATCTACAGTGTTTTAAAGTGAACTTAACAGAGGCGAAACACATCAACATTGATCTACTGCACTTATCGATCTACAGTGTTTTAAAGTGAACTTAACAGAGGCGAAACACATCAACATTGATCTACTGCACTTATCGATCTACAGTGTTTTAAAGTGAACTTAACAGAGGCGAAACACATCAACATTGATCTACTGCACTTATCGATCTACAGTGTTTTAAAGTGAACTTGAGGCGAAACACATCAACATTGATCTACTGCACTTATCGATCTACAGTGTTTTAAAGTGAACTTAACAGAGGCGAAACACATCAACATTGATCTACTGCACTTATCGATCTACAGTGTTTTAAAGTGAACTTAACAGAGGCGAAACACATCAACATTGATCTACTGCACTTATCGATCTACAGTGTTTTAAAGTGAACTTAACAGAGGCGAAACACATCAACATTGATCTACTGCACTTATCGATCTACAGTGTTTTAAAGTGAACTTAACAGAGGCGAAACACATCAACATTGATCTACTGCACTTATCGATCTACAGTGTTTTAAAGTGAACTTAACAGAGGCGAAACACATCAACATTGATCTACTGCACTTATCGATCTACAGTGTTTTAAAGTGAACTTAACAGAGGCGAAACACATCAACATTGATCTACTGCACTTATCGATCTACAGTGTTTTAAAGTGAACTTAACAGAGGCGAAACACATCAACATTGATCTACTGCACTTATCGATCTACAGTGTTTTAAAGTGAACTTAACAGAGGCGAAACACATCAACATTGATCTACTGCACTTATCGATCTACAGTGTTTTAAAGTGAACTTAACAGAGGCGAAACACATCAACATTGATCTACTGCACTTATCGATCTACAGTGTTTTAAAGTGAACTTAACAGAGGCGAAACACATCAACATTGATCTAATTCCGTCCTAGAAAAAGCTTCCTTGTAATTTTTCTTGCTCTTTTTTAGTTAAATTCTCCAAAGAACACCGCTGACATTGCCGTTGTCTCTGTCCACACTCTGAGTGCTTTTTCAATTTGATTTTCTGTCTCTGTTTGCCCCTGTCAGCCTTGGCTGTGATTTCCCGCGGGGACAGTGCGTTAAATGTTGCAAGTCAGGCGGGCATCTCCAGCAAGCAATAGTCACTGTGGCAAATCTCCAACATATCACGTCTCTTACCTTTTACGCTGGCCTGCACCATTGAACCCCTTTACGCTGGGCTGCACCACTAAACCCCTTTACGCTGGCCTGCACCATTGAACCCCTTTACGCTGGCCTGCACCACTGAACCCCTTGACGCTGGCCTGCACCACTGAACCCCTTGACGCTGGCCTGCACCACTGAAACCCTTGACGCTGGCCTGCACCACTGAACCCCTTTACGCTGGCCTGCACCACTGAACCCATATACGCTGGCACCGCCTGCACCATTGAACCCCTTTACGCTGGCCTGCACCACTGAACCCCTTTACGCTGGCCTGCACCACTGAACCCCTTTACGCTGGCCTGCACCACTGAACCCCTTTACGCTGGCCTGCACCACTGAACCCCTTTAGCCCCGACGCACTACAGCGGAAGATAGATCGACTGTGATGATTCAAGGTAGTGCCAGATTAGCTTGGCACCATCAGGCGCCAAACTAATCTGGCACTACCCTTGAATTGTCATGGTCGATCTATCACCTGCATCTGGTACATAGTGGTTCGGGGACAAATTTGGGAACATACGGCGGTAGTGTTAAATTTGTGAAACATGGCAGACACCTCCTGGACGACGGCCAGTCACGGCAATAGACATAAATCCTTGTGGGCTCCACTCACGGCAATAGACATAGATCCTTGTGGGCTCCACTCACGGCAATAGACATAGATCCTTGTGGGCTCCACTCACGGCAATAGACATAGATCCTTGTGGGCTCCACTCACGGCAATAGACATAGATCCTTTTGGGCTCCACTCACGGCAATAGACATAGATCCTTTTGGGCTCCACTCACGGCAATAGACATAGATCCTTGTGGGCTCCACTCACGGCAATAGACATAGACCCTTGTGGGCTCCACTCACGGCAATAGACATAGACATAGATCCTTGTGGGCTCCACTCACGGCAATAGACATAGACATAGATCCTTGTGCGCTCCACTCACGGCAATAGACATTGACATAGATCCTTGTGGGCTCCACTCACGGCAATAGACATAGACATAGATCCTTGTGCGCTCCACTCACGGCAATAGACATAGACATAGATCCTTGTGGGCTCCTCTCACGGCAATAGATATAGACATAGATCCTTGTGCGCTCCACTCACGGCAATAGACATAGACATAGATCCTTGTGGGCTCCTCTCACGTCAATAGACATAGATCCTTGTGGGCTCCACTCACGGCAATAGACATAGACATAGATCCTTGTGCGCTCCACTCACGGCAATAGACATAGACATAGATCCTTGTGGGCTCCTCTCACGGCAATAGACATAGATCCTTGTGGGCTCCACTCACGGCAATAGACATAGACATAGATCCTTGTGCGCTCCACTCACGGCAATAGACATAGACATAGATCCTTGTGGGCTCCTCTCACGGCAATAGACATAGATCCTTGTGCGCTCCACTCACGGCAATAGACATAGATCCTTGTGGGCTCCACTCACGGCAATAGACATAGATCCTTGTGCGCTCCACTCACGGCAAAAATAGACATAGATCCTTGTGGGCTCCACTCACGGCAATAGACATAGATCCTTGTGGGCTCCACTCACGGCAATAGACATAGATCCTTGTGGGCTCCACCCACGGCAATAGACATATACATAGATCCTTGTGCGCTCCACTCACGGCAATAGACATAGACCCTTGTGGGCTCCACTCACGGCAATAGACATAGACATAGATCCTTGTGGGCTCCACTCACGGCAATAGACATAGACATAGATCCTTGTGCGCTCCACTCACGGCAATAGACATAGACATAGATCCTTGTGGGCTCCTCTCACGGCAATAGACATAGACATAGATCCTTGTGCGCTCCACTCACGGCAATAGACATAGACCCTTGTGGGCTCCACTCACGGCAATAGACATAGACATAGATCCTTGTGGGCTCCACTCACGGCAATAGACATAGATCCTTGTGGGCTCCACCCACGGCAATAGACATATACATAGATCCTTGTGCGCTCCACTCACGGCAATAGACATAGACCCTTGTGGGCTCCACTCACGGCAATAGACATAGACATAGATCCTTGTGGGCTCCACTCACGTCAATAAACATAGACATAGATCCTTGTGCGCTCCACTCACGGCAATAGACATAGACATAGATCCTTGTGGGCTCCTCTCACGGCAATAGACATAGACATAGATCCTTGTGCGCTCCACTCACGGCAATAGACATAGATCCTTGTGGGCTCCACTCACGGCAATAGACATAGATCCTTGTGGGCTCCACTCACGGCAATAGACATAGATCATTGTGGGCTCCACTCACGGCAATAGACATAGATCCTTGTGGGCTCCACTCACGGCAATAGACATAGATCCTTGTGGGCTCCACCCACGGCAATAGACATAAATCCTTGTGGGCTCCAGGACACAGGGTGCTGACGAGGATCCATGCCTCTTGCACTGGGAATTCCTCTCTGCCCTCCCCAGTTGTAGGACGCCTCGAAACATTCACAGTTCACGCGTTAACAACATGCAGTCCAAAACATGGCGCTAGAAAATTATGGCCTTGGATACAGTTATCGACTGTGGAGAAAGTGCGTGGACAAGGCAAATACTGTAATCAGATTAAGACACGCGGCGCTGTGCTAGGCATCACTGGTTTTTAAGTATGATGCATTGACAGAATCCAATCACGTTTGACAGGTTTTGATTCTGTCAAAAGTACACATCAACACGAGCCAATCGGTCAAATATCTTTCTGCTTAGAAATGTTCACGGAGCCACAGGCCTGAATGAATTTGTCTACTCGCTGCAAACACGATTCTGACCTCAATCAGGTTGCCAATGGTTGGATACAAGTCAACGTTCCCCGTTCTCTACAGTTGTTTCCCCCTCCCCTGCCACCAGACGCAATGTTGTTTCTAAAATCTTTGTGCATTCAACGACCAGAAACAACAATCGCCCGCGCAGAAATTCTCCTCTGCAAGAGGAATAGATCCTCATGAGTTCCCGAAATTGCGGAGCCTCATGAGGATCTATGCCATTTGCAGTTGGGCGAGGTTCAGTTGTTCTCGGCAGCGAAGTAGTTCTCTGACTGTGGCTAGCAAGTGACTGTGAGTGAGTGATAGTGAGTGATAGTGAGTGACAGTGAGTGAGTGATTGTGAGTGAGTGATTGTGAGTGATTTTGAGTGATAGTGAGTGAGTGACTGTGAGTGAGTGATAGTGAGTGAGTGATTGTGAGTGATTGTGAGTGAGTGATAGTGAGTGATTGTGAGTAAGTGATTGTGAGTGATTGATTGTGAGTGAGTGACTGTGAGTGAGTGATAGTGAGTGATTGATTGTGAGTGAGTGATTGTGAATGAGTGATAGTGAGTGAGTGATTGTGAGTGAGCGATTGTGAGTGAGTGATTGTGAGTTGTGTTGAAAGTTGTCAGTAGGCGAAACCGATTTCTGTCCGTAGTAATGGACATCTCATTTACCTCCATTCAGCCATCACACGTGGTGGCCATTCCTTCTTTCCCCTTACTCTTTTTTTATATTGTTATTAATTTCCTGAACTATAATGTTGTCTTCCAAACTTGGAAATTCTGAGAACAATCCAACGAAGAAAGAAACACGGTAAGAAAGGAAGACACAATACCCGTGGCACTGAATCACCTCTCTAAGAAAGGAAGGCACAATACGCTTGGACGAGAACTTGTTCGACCTTAATGAACTCCGTCACAAGGAGGGTGTCGAAGACATCCAGTTCGGTCAAAATCTGACCTAGGCACAACAAGAAGAGCTGAGAGCCCTAACTACGGAGTTTAAGCATCGGTTTACGCCTGACCCGGGGACAACATACACCATCCGGTATGAAGTTAATCTGACGTCAAGCGAGCCGGTTGGCAGCAAGCCGTATCGTCTGCCTTACAACACGAGGGAAGAACTGAAGAAGGTCACGAAGGAGATGCTGGATCTGGGAGTCAGCAGGGAGTCCAGGTCGACATATGCATCCCTAGTGGTCATTGTGAAGAAACCAGATGGATCCAATTGGGTGTGTGTGGACTATCGTACAGTAGGCGGACAGTATTCGACCCTGGACCATCAACCCTTAAACTATGTCAACTCTACCTATCTGATAATAATAATAATAATAATAATAATAATAATAATAATAATAATAATAATAATAATAATAATAATAATAATAATAATAATAATCTCTCTCTTGGCTTGACTTCGCGAACGAAGATTCTATAGGGCTTGCCCACGTCGTCTGCAGGCATTTTCGTGGCTGCGGAGGCCAATCCGGGACAGGCAGGTACGACCGCAGTGGCTGCAGGGGAAGGTCTGTTCAGGGTTCTGAGTTACGACAGCTCTGTTTTTTCTTCTGAGCCGCTTGTCCTTAAGGTTAGCTCTGCGAGAGTCCTCAAAGGAGACGGCTGCCTTGTGAATGGTGGAGCGCCAGGTGTCACGGTCCGCAGCAAGCGAAGACCACTGGCGGTGGTCGATTTGGCAGGCACTAAGTGACTTCTTGAGACCGTCTTTGTATCTCTTCTTTGGTGCCCCTCTGTCTCGGTGTCCAGTGGCGAGCTCGCCGAACAGAGTGATCTTGGGTAGGCGATGATCCTCCATCCTGGAGACGTGCCCCGCCCAGCGAAGCTGTGTCCGCAGCAGCAAAGCCTCGATGCTTACAGTTTCCGCCTGTTCAAGGACCTCGACGTTGGTGACATAGTCACTCCAGTGAATGCTGAGGATGGTACGCAGGCAGCGCTGGTGAAAGCGTTCGAGGAGTCGTAGTTGGCTGCGGTAGAGGGCCCAGGACTCGGAACCGTACAGCAGGGTGGTGAGGACGACAGCTCTGTACACGCTGATCTTGGTGCCTTTTTTCAGCTGTTGATTGTGCCACACCCGCTTGAATAGTCGCCCGAAAGCACTGTTCGCTTTTGCCAGCCTGTTGTCCAGCTCCTTGTCCAGCTTGGCGTCTGACGTGATGATGCAGCCAAGGTAGGTAAACTGGTGTACAGACTTCAGTTCGGACTCGCCGATGGTGATGTGGGGAGGGCGATGCTCTTCCTTGGGTGCCGGCTGATGAAGGACCTCTGTCTTTTTCAGACTGACCTCAAGTCCAAAGAGCTGGGCGGCATCTGCGAAGCAGGACGTAATGCGCTGCAAGGCTCTCTCTGTGTGTGCAACGAGGGCAGCGTCATCAGCAAAGAGCAGCTCACGAATCAGTTGGTCTAGGGTTTTCGTGTGGGCCTGCAGTCGTCTGAGGTTGAACAGGCTGCCATCGAGACGATACCTGATGTACACTGCGTCGTCGTCGTCGAGGTCCACTGTGGCCTGCTTCAACATCATGCTGAAGAAGATGGTGAAGAGGGTCGGTGCCAGCACGCAGCCTTGCTTCACGCCGTTGCGAATGGGGAATGGTTCTGAGAGGTCACTGTTTAGTCTGACCTGGCCTTGCTGGTCCTCGTGGAGCTGGACGATCATGTTGAGGAACTTTGGGGGACAGCCTAGTCGCTCCAGGATCTGCCACATACCTTGCCTGCTCACAGTGTCAAACGCTTTTGTTAGGTCGACAAACGTTACGTACAGCCCTTTGTTCTGCTCGCGGCACTTCTCCTGAAGCTGTCTCAGCACAAAGACCATGTCGGTGGTACTCCTGTTGGCTCTGAAGCCACACTGGCCCTCTGGGAGGTGGTCTTCAGCGATGGCAGGTACCAGCCGATTCAGGAGCAACCTTGCGAGAATTTTCCCGGCAATGGACAGCAGGGTAATTCCACGATAATTAGAGCAGGCAGACTTCTCTCCTTTGTTCTTGTACAGGGTGATGATGACTGCATCACGGAGATCCTTTGGTAGTGTTCCTTTTTCCCAGCAGCAGAGAAAGAGGTCGTGGAGCTTGTTGTGCAGTGCTGGGCCTCCATGTTTCCAGATCTCTGGCGGGATTCCGTCAATGCCTGCTGCTTTGCCACTCTTGAGCTGGTGGATGGCTGTGAGGGTCTCTTCGGCGGTGGGCGGTTCGTCCAATTCAACCTTTAGTGGAAGGTGTGGGATTTGGAGGATGACTGTTTCTTGAACAGTGCGCTCAGCGCCGAAGAGGTCCTGAAAGTATTCCGACCAGCGGTTCAAGATGGAGGTATTATCTGTGAGGAGTGCCTGTCCATCAGCGCTTCGCAGGGGACTTTGTACCAGGTGCCTAGGGCCATACACTGCTTTCAGTGCTTCGTAGAAGCCCCTGTAGTCACCGTTGTCAGCGCAGAGCTGGGTCCTCTGTGCGAGTCTGGACCACCACTCGTTCTGGAGCTCTCTAAGCTTGAGCTGGAGACTGCTGCAGATGAGGCGGAAGGCAGACTTCTTCACAGGGCAGGAAGGCTGGGCTAGGTGGGCCTGGTGGGCGG
>BTPG01000001.1:602500-684680 GCA_036245525.1 Semisulcospira habei | reverse complement strand
TAAGTAAAGTAAGTATGTCCATGTTTAATGCGTGTCATTTGTTGTCTTCCAAGTGCAAGAAAGGTGTCATAACTCTTGCAAACTTGTCAACAGCTGTAGCGTTGTATAAGCTGCTCCATATAATTATTCCAATACTGCCTTTGCACTGTTAGTCGTGGCAATGACTGTCTACCGCTATAGAGAGCCAAAACATTGACCCAGTGACTGCCGACAAAAATCGTACACTACCCAACTGCAAGAGACATAGATCCTCATGTGCCCCGCGGCATTCGCGGGGGCTCATGAGGATCTATGCCTCTTGCTGGACCAACATGCATCCATGTTTCCGGCTTGGATGGTGTTGGCTTGTGGTGGTTTACTGAACAAATAAACAAGATGGCTGGCCACTGGCAGGGAAGAGTTAAGTTGGTTCGGGTGAATATCACGTATTGCAGGGGCACGTTGTCAACAGTTTAAACACGAATTGTGGGAGTTTGCGCCTTATTGGGGCAGACCTGCATGTGTCCATCTGTATCCATAGAGCCAGTATCACACCACGGCCAGTCTCACACAGTTTAGTGCTGTGCCCACATATAGTCGTGCTGCCGGAAGGTGTTGATAAGCAAACACTCGCCACCTGTCTGCATGCTATTTACATTTCCAGCGAACTCGCACACCGGCAATAGGAACAGATTCTCATGGGCCCCCGTAGGCTGGACTGCGAGGTCAGAGTAGAATCTGTCTCTTGCTGAAGCATGCATATATGTGCTGTGCAGTTGGCCGAGTCGGGCCTCGGATGTTGAGCGACAGATTGTGGCCACGCGATGTAAGTCAGTGTTGTTTTGCCAGTATAACCGGCGGTCACTCTAAAGTCTGGGGATTAATAAGCAGTCAAGGCGAGTCGGTTTAAACGGATTCTGCCATTGTTTTCTCTCTAGAGCACAGATGTCAGTGAGATAATCTTGCAAGAGATACAAATCATTATGAGCCCTTGCAGCTGCACAAGTTGATGAGGATCTATTTTTCTTGCAGATGACAGAGATTTGGAACAAGTCGAGGAGCTCAGTGGGTAATATGACAGTAGGCCGCAATTACCTCAGGGAAGGAATATACCAATAGTAGTGCCTTTGTTTGTCAGGGAAGGAATATACCAATAGTAGTGCCTTTGTTTGTCAGGGAAGGAATATACCAATAGTAGTGCCTTTGTCAGGGAAGGAATATACCAATAGTAGTGCCTTTGTCAGGGAAGGAATACACCAATAGTGCCTTTGTTTGTCAGGGAAGGAATACACCAATAGTGCCTTTGTTTGTCAGGGAAGGAATACACCAATAGTGCCTTTGTTTGTCAGGGAAGGAATACACCAATAGTAGTGCCTTTGTTTGTCAGGGAAGGAATACACCAATAGTAGTGCCTTTGTTTGTCAGGCATTTCATTTACCCTCGCAATTTCTCCTGCACAGCATAGTGACGTATTGTTGGCCGCTTATTGTTTACAACTCTTTAAAAGTTAATGTCTGCTCCGGGATCCCAACAATAAGGTTAATGTCTGCTCCGGGATCCCAACAATAAGGTTAATGTCTGCTCCGGGATCCCAACAATAAGGTTAATGTCTGCTCCGGGATCCCAACAATAAAATTAATGTCTGCTCCGGGATCCCAACAATAAGGTTAATGTCTGCTCCGGGATCCCAACAATAAGGTTAATGTCTGCTCCGGGATCCCAACAATAAGGTTAATGTCTGCTCCGGGATCCCAACAATAAGGTTAATGTCTGCTCCGGGATCCCAACAATAAGGTTAATGTCTGCTCCGGGATCCCAACAATAAGGTTAATGTCTGCTCCGGGATCCCAACAATAAGGTTAATGTCTGCTCCGGGATCCCAACAATAAGGTTAATGTCTGCTCCGGGATCCCAACAATAAGGTTAATGTCTGCTCCGGGATCCCAACAATAAGGTTAATGTCTGCTCCGGGATCCCAACAATAAGGTTAATGTCTGCTCCGGGATCCCAACAATATGGGGCCAACAATGTCTAACTTTGTTGAGCAGAAGAAATTGCGAACGTCTGTTTCAGTCAGTGCCCGGTGACACAGACGGCGGACAACCGTCGTTAATCCCACACCAACACCAACACCAACACCAACACCACCAACACCAACATCCTAGCTGCCCCAGCAACAGGGATTCAAAGCCGCGTCAAGGCATAGATCCTATTGAGCACCAGCAATTGCGGGGACTGATGATGATATGTACCTCTTGCAGGTGGGTGTTTTTCAGATTTTGTCGGTACTGACGGGGTTAAACGAGCCTTGGCTGACATCGACACGACGCCTAACACAGTAAGCAAAGGTCCTGTGGCAGACATCGGACACAACGCCTAACACAGTAAGCAAAGGCCCTGTGGCAGACATCGGACATGACGCCTAGCACAGTAAGCAAACGTCCTCTGGCAGACATAGGATGCAGGGGGCCCTGGCACGACTGTGGATTACACTAAATCGGTTGTGGGCAGGCCGCCCAGTGCGGATGACGTCGGCCCGAGGGTCCTTAGCTAAGTGGGACTCACAGTCACGTGACACGCCGGTTAGCTATCCCCCTCTAGGGCCACACAGTCACGTGACACGCCGGCTAGCTATCCCGCTCTAGGGCCACACAGTCACGTGACACGCCGGCTAGCTATCCCGCTCTAGGGCCACACAGTCACGTGACACGCCGCCTTGCCATCCCGCTCCATCTTAAAACAACCACGTGACACAGCAGTGCTCTCATATGACGTGACAGCTTCAGCCAAACAACATGTGTGTGCTAGTCCGTGATTTTGGAACATATGTATTTATTGCTGTAGGGTCTAAAATCACGGACAAGCAAACAGTTTTCCACATGGGCCCTTTGCGTGGAGCGTTATTTCCCCTGGCGGTGTCCAACAATTAAAAGATGACCTGTAAACAGGGGTACGGAAATACTTGTAGAAACAGGGATACGGCTTTCGTTTGTGGTTGTGAATAACAATAATGATGATAATACCAATAATAACGATAATAATAATAATAATAATAATAATAATAATAACAACAATAATAATAACTATAATAACAATAATAATAGAAGAAGAAGAAGAATAGTACTACAACTACTGTTACTACTAATCATAACTGATAATACATGTAATAATAATGTTTGTCAAATGACCTGTGTGTTCCGCCCTTATCCCGCCCGCTCCCTCTAATTTTCTTCTCTTCCTTACTCTCTCTATTACCCCGTCCTTGTAATCTTTGTTTGCGCCTCCGTGATGATAAAATTCGCAAGCTCCAGTCCCCCCCCCCCTCCCCGGCCCTCCATTCCCCCCCCCCCCCCCTCACCCCTCCAACCACCGTTCATATCAAAGGAACATCGCAGTATCGGCGTCTCCACACTACAGTTGAAACCAGCGCGTAGTTTGTGGCGCGTGCTGCGGCGAGGGACTGTCTGTAGCACGTGCCACGCGGTCCGCTCGCGCCGCCTGCCCAGTGAGTGTGGCTGGCTATAGGCTGCCCAGTGCGTGTGGCTATAGGAGAAGCGTGGTCAGACTTGAGCGCGGCCAGTCACAAGTTAACTTACAGCGCCGTCAGGTTCTCTGGTACCTCCTGCGGCAGAGGACACGGCACTGGGAACTGTGAGATCCCAAAGGTCGGTTCGTTCAACAGTTGCCTGAGTGAGTTTAAAGCCTGCGCCGGCGAGCTGCTACACATGGTGATTCGCGATACTTCAAGCTTGCACGTGCTGCCATGCGAGGTGCTTCAAGTTGGTGATGTTCAGTGCAACACTTCCTTAGTAGCTTGCGCAGGATTTAAGTTCACTCATGCAAGTGACCCACTGAGGCCGAAGAGAAAGTTAAGCCTTTTGCCTGTGGGTAGCGGTTATGTCGCGATGACTCCTGCGGACAAAACCACTACCGACAGTCACAGGGTTAAAGCTTGCATGGCGAGGAGAGGAACGTGCAACTGGGCGGACAGTTAGACAAACGTGACGTATTGTATTGCAGCAGCAGACAACAAAACGCCGGCGTTGTGAAACCACTATACCGCGTCGGTTTCAGCAAAAGCCACAGGACGATACGATACGACAGGTCACTGATCGACGGCCATTTCACTACACGTCTGTTCCCCTCTGACCGAGGACGTGCGCGGATTGTCATCACAGAGCGGAAGGCCGAATATCCCGCGGTCAGTTGACACCGAGGACAAAGCCAGGATTGGCCGCCAAGTGGCAGACGCACCAGGCACGGGCTAATCACTTTCTGATTGCACTCGCACATCCATGTCGCTCCACTGCAACAATCATAGATCCTCATCACCATCCAGGGTTCATGAAAATCTATGCCTCTTGAGGATAAAATAAGCTGCATCTAGTCCTGAGCTTGAGTCGTGATAATTCAGGTTACAGTGCGACCGATTATCTGTTGTAGCCGCCGACAGTGAGCGGCGCGAGGACGGCTAGAGGTGCCCGTGTGGCGTTGTGTCGTGCGTTGATAAAAGCAGAGTCTCTCCAGGCGGCAAACTAGCGTGGACACCGGGCGTGGAACGAGCACTGTGTTTGGGCCGTCTTCTGGAGAAGTTGGGATGGTCACTGGACGCTGCACGGTCAATGAGTGACGACACTCGCACGACAAGCATGTCTAGTGACGCAGCTCATGTCTAGTGACGCAGCTCATGTATAGTGACGCAGCTCATGTCTAGTAACGCAGCTCATGTCTAGTGACGCAGCTCACGTCTAGTGACGCAGCTGCGGAAAGTCTGGTGTACGTCGTGCCGGAAACAAGTAGTTGACAGTCCTCCCGTGGACAGCAGGCAACTCCAGGGGTTCAGCATCTGACAGTGTGACGTCACTACTGGAGCTGGAGCACGTCTTGTTACACTGTTATCGATCACATTCCACACAGCGTGAGATGGCCTTAGTCGCCTGCTCGGCGTTAAACCCAAATAACTAACATTTCAATACAGTCATGTCTGGCTATCAAGCGGAGAATGTTTTTAAGGAGTGTTTGTGTTTGTTAACGTGAGACTGACACGCTGTGCCGGTTGAGTGCCGTGTTTAACAGTCATGAGCGGATATTACAGCCAGACTTTGTCGTGAACCTCGGACGGAAGAAGACTAGAGACTACGGATCAGCCACGAATAACTGATACGGTATTAGTGGCAACAGTATATCGTGAAGAACTGTGACAGTTTGCCTGTGTATCGGATATCCTATTGTGAAGAACTGTGACAGTTTGCCTGTATAGCGGACATCCTACTGTGAAGAACTGTGACAGTTTGCCTGTATAGCGGACATCCTATTGTGAAGAACTGTGACAGTTTGCCTGTATAGCGGACATCCTATTGTGAAGAACTGTGACAGTTTGCCTGTATAGCGGACATCCTATTGTGAAGAACTGTGACAGTTTGCCTGTATAGCGGACATCCTATTGTGAAGAACTGTGACAGTTTGCCTGTATAGCGGACATACTATTGTGAAGAACTGTGACAGTTTACCTGTATAGCGGACATCCTCTTGTGAAGAACTGTGACAGTTTGCCTGTGCAGCGGACATCCTATTGTGAAGAACTGTGACAGTTTGCCTGTATAGCGGACATCCTATTGTGAAGAACTGTGACAGTTTGCCTGTATAGCTGACATCCTATTGTGAAGAACTGTGACAGTTTGCCTGTATAGCGGACATCCTATTGTGAAGAACTGTGACAGTTTGCCTGTATAGCGGACATCCTACAGTAACAAGGGGTTAGGAGAATAGAGCGGAAAGAAGCCACGCGTGACGCCTGTTTGTATAGACACCCTGTGTCATACACAATGACTTCATACAGAATACAGAATTACTTCATACACAACAACATCTGCGTTGTACATGTTCGGTTTCAGATAACTGAATGGCAAAAGTTTGAATAAAAGACTGACATTTCTTTTTAGAGAAACCAGCGTGTTGGAGATACCAGTTAAGCCATGTTCATGGCGACAATATAGGACGTCTATTTTCCTGCCCTCATCTTTGCTTCTCATCCTGTGAACTCGCGACTGACACAGGTCTTTGTGGACTCGCGACTGACACAGGTCTTTGTGGACTCGCGACTGACACAGGTCTTTGTGGACTCACGACTGACACAGGTCCTTGTGGACTCACGACTGACACAGCTCTTTGTGGAGTCACGACTGACACAGGTCCTTGTGGCCTCGCGACTGACACAGGTCTTTGTGGATTCGCGACTGACACAGCCGGGTCTTTGTGGACTCGCGACTGACACAGGTCTTTGTGGACTCATCCACGGTGACGGAGCTCGCAACACAGGACTGTCACTGGATATTGTAGGATCACCCGCGGTCAGGGTGTACACACGACTGACACAGGACTGAGACTGGTCCTCTGGGCCACAGGCGCATCCACGTCGGAGAGCCACGCCGGACACTAGAGAAACCAGGGCGGTGGCATGGACAACACAAAGATCATCACAACAGGTATGTATGTGTGTGTGTGTGTGTGTGTGTGTGTGTGTGTGTGTGTGTGTGTGTGTGTTTGTGTGTGTGTGTGTGTGTGTGTGTGTGTGTGTGTGGTTTGTGTGCATGTTTGTCAGTTTGCACACGAGAATACGCATGCACGCACACGAGTACGTGCTTGACAGGAACTGAATGTTTTGTGTCCCGAAATACAGCAGTCAAGGCGAGCGTGAGCTAAGAGATGGATGATGTAGCATTTCATTTATCAACTTATTGTTTTCGCGTTGCCACAAGACATGCAAAGGGGGACAACAAGACATACAAAGGGGGACAATTCATTTCCCTTATGTCACTCATTTAACTCATTTCAACACACTGCATCTTTTAACTCATTTCAACACACTGCATCTTTTAACTCATTTCAACACACTGCATCATTTAACTCATTTCAACACACTGCATCATTTAACTCATTTCAACACACTGCATCTTTTAACTCATTTCAACACACTGCATCTTTTAACTCATTTCAACACACTGCATCATTTAACTCATTTCAACACACTGCATCTTTTAACTCATTTCAACACACTGCCGCATTTCTCAAAGGTTGGAGGTGTCATCTAACGACTGTGTGAAAGTTGCAGGAAATAGAGCGACCACGTTAATCCAAGGGTAGTGCCAGATTAGCTTAGCGCCTGACATCGCCAAGCTAATGTGGCACTACTCTTGAATTACCATGCTGGATTCTAATCATGCTGTAGGGCTAACGGAGATAAGGTCAGACAAGGCTCGTCTTTCCACTACACCACATAGCAGTTGTCGGGGATGGGTCACACATGATAGTTTTAGGGCAGTGCCCTCCGTGTATGTCTGCAAAGAAGTACTCACCAGCAGCATTCCGTAGCCTTACCGTGATAGTTTAGCCAAGCGTCAGATTATCTTGGCACCTTCTCAAGATCCATCGAGCACTACCACTGAACTGTCCTTGAAAGTCACGGTCGACCCTTCTCCAGATGAAATGTTTAAGGTACTGCTTGATTAGGCGGTCACAGGCGCCAGGCTGGTCCGCAAACACTACCGTGAGCTGTCAGTAAATCTATTCCACAGCAATGGATCTGATGCACGTTAATTATTAATAAGTAAAACATCATTAATTATTAATAAGTAAAACATCTTCCCGCGTCGTGCCTGCCTGCGTGTACCATGAAGTACAGCAATAAACAAGAGGACTCCTCACAGAAGTACAGCAATATACAAGAGGACTCCTCACAGAAGCATAGCAATAAACAAGAGGACTCTTCACAGAAGTACAGCAATATACAAGAGGACTCCTCACATAAACACAGCAGTATACAAGAGGACTCCTCACAGAAGCACAGCAATAAACAGAACAGATCACAACAGAACAGAACAAGAACAGAACAACATATATCGTCGAGGGGCCAAAGGACACAAAGGGATCGGACTTAACTATCATGTACATTACTTTTTATCATTCGTTAAACTCGTTCAGTCCACACGGAAATTTGCACTTTTCTGTCGGCAGTAGTCAGTTCATTGGTGTTCATCGCGTGGCGTCTGTGTTCGTGGAGTCCCGTCCGTATTATTCCTGTGACCGCCGGTGAATGTTGCGTGGTCCGAGGTTCCGTCCCGTCTTGTAGCGTCTCCGACGGTCCGGGGCGTGAAAAAGAAGAGAGAGGGGGAAACGCAGTATCAATGCTGTATGGTCGTTACGTTTCTCTCCTTTATGGAGAAGCAGTCAAACACAAACTTTGCTAGAGTGCATTGTGCATCCTCCCTGACTAGTAGTTGGCTTGGCTTATGGCAGTCTGTACTTGAAGCTAGCTGAGTTTTGAGCTGATTATATAAGCTACAATCGTCTAGCATGTGAATTTCGTCCTCTACTACTCCACACGCGCGACGTGACATAGTCCCGGGGTGTGTTTGTATACCTGCCTCTTTCTAACTGCTCTTCTAGTTTTCTATGGAGGGCTGTCCTTTTAAGTGAAGTTCCCCTAAATGTACACTGGTTATCCCACACGTGGCGAACGCCCAGTCAGCAGAGAATTTGACTTGTGAAAGCGACCCACGGGGCGGTGGTCTCGAGTTGTTCGTGATACGCCTGTTTGAGGTAGGAGGTGCTGTCAGAGTTTAGCATTTGAAGCCAAAAACCTATCACTTGGACCGATACTCTGATGCTCACAGGGAACTGCCCGATCTCAGCTAGGGCCGGAATATTCGTAGCTTTTTGTGGATGCCTAAGATAGACTTAGCAAATTTCAGTTGAATGCACTCGTGAGGCATTTGCCCTTTCATGCAGTCACTGAAGAGGTGACTCAGGTCACTGTCAATACTATTTGCCTTTAGTGTGAAAGGGAACCATTCTTCTGATGCGTATGTTGCGACAGGGACCACTAGAGAGTCAAACAGTTGCATGATCGTTTTAGTATAATAGGTGTTGTTTGTATAGTGAGCGTTATAGGGTATGAGCGGCTTTGCTGGCTTGTCTCCCTAGGTGGTCTTGTGCTGATGTAAAGCTGCCTGTGTTATTGAACATTACCCCTAGGTACTTGTATGTATCCACTGTTTATATTAAATCGTTTCCATACCTAAATACGGTCAGTACTTTTGGTGCTGCGCGTGCTTTGTTTTGTTTTTATTGACAGTCAGGTCCCAGTCTTCACAGTATTTATGTAGTTTATTTAATTTATTCTGGAGGCCAGCTTTTGTAGTGGACAGAACCGCTAGATCGTCTGCGTACAGTAAGCACGGTATTTTAGTACCTGTCGTGTTGTTATCGATTGGGAAGTCTTCATCCTTTAAGCAATTTAGGAGGTCGTTGATGAATATATTGAACAGAGTAGGGCTTAGATTATTTCCTTGTTGCACCCTCTTTTTTAAAAGGTATGTCTTGTGTGTACCCGCCGAGTACTTTCGTGCACACAGTTTACTGACTATACATGTTTCTGATTACGTTGTAGCAGAGCCCGCCAATGCCTAGGTCTAGGAGTTTTAATATCATAGCGTCATGCCACACGACTGTCGAAATATTTTTGCATATCCACAAAGCAGCAGTACAGACTGCCGTTGGGGACTTTAGGTATTTGTCGAGTATGTGCCGTTTGAGTACAAATATTTGGTCTGTGGTCATTGGCGTTTTTCTGAATCCCGCCTGTTATGTGGCGTAAAGTTTGTTTTGTTCAAGGTAGTTGGCTATTCTCTCGTCGGAATACCTGACCTGGCAAAACAGCTTACTAAGTGCGCTTGTGAGAGTTATGCCTCGGCAGTTATTTGGGTCAGTCGCGTCTCCCCCTTTATGGAGTGGGATACTGACCCCTGTTTTCCGCGAGGGCGGGTAGTGCCCCGAGGTTAGGATAGCGTTGAAGCAAGCTCGAGGCTGTTGATAGTGTAGGGCAGGCTGGTTTTCATCATTTCGTTGGAGATGCCGTCCTTGCCTCCTGCCTTTTTCATTTTTAAATGTTTGACAGCTGCTTCTATTTCTTTGTTGGTGATTAGGAAATCTAAGCTATTGAAACATGTTTTTTTCTCTTTGAGCTCCAGTTTGGCTTCTACCTCTCGTTTTCTCTCCTCTTTAACGTCAAGTTGACCTCTCTAGCTACTATGTTCTCTAGGTGGCTTAGCCATGTTGCAGCTCTAACTGTCGTTTTCCCTGCACCTACTGGGATATATACATTGTTTAGTTCTCTTACTGCTGTCCAGATTGCATTTGGGTCTTTTTCTATTGCTTCGTTAAGGCTATTCACTAGTTTTCTTTTGTACTCGGTTTTTGTCTTTTTGCTGAATTTATTATAGGTTTTCATCTTACTGAAATATTTGGATTTTAGTTCGGAGTTGCCTGGATTTAGTATTGCGTTGAGCAGAGTTTTCAGGTCCTTTGTCATTTCTATGCAGCCGTGACTGAACCATTTCTTTGTTGTCTTCTTCAAGAGGACTCCCGACACGCGCCGGCAGACGTACTGATATTGACCTGTCACAACAACTGCAGTAGACACAAGCGCTGCTGACAAGCGCCACAGCAAAGTGACATGTATGCCGTGCCAGTATTGTAGCTATGTATACATGCCGTGCCGGTATTGTAGCTATGTATACATGCCGTGCCAGTATTGTAGCTATGTATACATGCCGTGCCAGTATTGTAGCTATGTATACATGCCGTGCCAGTATTGTAGCTATGTATACATGCCGTGCCGGTATTGTAGCAATGAATACATGCCGTGCCAGTATTGTAGCAATGAATACATGCCGTGCCAGTATTGTAGCAATGAATACATGCCGTGCCAGTATTGTAGCAATGAATACATGCCGTGCCGGTATTGTAGCAATGTATACATGCCGTGCCAGTATTGTAGCTATGTATACATGCCGTGCCGGTATTGTAGCAATGTATACCAGTATTGTAGCTATGTATACATGCCGTGCCGGTATTGTAGCAATGTATACATGCCGTGCCGGTATTGTAGCTATGTATACATGCCGTGCCAGTATTGTAGCTATGAATACATGCCGTGCCAGTATTGTAGCTATGAATACATGCCGTGCCAGTATTGTAGCTATGAATACATGCCGTGCCGGTATTGTAGCAATGAATACATGCCGTGCCGGTATTGTAGCAATGTATACATGCCGTGCCAGTATTGTAGCTATGAATACATGCCGTGCCAGTATTGTAGCTATGAATACATGCCAGCAATGTATACGTGCCGTGCCAGTATTGTAGCTATGAATACATGCCAGCAATGTATACGTGCCGTGCCAGTATTGTAGCTATGAATACATGCCGTGCCAGTATTGTAGCTATGAATACATGCCAGCAATGTATACGTGCCGTGCCAGTATTGTAGCTATGAATACATGCCGTGCCAGTATTGTAGCTATGATGCCAGCAATGTATACGTGCCGTGCCAGTATTGTAGCTATGATGCCAGCAATGTATACGTGCCGTGCCAGTATTGTAGCTATGATGCCAGCAATGTATACGTGCCGTGCCAGTATTGTAGCTATGATGCCAGCAATGTATACGTGCCGTGCCAGTATTGTAGCTATGATGCCAGCAATGTATACGTGCCGTGCCAGTATTGTAGCTATGATGCCAGCAATGTATACGTGCCGTGCCAGTATTGTAGCTATGATGCCAGCAATGTATACGTGCCGTGCCAGTATTGTAGCTATGATGCCAGCAATGTATACGTGCCGTGCCAGTATTGTAGCTATGATGCCAGCAATGTATACGTGCCGTGCCAGTATTGTAGCTATGATGCCAGCAATGTATACGTGCCGTGCCAGTATTGTAGCTATGATGCCAGCAATGTATACGTGCCGTGCCAGTATTGTAGCTATGATGCCAGCAATGTATACGTGCCGTGCCAGTATTGTAGCTATGATGCCAGCAATGTTTACGTGCCGTGCCAGTATTGTAGCTATGATGCCAGCAATGTATACGTGCCGTGCCAGTATTGTAGCTATGATGCCAGCAATGTATACGTGCCGTGCCAGTATTGTAGCTATGATGCCAGCAATGTATACGTGCCGTGCCAGTATTGTAGCTATGATGCCAGCAATGTTTACGTGCCGTGCCAGTATTGTAGCTATGATGCCAGCAATGTATACGTGCCGTGCCAGTATTGTAGCTATGATGCCAGCAATGTATACGTGCCGTGCCAGTATTGTAGCTATGAGCAATGTATACGTGCCGTGCCAGTATTGTAGCTATGAGCAATGTTTACGTCAGTCGGATTGTCTGTAACCCCTTTGCTGCCAATGATGTGAAGACCACCCAAATGCAAGAGGTATAGATCCCCATGAGCCCCCGCAGTTGCACCAGTACAGTACCGCAGTTGCGGGGGCTCATGAGGATCTGTACCTCTTGTGGAAACCACTTTGTATCCGTGTTTCTATGACAGTTGGGGGTCATTGTCTCTGAATGTATAATGAGAACCAGAAACATCGTGCCCTGGCAGTAAGGGGCTTACAGCAGGGCAGACCACAGGGCAGTGAGGGGTTTACAGCAGGGCAGACCACAGGGCAGTGAGGGCCTAGGGGATTACAGCAGGGCAAACCACAGGGCAGTGAGGGGCTTACAGCAGGGCAGACCACAGGGCAGTGAGGGGCTTACAGCAGGGCAGACCACAAGGCAGTGAGAGGCTTACAGCAGGGCATACCACAGGGATATGAGGGGCTTACAGCAGGGCAGACCACAGGGCAGTGAGGGGCTTACAGCTGGGCAGACCACAGCGCAGTGAGGGGCTTACAGCAGGGCAGACCACAAGGCAGTGAGAGGCTTACAGCATGGCATACCACATGGATGTGAGGGGCTTACAGCAGGGCAGACCACAGGGCAGCGAGGGGCTTACAGCAGGGCAGACCACAGGGCAGTGAGGGGCTTACAGCAGGGCAGACCACAGGGCAGTGAGGGGCTTACAGCAGGGCAGACCACAGGGATGTGAGGGGATTACAGCAGGGCAGACCACAGGGCAGTGAGGGGATTACTGCAGGGCAGACCACAGGGCAGTGAGGGGCTTACAGATGGGCAGACCACAGGGCAGTGAGGGGCTTACAGATGGGCAGACCACAGGGCAGTGAGGGGCTTACAGCAGGGCATACCACAGGGATATGAGGGGCTTACAGCTGGGCAGACCACAGGGCAGTGAGGGGCTTACAGCAGGGCAGACCACAGGGATTTGAGGGGCTTACAGCAGGGCATACCACAGGGATATGAGGGGCTTACAGCTGGGCAGACCACAGGGCAGTGAGGGGCTTACAGCAGGGCAGACCACAGGGATTTGAGGGGCTTACTGCAGGGCAGACCACAGGGCAGTGATCGGCTTACAGCACGGCAGACCACAGGGCAGTGAGGGGCTTACAGCAGGGCAGACCACAGGGCAGTGAGGGGCTTACAGCAGGGCAGACCACAGGGCAGTAAGACAGCAGGGCAGTGAGGGGCTTACAGCAGGGCAGACTACGTCGGATTACGGACTAACCACATGACATTTGTGTTCAGCGATTTAAGCACCAGCACATTAACTCTTTCACTCCTAGGCCGCACAGCCCAAAGTTTAAAAGTGTCTTTTCGCAACTATGTAGCAGTTGCAGGAGATGGGTCGACACCATGATAATTTAATAATAGAGCCAAATTAGCTCGGCGCCATCAGGCGCCAAGCTAATCTGGCACTACCCTTGAATTTGTATGGTCGATACATCTGCTGTAGTGCGTCGGGGCTTACTGTGTTAAATAGATTATTGTAGTCCGTATTGCCCGTAGTTATTGCTTATAATAGAATATTGTAGTCCGTATTGCCCGTAGTTATTGCTAATAATAAAGTATTGTTGTCCGTATTGCCCGTAGTTATTGCAGAGTATTGTAGTCCTTATTGCCCGTAGTTATTGCTTATAATATTGTAGTCCGTATTGCCGGTACTGAGTTATTGCTTATAATAGAGTATTGTAGTCCGTATTGCCCGTAGTTATTGCTTATAATAGAGTATTGTAGTCCGTATTGCCGGTAGTTATTGCTAATAATAAAGTATTGTTGTCCGTATTGCCCGTAGTTATTGCTTATAATAGAGTATTGTAGTCCCTATTGCCCGTAGTTATTGCTTATAATAGAGTATTGTAGTCCCTATTGCCCGTAGTTATTGCTTATAATAGAGACTGTAGGAGTTGTCATGCTGACAGTTACATTGTCAAGTTTTCAGATGACAGCGCCTTACTTTCCCTTCAGCAAGGGTCATCCGATCAACACGGACCCTCATTGACTGACTTTGTTCAATGGTGCGATGACTCGTTTCTAGAGCTTAACGTGGGTAAGACATGTGACATTATTGTTGATTTTAGAATGAACAAGCAGGATCACAGTAAGACTATTATGCATGATAAGGAAGTTGTCATTGTCCAGAAGTATAAATACTTAGGCACCATCTTCGATGATAAACTGAATTGGGATGACAATACTGAAACTATTGTGAAGAAAGGCCATCAGAGATTGTATTTTCTAAGAAAGCTGAACTCTTTCTCTGTGACAGGACCATTTTAACTTTGTTTTACAAATCTTTCTTAGAAAGCGTCCTGACTTTTTCGTTCATTAGCTGGTTCCCAAATCTTAGTGTTAAAAACAGAAACGGTCTTCATAGAATTGTTCATCTCAGTTCAAAGATCATGGGGGAAGAACAAAGAAGTTTAGCCGTGTTCTGCGATCGTCAGATTGTAAGAAAAGCTACTTCCATCATGGCTAGTGATGCACACGTGATGAAAGACCTATTTGAATTGCTCCCGTCTGGCCGCCGATACAGACAACCATCATGTAAAACCAACCGCAGGAAACTGTCCTTCATCCCTGTTGACGTCCGACTCTTAAATATTTTGTAAATCTACACAACTGTTAAAAGTGTGTATGCGTACTTGTGTGTGTGTGTGTGTGTGTGTGTGTGTGTGTGTGTGTGTGTGTGTGTGTGTGTGTGTGTGTGTGTGTGTGTGTGTGTTTATACAGCTGTTTCATCGCGTGGGTATCGCTGGCCTGGATGGACAGTTGTAGAGGGTGTAAGTGGAAAGTAAGACGTTAATGTGTTCGCTGATAATGTCGTTAATAATGCTCTTTAAGTTCTAAATAATCATTTAGTAATTGTATTAGTTTAGAGTTTTAATATGTCTTAATATTAGCATTATAAGTATTACAGATTTAGTATATTAATATCCGGTACAAATGAGATATCAGAATGTCCTGATATTAATCGTAGTTATTTCAGAATATTGTAGTCCCTATTGCCCGTAGTTATTGCAAAGTATTGTAGTCCCTAATGCCCGTAGTTATTGCACAGTATTGTAGTCCCTATTGCCCGTAGTTATTGCAGAGTATTATAGTCCCTAGTGCCCGTAGTTATTGCAGAGTATTGTAGTCCGTATTGCCCGTAGTTAGTGCAGAGTATTGTAGTCCCTATTGCCCGTCGTTATTGCAGAGTATTGTAGTCCCTATTGCCCGTCGTCATTGCAGAGTATTGTAGTCCCTATTGCCCGTGGTTATTGCAGAGTATTGTAGTCCCTATTGTCCGTCGTTATTGCAGAATATTGTAGTCCCTATTGCCCGTAGTTATTACTTATCAGCAGATTCTAAAGGACGATTCCTAGAGGGTCACGTTTTGTCCTTCGTTGATGACCAGAGATACTAGCTATGTGGAAACACCCTTTCTCTAATGTGATTGGACAACGGTGTCCGCGTGCAATCAGCGTCTGACAGCAACATCCCGCGTGTTAATCAGACTGACAGATTTAGCAGGGCCGACAACCTGCAATCAGCATGCAGCAATTATCGCGCGAGAGCGCGAGGTTTCCAGATAAATGATTGACGCCAATTGTCGTCCGCTGCATCAGCCTCGCTTTCATCTCGCCGCGTGGCATCATCATTGCCAACTACAGCAATCACGATCACGAGTGGCTGTCACTGCGTAAGGGGTGCCGCTGACAAGAGTTGTTTGTTACTGTCTCACGGAGTGATCTGGACAAGCAAATATCCAGCGTTCAACACCCGCAAATACCCAGCGTTCAACACTCGCAATTTCATTCTTAATCTGTGTGCTGGTCTGTGATTTTGGAGCCTACGGCTTGAAGCAGTAAGTTCGAAATGACAGAACAGCACATTCGTAATTCTAGGACTGTTGAGCACTTCCTTGTCCGTCAAGGCGGGCGTATGTGATGTGTGGGGGGCGTGACACTATTGGGCGTGTGTGACGTGTGGGGGGCGTGACACTATTGGGCGTGTGTGAAGTAATAATACCGTTATTATATAGGCGCTTTTTCTCAATTTTGGGGAAATCGACTCAAAGCGCCGCGCCTGAAACCCAACACACACTCACGAAACGGACACGGATTTACGCCATTTAAGACAAACACAGTACAAACACAGTACAAGACAAACGAAGGGCCAGTCAGCTACTGAAATTACAGAGATTTTTGATCGCTTGTATTTGAGATTTGTAAAGTGGCCTGAGACCGGTACCAAGTGTGGGGGTGGTGGGGGTGGGGGGGGGGTGGAAGAACCGAGTACCCGAGAAAGAACCCCGACGGTCCGCCCGAATTAACGGTGACACTTACCAGAGGAGAAAAGTCCAACGCCGGAACCCGGTATCGAACCTCACACCCTTGGCATTGGTGGCAGGCGCCTTAACCACTGCGCCACGGACCGCCCCGTGAAGTGTAGGGGGCGTGACACTATTGGGCGTGTGTGACGTGTGGGGGGCGTGACACTATTGGGCGTGTGTGACGTGTGGGGGGCGTGACACTATTGGGCGTGTGTGACGTGTGGGGGACGTGACACTATTGGGCGTGTGTGACGTGTGGGGGGCGTGACACTATTGGGCGTGTGTGACGTGGAGGGGGGGGTGACACTATTGGGCATGTGTGAAGTGTGGGGGGCGTGACACTATTTGGCATGTGTGACGTGTGGGGGGCGTGACACTATTGAGCATGTGTGACGTGGGGGGAGGGGGCGTGGCACTATTGGGCATGTGTGAAGTGTGGGGGGCGTGACACTATTGGGCATGTGTGACGTGTGTGGGGGCGTGACACTATTGGGCGTGTGTGGAGTGTGGGGGGCGTGACACTATTGGGCGTGTGTAAAGTGTATGGGGGTGACACTATTAGGCGCATGTGACGTTTGTGGGACGTGACACTATTGGGCGCGTGTGACGTGTATGGGGGCGTGACACTATTCGGCGCGTGTGACGTTTATGGGGGCGTGACCCTATTGGGCGTGTGTGACGTGTGTGGGGGCATGACCCTATTGAGCGTGTGTGTCGTGTGTGGGGGCGTGACACTATTCGGCGCGTGTGACGTGTATGGGGGCGTGACCCTATTGGGCGTGTGTGACGTGCATGGGGGCATGACCCTATTGAGCGTGTGTGTCGTGTGTGGGGCGTGACCCTATTGGGCGTGTGACGTGTGTGGGGCGTGACACTATTGGGCGTGTGTGAAGTGTGTGTGTGTGTGAGGGGGGAGGGGCGTGACACTATTGGGCGTGCGTGACGTGTATGGGGGCGTGACACTCCCTTGGCCGTCTTGGAGACACGAACATGAACTACACTAATCTTAGACTGACCTTTTTTTTTTGTTTTGTAAAAAATGTCTGTACATCGCACACCACTATGTGATGGCTTGATGTGACCAGCCGTATACCCTTATGACATTTCACAAATCAGTCACGTTTTGTGTTTGTTGTCTGAGGTGTATTTCGGGCATGTTTAAGCATTTATTGGCTAAGGGCTGCCTTCATCAGCATGCTGACCCTTTTGTTTTTGTTGAGTAAACCTTTGTTAGGTTTTTATGGTATTTTGTTTTTGATTCATACTGTATTGTTCAAGTAGTTTTTGGTACATTCTGTATTGTTCAAGTAGTTGATGTATTCTCGTTGCCGTCACTGCCAATTGAAAGGGCTAGTGGCGAGTAGAAGATAATGTCGTCAATCGGGGCTCAACCACTGCTAATTGTATGAGCTAGTGGAGCGTAGATGGTTGTAGTTCAGTTTTGTTTCCTCCACTGTCAATTGGTAGGGCTAGTGGGGCGTAGATGGTTGTAGTTCAGTTTTGTTTCCTCCACTGCCAACTGGTAGGGCTAGTGGGGCGTAGAAGAGCTGCTCTGTCGTGGCGTTTCCACTGCTACTTGTGAGAGCTAGTAGAGCGTGCGGTTGTTGCGTTTTGGTCAGTTCTTTCTCTTTCCCGCAATGCTGGAGGACGCTGCTCGAACATGGCCTGCTGGCTCGGTTGCGTTTTTGGTAAAAAATGTCTGTACATCGCACACCACTATGTGATGGCTTGATGTGACCAGACCAACGGCTGGTCACATCAAGCCATCTCATAGTGGTGTGCGATGTACAGACACTTTTTACCAAAAATTAACCACAGAGTTTACACTAGCTTAACAACGATTAACCACAGAGTTTACACTAGCTTAACAACGATTAACCACAGAGTTTACACTAGCTTAACAACGATTAACCACAGAGTTTACACTAGCTTAACAACGATTAACCACAGAGTTTACACTAGCTTAACAACGATTAAACACAGAGTTTACACTAGCTTAACAACGATTAACCACAGAGTTTACACTAGCTTAACAACGATTAACCACACACTAGCTGGCAATGGCGGGGTAATAGAGGCTCAGGTTTCGCAACAAAATATTCAAGTGGCCTTTGTGTTGTAAATGTGACGTCACACTTTACAGCTGCACGTCAAATTTACAGTTTTCCAGACGAACATATCATGCAGCGTCTCCCTGGAAAGGCTTTGACGAGGCCAATTCGGATCTACGTGTGTACTGTTTTGGGTGTGATGTGTGTCACATGGTACGTGTGTACTGTGTTGGGTGTGATGTGTATCACGTGGTACGTGTTTACTGTGTTGTGTGTGACGTGTGTCACCTGCTATGTGTGTACTGTGTTGTTGGGTGTGATGTGTGTCACCTGCTACGTGTGTACTGTGTTGGGTGTGATGTGTGTCACCTGGTACGCATGGTCGTGGTACCAGCAGCTGTTTCACCTTTATTGCAAAAATGTGGGGCACACTTCAAACCTGTATATTTAGATTTCTGTCCACAAGATCTTTCAAATGAGATACAACATGATATGGTTATATTGCAAACTGGCCATTTTGTTTTGGTTTACCTTACACGCCAGGTGAAACAGCAGCAGGTAACACGACCACAGCAGGTGACACATATCATACCGAATACACTTGAAACCCATGTATTGGAATTTGCCGTGTCGAGATCTTTCATGTTATGTTTTATCTTCAAAACTGGATTTTACACGTGGCTGTAAAAAGTGACGTCAGGTGTACAGAACAACGGCCACTCGATGTTTCTGTGAAACCTGATGTTTATTATTGAGGTCACACTGGATAGGTTAGGGTGTTTATTATTGAGGTCACACTGGATAGGTTAGGGTGTTTATTATTGAGGTCACACTGGATAGGTTAGGGTGCAGTACCATGGTTATCACAAAATAGGATTTACCACCAAGTGAGGCCTCATGTGTCCGCTATAGAGCGTGTGACATGTGCTGATATGTAACTGTAAGGGGTGTGGCATGGGCTGATATGCCACTGTGTGGAGCGGTGTGACGTGGGCTTTTATACCACTGTGATGTGATGTGACATGGGTTGATATACCAGCCCTGAGAGCTGTATCCCATAATAGTCGTACGATTAGCTACAAATGACGTCAATTTGAGGAACTTCATTTGTCAGTACGAGGCGTGGATTCTCAGGAGCCCTTATTGCAGGGAAGAATCTGTCTGTAGAAGGAATGATCTAGCACAGGGACTGGTCCACAAACTTCCACGTGAGGTCAGGATGGGACAAGCTGCAAACGGAGACTCAATGGCGGAAGGTTAACCGCGCGCGCCAAATGACAACACAGATCCTATCATCACGCGCGCGCTTTACTGGGATTCAATTGCCGCCGCGTGCATGAGAAGAAAAAGGGGAGACAAACTGTGATCCTCACAAGCCCGGACTGATTAACGGGATAGCTGTCGAAGATTTTCTTTGGGGAGTCACGTGGACAGAAGATGTGCAGACGGCGGAACTAAGTTCTCTGCAGATCGTTTTCACTGACTGCAGCTTCGCTTCCGCCAAATTAATCTGCATGACTTGAGCAGGGATTGTGGCCCAAGTCAGTCGCCGTGTCATCGATAAGTTTGCACACGGCCCGGGCTGCTTTGCGTGTGACAATGGAGCCTGAGAGCTGAGCGGGTTTCGTCACCAGCAAAGAGCTATCATGGTGGCTCCTCCTGTGGTTGGCGCTGGACGTGACAAGGCACTGACAATCACTGGCACGACACGCTTGACTGCCTCCGCCTCACTAGGAGATTATTGTTTTCTTCCTGATGGCCAAGCTGCGTACTGTCAAACGATGCAGTGAAGACATGTCAAACATCCAGCATGACCGCCAAACGATGCAGCGTAGGTATCTCAAACATTCAGTATGACTGTCAAAACGATGCAGTGAAGACATGTCAAACATCCAGCATGACCGCCAAACGATGCAGCGTAGGTATCTCAAACATTCAGTATGACTGTCAAACGATGCAGTGAAGACATGTCAAACATCCAGCATGACCGCCAAACGATGCAGCGTAGGTATCTCAAACATTCAGTATGACTGTCAAAACGATGCAGTGAAGACATGTCAAACATCCAGCATGACCGCCAAACGATGCAGCGTAGGTATCTCAAACATTCAGTATGACTGTCAAAACGATGCAGTGAAGACATGTCAAACATCCAGCATGACCGCCAAACGATGCAGCGTAGGTATCTCAAACATTCAGTATGACTGTCAAACGATGCAGTGAAGACATGTCAAACATCCAGCATGACCGCCAAACGATGCAGCGTAGGTATCTCAAACATTCAGTATGACTGTCAAAACGATACAGTGAAAGCACGTCAAACATTCAGCATGACCGCCAAACGATGCAGTAAACTTATCTCAAACATTCAGTATGACTGTCAAACGATATAGTGAAGGCACTGACTGCATGTCAAGCATTCAGTATGACTGTCAAACGATGCAGTGAAGGCACTGACGGCATGTCAACATTCAGTATGACTGTCAAATGATGTAGTGAAGGCACTGACTGCATGTCAACATTCAGTATCACTGTCAAATGATGTAGTGAAGGCACTGATGACATGTCAAACATCCAGCATGACTACTAAACGATGTAGTGAAGGGACATTCATTATAACTGTCAAACGATGTAGTGAAGGGGCATTCATTATAACTGTCAAACGATGTAGTGAAGGGACATTCATTATAACTGTCAAACGATGTAGTGAAGGTATGTCAACAATCCAGCATTCTACTGGCCTGTGACTTTAGATCTTACGGCTAGAACAACAAGGTATAGAATAACAGACCAGCAGAGGTATTTTAACCCTATTAGTCCCAACGCACTACAGCAGGAGGTGCATCGACCACGATAATTTAAGGGTAGTTCTAGATTTTGCCTTACGCCGGAAGGCGCCAGGATAATCTGGCACTATCCTTGAATTGTAATGGTCGAGCCACCTTCTGCAACTGTTACATAGTCGCTAGGTGACACCTCCGAATTTCGGGAAGTGTGGCCTTGGGGTTAAATGGGTTAAATCCTACGCCAGCCACTAAGCCAGCCGACCCCTAAGCCAGCTGATCCACTAAGCAAGCTGATCCACTAAGTGGAGTTCTGTGATGGGGCGCTATAGTGGAGTTCTGGTTTGGGGCGCTATAGTGGAGTTCTGTGTTGTGGCGCTATAGCGGACTTCTGTGTTGTGGCGCTATAGTGGACTTCTGTGTTGTGGCGCTATAGTGGACTTCTGTGTTGTGGCGCTATAGTGGACTTCTGTGTTGTGGCGCTATAGTGGACTTCTGTGTTGTGGCGCTATAGCGGACTTCTGTGTTGTGGCGTTATAGTGGACTTCTGTGTTGTGGCGCTATAGTGGACTTCTGTGTTGTGGCGTTATAGTGGACTTCTGTGTTGTGGCGCTATAGTGGACTTCTGTGTTGTGGCGTTATAGTGGACTTCTGTGTTGTGGCGTTATAGCGGACTTCTGTGTTGTGGCGCTATAGTGGACTTCTGTGTTGTGGCGCTATAGCGGACTTCTGTGTTGTGGCGCTATAGTGGACTTCTGTGTTGTGGCGCTATAGCGGACTTCTGTGTTGTGGCGCTATAGTGGACTTCTGTGTTGTGGCGCTATAGTGGACTTCTGTGTTGTGGCGCTATAGTGGACTTCTGTGTTGTGGCGCTATAGTGGACTTCTGTGTTGTGGCGCTATAGCGGACTTCTGTGTTGTGGCGTTATAGTGGACTTCTGTGTTGTGGCGCTATAGTGGACTTCTGTGTTGTGGCGTTATAGTGGACTTCTGTGTTGTGGCGCTATAGTGGACTTCTGTGTTGTGGCGTTATAGTGGACTTCTGTGTTGTGGCGTTATAGCGGACTTCTGTGTTGTGGCGCTATAGTGGACTTCTGTGTTGTGGCGCTATAGCGGACTTCTGTGTTGTGGCGTTATAGTGGACTTCTGTGTTGTGGCGCTATAGTGGACTTCTGTGTTGTGGCGTTATAGTGGACTTCTGTGTTGTGGCGCTATAGTGGAGTTCTGTGTTGGGGCGCTATAGTGGAGTTCTGTGATGGGGTGCTATAGTGGACTTCTGTGTTGTGGCGATATAGTGGAGTTCTGTGTTGTGGCGCTATAGCAGAGCACGTTGCTTAGTGGCCTACGCAGGATGTAAACCCGCTCATGCCGCTGAGCCCACGCCTCCAACAGTTAGTTTGGCGTGGCCGTTGGCGCCGGGCAGGAGAAAACGTTTGATTGTTTATTATTCAGGGTTTTCCCACGGGGGGAGTCAATGTTTTGTAAAGATCAGCAGCATCAGGTTTGACGAAGGACCTTGACACTGTGACCATGACCATGACACACTTTTAGTGCACGCTTTGGAAAGATGGTGTGTGACCTTTCGTTTATTAATTATTTATGATTTATATTTGGTAGACACTGGCCAACGTTTTTGTTTCCTGTTTAAGTTTTATGACAAAGTAAACAATTACAGCATGCCCTTTGATGTGGATACAGTGTCATGCCCTTTGATGTGGATACAGTGTCATGCCCTTTGATGTGGATACAGTGTCATGATTGTTTTCACGTTTGCATGTACTATGATTGTGTACAGCATAAAGTTGTAATTACGATTCCATGCAGCTCTGTCGTAATAAATTAGTTAGTTAGTTAGTTATTTGGGTTTAACGCCGAGCATGCGACTAAGGCCATCTCACGGCGGGCTGTCGTAATAAAGACAAGATAGAATGAATCATAACCCACAAAGTCCCTTCTGTATGGGAGCTGTCCTCGCTGTCAAGGGTCTCTACCTTTTGCATTTGACTTGATTCTGATGTTGAAATATCTCCTTTTGAACAAGATGAGGATTTCATCCCATAGTCTACCGTATTGTTTGGAGCTCACATGCGTTTTTCTTTTTGAAACATTCATAGTTTTTGTTTTTAAGCTTATCTTTCTGGTTTATTTCCCTCCTCTCTAAGCCAACCTCTGATCAACACACACGCCGGCCGACGCACACAAAGACGGACACACGGCGCTTCCCGCCATTAGTACGCTCAGTGGGCTGGAGTAACGACAGGAATTCTGAAGAAAAATAAGAGATAATAAGTGGGATCCCAGACCACCTATGTCATTATCCCGAGCCTACACCCTAAAACAAGGTTATTTTAATCATCGCCACACACAACTCACACAGAATCCTGTCTCAACTCGAACCACAAGTGTATTTTGAGAGGGAAGGGGGCTCCCAGCCTACCCTCATCATTATCACCACACCCATGTAAAAATCATGGCCTTTAGTCCCAGTGCACTCAGTACATCGTTGACGATGCGTTTCTTCCCAGGGGCAAATACACAGCCATAATAAAATCAATTTGCATAACCCAATGTCGTTACACCATAAAGCTTTCTTTCGCTAACTATTGACTACACATATTTCTTTACATATCTCAATACAATTTTATTTTTTTTAAAATGTTTCTTCGCTGTGAAAAGTTTTTTCTGCATACGCCTCGCTTTTCAGTGGCCGCACATTTCTGAAGACAGGACTGAAAAGAATCCCCCTCGTGAGTGTTTGTTAGGCTTTCAAAAGTGACAGGCAACACCTTTCCATTCAGTAGTGCAGGTAAGGTCATCTTTTAACGTTGCGTGGGAAGGGATGAAAAGAATTGTCTGTGCGTTATCATGACTTGACATGCCAAAGGCCTGACATAAAGGCAATCTGTACTGCTGACTTGTCGACAAGAAAATTACAGACACTTAATAATAAATTACATAAATTACCTACAACCTACAAGTAACTTTGAAGTTTCCTATGTGAGTGGCTTGACATACATTTTTATAAGTGAATTGACTTAAATTCTTATAAGTTCTTTTCTCAAATCATCAAGTTACTTGGACAAACTTGTCAAGTTACCTGGACCCCAAAATAACGTTTTTTTCTCAATAATATTCTGGAGGTGGAGAACGGATGCCTGTGTGTTTGATACAAGCTAAGTCAGGTGATACCGGGGTGTTTCATTCACAGTCGGGGGCGGGTAGTGCCATTTTATTAAAAAAGGCGAGTCCATTTTAACTCTGATTTCAATAGCCTACCGGAGTGTGTCATGACTTACATGCACTATGTGCAGCACCTCTGTAACGCCCAGTTATGTGATCGTAGTCGTGAACTTTATCATGTAGGTGTTGTTCACAAATCCAACATATCTCCGCCGTATTAACATCCAGTTCATCCTCTTGTGTCATCACCATAGGCTTTTGGCATGTTGTGAGATAATATACAACGTTACTGTACAGTTGTCTTATTTCTGTTAAAAACACACCTGCTGCATTTTCACCTTTGTAGATAACAGGTTCTGTATGCTCACCATCTGACCTAACAAGAATGTGAATCAATGAATCAATAAAGATATTAACAATGCCAGAGGCAATGCCATTTTTCAAATCTGCCATTGCTACATCTACAGACAAACACAACAATTACATTACATTAATACATGCATATGACCAAAGCCTACGGTTGTGTTGGGGGAGGGGGAGCAATGGTAAGGGGGAAAAATGTATCCAAAGGAGGACAGCACTTGCTCATTTAATTCTACAGTCTTTAGTCTCTTGGCTTGACTTCGCGAACGAAGATTTTATAGGAGTTGCCCACGACGTCTGCAGGCTTGTTCGTGGCTGCGGAGGCCAATCCGAGACAGGCAGGTTCGACCGCAGTGGCTGCAGGGTAAGGTATGGCCAGGGTTCTGAGCTGCGGCATCTTTGTTTTTTCTCCTGAGCCGCTTGTCCTTAAGGCTAGCTCTGTGAGAGTCCTCAAAGGAGACAGCTGCCTTGTAAATGGTGGAGCGCCAGGTGTCACGGTCCGCAGCAAGCGAAGACCACTGGTGGTGGTCGATTTGGCAGGCACTAAGTGACTTTTTGAGACAGTCTTTGTATCTCTTCTTTGGTGCCCCTCTGTCTCGGTGTCCAGTAGCAAGCTCGCCGAACAGGGTGATCTTTGGTAGGCGGTGATCCTCCATCTTGGAGACATGCCCCGCCCAGCGGAGCTGTGTCCGCAGCAGCAAGGCCTCGATGCTCACAGTTTCAGCCTGTTCAAGGACCTCGACGTTGGTGACATAGTCACTCCAGTGAATGCCCAGGATGGTACGCAGGCAGCGCTGGTGGAAGCGTTCGAGGAGTCGTAGTTGGCTGCGGTAGAGGGCCCAGGACTCGGAACCATACAGCAGGGTGGTGAGGACCACAGCTCTGTACACGCTGATCTTGGTGCCTGTTTTCAGCTGTTGATTGTGCCACACCCGCTTGAAAAGTCGCCCGAAAGCGCTGTTCGCTTTTGCCAGCCTGCTGTCAAGCTCCTTGTCCAGCTTGGCGTCCGACGTGATAATGCAGCCAAGGTAGGTAAACTGGTGCACTGACTTTAGTTCAGACTCGCCAATGGTGCCAATTTACATGAGCACTGGCGTAAGAACAACGTACATATTCACATGAGCACTGGCGTAAGAACAACGTACATATTTACATGAGCACTGGCGTAAGAACAACGTAAATATTTACATCAGCACTGTCGTAAGAACAACGTACATATTTACGTAAACACTGGCGTAAGAACAACGTACATATTTACGTAAACACTGGCGTGAGAACAACGCAAATCATTACGTAAATACTGGCGTAAGAACAACGTACATATTTACGTAAACACTGGCGTAAGAACAACGTACATATTTACGTAAACACTAGCATAAGAACAACGTACATATTTACGTAACAGCGTACATCATTACGTAAACACTGGCGTAAGAACAACGTACATATTTACTTAAACCCTGACGTAAAAACAACGTACATAGGCCATAACAACGCACGATACGCGTTTTCCATCAATAATTGATCAGTTTAAAAAAAAGGATAGATATAGATTTAGATTTCACATTTTAAAATATTTGGTAGGAATAGTGTTGTGATTTGAAATGAAATTCGTGTCAATGTGCTAGGACAAGTGAGGAAACAAAAGAGTTTGCATGCTGCTGCAATAGTGGTTGTTTACAAAGCTATGATTTTTGTGTGTTTGTTTGTAGTAATGATGAGGTTTGCACGACCAGTTTTCATTGTGTGTTTACATGTAGCGCGGGCGTATCACAGGCCTGTCTATCAAAATAAGCCAGGCGTGGAAGTAATGAGCAAAGTAAACAAGCGGTCCGTTAGTCAGCAGTTACGTGTTGACTGAAATGCTACGTCAGTGTTCACATCCACCTCTAGGACACAGCGGCATGACACAGAACTAAAACGGCACTACACAAAACTCATTTCCTGAAACAGAAAACCCAGTACCATCAGCTTAATGAAGTGACCTACTTAATTTGCAAGTGCAGTGCACAAGCTCCTGTGACCTGCGTGCCGGCTTCCATTACTGGTGCCGCCTGTTCAACCTCTCTCACACCGTACCCGTAGTTCCTGCTACAAGCCGCCACAAAACATGGCTCAGCGTGCAAAAGGTCATCGGGCCCAAGTCGGCAGCAGTGGACTCACGCACATTCGTAATTTCACATTGGTGCGCGAGACCACTGCACCCGACATGACCGGGCCCGCTAGCCTTTGCGTATTGGGGTTTAGTTCAGTCCTGCAGCAAGCACACAGCCTGGGAAGCAAACGATCATCGAACCTAATCGGACGTTGTTCCGCTTAACGCTGGTCACTAACAGCCGACGTCAGACCGTGGAGCCTTGCTTACTGGTAATCATTCTCGCCTTTCACAGAGAAGAATGCTGTACTTACAGAATGGCCGACATTTGTTGTACTGACTCAGCTTTTTCTATGTCCATCGAGAATATGGATGCCAGTCTAAACAGAATATAGATGCCAGTCTAAACAGAATATAGATGCCAGTTTAAACAGAATATGGATGCCAGTCTAAACAGAATATGGATGCCAGTCTAAACATAATATAGATGCCAGTCTGAACAGAATATAGATGCCAGTCTAAACAGAATATAGATGCCAGTCTAAACAGAATATAGATGTCAGTCTAAACAGAATATAGATGTCAGTCTAAACAGAATATGGATGCCAGACTAAACAGAATATAGATGCCAGTCTAAACAGAATATGGATGCCAGTCTAAACAAAAGATAGATGCCAGTCTAAACAGAAAATAGATGCCAGTCTAAACAGAATATAGATGCCAGTCTAAACAGAATATAGATGCCAGTCTAAACAGAATATAGATGCCAGTCTAACCAGAATATAGATGCCAGTTTAACCAGAATATAGATGTCAGTCTAACCAGAATATAGATGCCAGTCTAAACAGAATATAGATGCCAATCTAAACAGAATATAGATGCCAGTCTGAACAGAATATAGTTGCCAGTCTAAACAGAATATAGATGCCAGTCTAAACAGAATATAGATGACAGTCTAACCAGAATATAGATGCCAGTCTATACAGAATATAGATGCCAGTCTAACTAGAATATAGATGCCAGTCTAAACAGAATATAGATGCCAGTCTAACCAGCATATAGATGCCAGTCTAGCCAGAATATAGATGCCAGTCTAACCAGAATATAGATGCCAGTCTAAACAGAATATAGATGCCAGTCTAAACAGAATATAGATGCCAGACTAAACAGAATATAGATGCCAGTTGATACAGAATATAGATGTCAATCTAAACAGAATATGGTTGCCAGTCTAGACAGAATATAGATGCCAGTCTAAACAGAATATAGATGACAATCAAAAGAGAATATAGATGCCAGTCTAAACAGAATATAGATGCCAGTCTAAACAGAATATAGATGCCAGACTAAACAGAATATAGATGCCAGTTGATACAGAATATAGATGTCAATCTAAACAGAATATGGTTGCCAGTCTAGACAGAATATAGATGCCAGTCTAAACAGAATATAGATGACAATCAAAAGAGAATATAGATGCCAGTCTAAACAGAATATAGATGCCAGTCTAAACAGAATATAGATGCCAGTCTAACGAGAATATAGATGGCAGTCTAACTAGAATATAGATGCCAGTCTAAACAGAATATAGATGCCAGTCTAAACAGAATATAAATGCCAGTCTAAACAGAATATAGATGCCAGTCTAACCTTGTGGCGCTATGTGTATGACACGGGAGACCGATGGTTTGTCATTGATCAAATGTAGGGAGGTTTTGTCAGACTGTGGAGGTGTGTGAGGGTCGGACTGTGTCGTGGTAGAAATCCGCCAACAACAAACTCATGTTCAACTGTTATTGACCAGAATAAAGTCCACACATGTGGGGCCAGGAAACTTTAACACTTGTTTTTCTTCCACTGTAGCGACAGGGACCAGCTGGTAAAGGTGACTGTCTGTGGAAGGTGATCGCCTGTCGAGGTGTCCACTGGACGAGGTGCAGGTCTGGCTGGAACCCGTCAGCCGGTCTCTCGAGTTGACAAGGCTTCCAGATAAAACCATAATGCGTTTTCTATGCTAATTTGTAATGTTGCACTTTGCTGTCTAGTTCCGTAAGTCCAGAATCACAATGACCAGCACGTCTGAGTTAGAGTCTTTCACTTTCCGTACAAGCCTAGAGCCGGGATTTGCAGTTGGAACTGACAGTCTGCCTAAGTGGCCATTTCTCCTGACTCGAACTAAACTCCTGTCTGATCCGGTCATTACCCAGTGACTAGATAGGGTTGATGACGGTACATTTCTCCTGACTCGAACTAAACTCCTGTCTGATCCGGTCATTACCCAGTGACTAGATAGGGCTGATGACGGTACATTTCTCCTGACTCGAACTAAACTCCTGTCTGATCCGGTCATTACCCAGTGACTAGATAGGGCAAGGCTGATGACGGTACTTGCAGATCGTTACTTACACAAACAGAGGATTTGCCTGCAAACACCGCTACACATTCACAACCAGCGGTTTAACACTGTAAGCGTCGACCTTGACGGCGGCTGTAAGAGCTCCAGACAGCTTAACCCTCTCACCGCCCAGAAAAACCGAACACTACCCAAATGCAAGAGGTATAGGTCTTCATGAGCCCCCTCAGTTGCACTAACGTACCGCAGTTGCACTAACGTACCGCAGTTGCACTAACGTACCGCAGTTGCACTAACGTACCTCAGTTGCACTAACGTACCGCAGTTGCACTAACGTACCGCAGTTGCACTAACGTACCGCAGTTGCACTAACTTACCGCAGTTGCACTAACGTACCGCAGTTGCACTAACTTACCGCAGTTGCACTAACGTACCTCAGTTGCACTAACGTACCTCAGTTGCACTAACGTACCGCAGTTGCACTAACGTACCGCAGTTGCACTAACTTACCGCAGTTGCACTAACGTACCGCAGTTGCACTAACTTACCGCAGTTGCACTAACGTACCGCAGTTGCACTAACGTACCTCAGTTGCACTAACGTACCGCAGTTGCACTAACGTACCGCAGTTGCACTAACTTACCGCAGTTGCACTAACGTACCTCAGTTGCACTAACGTACCGCAGTTGCACTAACGTACCGCAGTTGCACTAACGTACCTCAGTTGCACTAACGTACCGCAGTTGCACTAACGTACCTCAGTTGCACTAACGTACCGCAGTGCACTAACGTACCGCAGTTGCACTAACGTACCGCAGTTGCACTAACGTACCGCAGTTGCGGGGCTCATGCAGATCTATGCCTTGTGAATGCAAGTGGCTCGGGCTGTGGCTCAGTCGTGGTCATTAAATGAACAAGATTTCAGAGACGAAAAATGCGTTCAGTGGCCGGGTAGGGAAGGGTTAGCTGTTTCCCCCGTAAAGCCAAACGACTGTTGAAGGGCCCGGTGGTGTTTTGTCAGTTTGTTGTTGGTGCCGTCAGCCTGCTGTGCACGTCAGGGATCTTGGCCACACTCACGCACGCGATCACCCACCTCGGGCCGTCTGTGGATGTCTTCCCAGTGAGCGAAGGTCATTTGATGCCGTCGATCCGTGCGCGGGCCCCATGCGGCCGTCGTGGGGCCCGAAGACGTTTTGCTACTGGGGTTAGACACTGATCCTGATCAGCCGCCACAGTCGCAGGAGTTCATGACAGTCTCCCGGCCCGGGGATTATGTCCTGATCAGCCGCCACAATCGCAGGAGTTCATGACAGTCTCCCGGCCCGGGGATTATGTACTTACCGGATGTTGTGCGTCCACAGTCGCTGAAGTTGCTGGATTGTTGAATCGAAGTAAGACCTTTCGCTGCTGGGGTAAAGCCAGCCAGATATTTTCCTGTCCTTGTTCTCTGGACATTTAAAAAAAAAAAGACCTTCACGTGCAATTCACCCATTGACGACAAACTCGGTCTGACCATGACAGTTGATGACGTAGGTACTAGGTTCCGGGGAGCCTGAGCCTGACCAGCCAGAGTTGATGACAAAGGGAACAGTTTAGACACTGACACTGTAGTCGGAGATAGTGTTTGCTGTACAAGTTTGTTGATTGTTACGATTGTGGTTGTGTTGTCCTGTGAGAGCATGCATGTGTTAATCGTAGGAAACGATCCGATATTTATTTGAGCTATCATGGTTACGTATCACGTACCTTTTCAGTGAGATTCTTTATCATTCGTGCATGATAGCGGATTTGGCTTTGTTATGATACGCTAATTTTAGTCCGGAAGCTTCTAGAAAAGTCGCACGGAGAAGAGCGGTCGATTTTTGTTTTGCGTAGATTAGCTGAGAATGAATCAGAACATTCGAGCAGGGTCGCGCTGTCTAGTGATCTCTTACATGTCATGTCCAAGTATAAGCATTATATTATATTCTCAGTATACGGTCCAACCACCTGGAACACTCTCCCACTCTCTCTCCGTCAGAAACACTCGCTCTCCTCCTTCCAGTCTGCCCTCAAAACTCATCTCTTTCAACAGTTCTAGCACTATATCACCACACTCCCCAGCCCAAGCTGACCATCCTAATGTATCTTCACTATTTGTGTTACGTGAGTCATTGTCTAAAGCCTGCGCATGCGTGTGCGAGTTGTGAGTGCGCGCTTAGAGTTATAATTATTATAAGATAAGCGCATTATAAATACCGTAATTATTATTATTATTATTATTATAAGCAACAGTTTGCTACACTGTAGTAATTTTAGTCATAGTTGTTTACTGTGCGCGTGAAATTAACAGCCGTTCAGTGTGTGTTTTGAAAGGTCGTGAACGGTTTGCCATACTTTTGTGTAACGTCATTATACATTGGGTTTTGGGGCTGAAATGAGCAGTCGAAGTTTGTAGACCAGTTTAGTTATTCTAGAAAGTTCATTTTTTAAATTAATATTTATGAGTTTCAGTTACGTGTTTCGTTCTGATAGGTTGCGTTGTGTGATTTTCTTGGATTATTCTAGAAATTGGTTGTACTATAAAAGATTGGTGCTGGGAAGCACGCTTGTACATTGTCAGGCATTGTCAGTTGTAGGGACACACAATAGGTACGTGGCCCGTATAGGGTGTACATTTTGAGAGACGCAGTGTAACGGTGGTGTACGTTGTGTGAGGAACTTTGTGTCGCCAGTGTGGACATTTGCAGAAGAGACATTGTATCAGTGTTGGTGCATTTGGAAATGCATTGTTTGGAGATCGCATCGCTGAATTAAAATATTGTTGGAACTGTTACTCCAGTATTGTCTACATCCTTAAGCCACGTCTGACGGATTGCAGCTGAATGAAGTTTATTTAAAAGAACCTTACGTGCGTGCGTCTGGTGTGTTTATCATACTACGACTACGACTCAACACGTAACAATGATGATGATGATGAAACGTTTTTATTCAGGATAAAAAGTTTTAGGCATAGCGATGCCTATCTTCCAAACTGCCCTGCTACTCTACACATATAAAAATACTTCAGACGATACAGCAAAAGATAAAACATATATAAGTAAAAAAAATAAATAAAAAAAAAACCATCCCCCCCCCCCCACCATCGGGAAAATAATAATAATAATAATAATAATAATAAATAAAAAAAAAATAAATAAAAATAAAACAATATATATAATGGTATGAACCTGACACATTAATTCAGACATTCGAACTATTACATAATCTGCAGCAATGTGCTGTGCTGGAGCAACATAGAACATGATCTTTTATCAAGTGGCTTTTGGAAAAGGACGAGAAGGCTATTATGAAATCCACGATATCCCGCACCGACTCCATTTATGAGAGTGTGGGAGGCAGGGTGGGGTGGGGTGGGTGGGTGGGTGGGTGGGCTCTGTGTTGAGGAAGACAGAGTGTGGTGAGAAGCTGCAAGAAGATATTAGTTGTTGAAGAGAGACTAATGTTTGTTTTCTATGCGCCGCGTCATGTCAAGTCCCAAACACGATCTGACGGAAATGATTTCCACTCCGCATTGTGACATGACTGATTCCGACAGAGAGGGGCGTTTTTATCCGCCACATTTCTGACTAGCGGGAGGTGTTTTCATCCGCCACATTGAGCAGGCTGCAAACAGCGTCATGCCATGCATCATTAGGCGACCAAGTGAGGTTTGTTGTGCGGCGCGATGATCAGCAATCCGATTTACACTCATCACACTAAAGTCCCTGGTTACTTTGTCTGAGGCAAGAGAGGATAGTTCATGCGCTGAGTGCTAAAAAGAAGAGCCGGAGAGCCTCAACTTGTGGACGGTCATATGACTCTGTGCCATATTCAGGTGATGTAAGCCGGGCGGTGGGGTGTGAGGAAGTGTCAGGGTTTGTTCATTTGTTGCCGCCTCGCTAAACCAGTGTATGTGATGCTGTGGTGCTGGCCTTCCTCACACACTGTACTAGCCAGAGGCCAGCTGCATGAGGGAGCTTAGTCCTGCGCCAGCCACTAAGCAAGGTGTCTCGCTATAGCGCCACAACACTCACCCCGCTATAGCGCCACAACACTCACCCCGCTATAGAGTCACAACACTTACCCCGCCATAGCGCCAAAACACTTACCCCGCTATAGCGCCACAACACTCAACCCGCTATAGCGTCACAACACTTACCCCGCTATAGCGTCACAACACTCAACCCGCTATAGCGCCACAACACTTACCCCGCTATAGCGCCACAACACTCACCCCGCTATAGCGCCACAACACTCAACCCGCTATAGCGCCACAACACTCACCCCGCTATAGCGCCACAACACTCAACCTGCTATAGCGCCACAACACTCATCCCGCTATAGCGCCACAACACTCACCACGCTATAGCGCCACAACACTCAACCCGCTATAGCGTCACAACACTTACCCCGCTATAGCGTCACAACACTCAACCCGCTATAGCGCCACAACACTTACCCCGCTATGACGCCACGACACTCACCCCGCTATAGCGTCACAACACTCACCCCGCTATAGCGCCACGACACTCACCCCGATATAGCGCCACAACACTCACCCCGCTATAGCGTCACAACACTCACCCCGCTATAGCGCCACAACACTCACCCCGCTATAGCGCCACAACACTCACCCCGCTATAGCGCCACAACACTCACCCCGCTATAGCGTCACAACACTCACCCCGCTATAGCGCCACAACACTCACCCCGCTATAGCGCCACAACACTCACCCCGCTATAGCGGAGCACCTTGCTTAGTGGCTGGCGCAGGACTAATCTCTCTGTTGGCTTTCCTTCTACACTGTACTAGCGTCGTGCTGACTTTCCTTCTACACTATACTTGCGTCGTGCTGACTTTCCTTCTACACTGTACTAGCGTCGTGCTGACTTTCCTTCTACACTGTACTAGCGTCGTGCTGACTTTTCTTCTACACTGTACTAGCGTCGTGCTGACTTTCCTTCTACACTGTACTAGCGTCGTGCTGACTTTCCTTCTACACTGTACTAGCGTCGTGCTGACTTTCCTTCTACACTGTACTAGCGTCGTGCTGGTTGTAGGCAATCTCACGTTGTACGAATGAAGTTTGCTTTAAATCAGAATTGGTACTGGGTCCACATTTAGCGTCAATAAATCAGTGACTCATTATCATGGTTTAGTGGGTGTCTGTTTGGAATGGAAAGTGGTAGGGGGTGAGGGTGGGGGTGGGTGTGTGGTTTCTATAAACGTCTTAGTGAATAAAGGAATGCACTAATTTGACTATAGTCGGTGAAGGGTGACTGGCGGAATGGTGAGGTAGAGCTGTAGACAGTATGACGGCAATTTGATGAATGTGAAAATGGCAAAAATACAGGGCAATAAAATGTCAGGAATGTCATTTGTGAAGTTTGTTTGTTTTGCCGTTCCCAGAAAAAGCTGATTCCTCTTCACCTTTACTGTCCAAAACGCAGTTTCTGTAACCGCGTGTCTGTGACTGGACAGTTTCTGTAACCGCGTGCCTGCGACTGGACAGTTTCTGTAACCGCGTGTCTGTGACTGGACAGTTTCTGTAACCGCGTGTCTGTGACTGGACAGTTTCTGTAACCGCGTGTCTGTGACTGGACAGTTTCTGTAACCGCGTGTCTGCGACTGGACAGTTTCTGGACAGTTTCTGTAACCGCGTGTCTGCGACTGGACAGTTTCTGTAACCGCGTGTCTGCGACTGGACAGTTTCTGTAACCGCGTGTCTGCGACTGGACAGTTTCTGTAACCGCGTGTCTGTGACTGGACAGTTTCTGTAACCGCGTGTCTGTGACTGGACAGTTTCTGTAACCGCGTGTCTGTGACTGGACAGTTTCTGTAACCGCGTGTCTGCGACTGGACAGTTTCTGTAACCGCGTGTCTGTGACTGGACAGTTTCTGTAACCGCGTGGCTGTGACTGGACAGTTTCTGTAACCGCGTGTCTGCGACTGGTCAGCATGATCTGTTTTTGAAGTGTGTGTGTTCATTCAACGATCAAACGCCACAACCGACCGAGAAACATGGCCTACACACTGCTGTTTCAAGAGACATAGATCCTAATGGGCCCCCGCAGTCGCACTAACTTACCGCAGTCGCGTGGGCTCATGAGGATCTATGTCTCTTGCAGTCGGATCACGTTTATTTTTTTCTATGCGAATGGCAGTGAAGGATTTAATCCAGAAGAGAAAAATAATAACACAAGCCAGATCCATGCCCACAAGCCGTTAATTATTGTTGGGGGCGTTTCTCATTCACCACTGTCCAGCGGTAAGATGGAGGCGGTGATGTGACGTGCTTCTTTGTGATTACTTGTCGTGACGGATGTCACATGCCTTCTTTGTGATTACTTGTCGTGACGGATGTCACATGCGTTCTTTGTGACTACTTGTCGTGACGGATGTCACATGCGTTCTTTGTGACTACTTGTCGTGACGGATGTCACATGCGTTCTTTGTGACTACTTGTCGTGACGGATGTCACATGCGTACTTTGTGACTACTTGTCGTGACGGATGTCACATGCCTTTTTTGTGATTACTTGTCGTGACGGATGTCACATGCATTCTTTGTGACTACTTGTCGTGACGGATGTCACATGCGTTCTTTGTGACTACTTGTCGTGACGGATGTCACATGCGTTCTTTGTGACTACTTGTCGTGATGGATGTCACATGCGTTCTTTGTGACTACTTGTCATGACGGATGTCACATGCGTTCTTTGTGACTACTTGTCATGACGGATGTCACATGCATACTTTGTGACTACTTGTCGTGACGGATGTCACATGCCTTCTTTGTGATTACTTGTCGTGACGGATGTCACATGCCTTCTTTGTGACTACTTGTCGTGACGGATGTCACATGCGTACTTTGTGACTACTTGTCGTGACGGATGTCACATGCGTTCTTTGTGACTACTTGTCTTGACGGATGTCACATGCCTTCTTTGTGACTACTTGTCGTGACGGATGTCACATGCCTTCTTTGTGATTACTTGTCGTGACGGATGTCACATGCCTTCTTTGTGATTACTTGTCGTGATGGATGTCACATGCGTTCTTTGTGACTACTTGTCGTGACAGATGTCACATGCGTTCTTTGTGACTACTAGACGTGGCGGATGTCACATGCGTTCTTTGTGACTACTTATCGTGACGGATGTCACATGCCTTCTTTGTGACTACTAGATGTGGCGGATGTCACATGCGTTTTTTGTGACTACTTATCGTGACGGATGTCACATGCGTTCTTTGTGACTACTAGCCCACCCGCGTCTGCCCTGGGGGACTTGGGTGGGGTTAGGTATTTTTTAGTTCCCAGGGTCACCCTGGTCAGCCCCACAAGGTGGGTTTTTCTCTCTATTCTGGGGCATGTGTTTCTGTCTACCCTTTGTCCATTCACCTGCATTTGCCTTTTTAAAACTCTCCCTACTGTCTGCACTGCCTGTAGCTCTTGATATTGGATGTGTGTTGCTAAAAATTAATGGTCTTAGCTTTATTTAGGCCCCATGTGTTAGGTTTATTTAACGTATTTGACCGGCTGGCGACATACATTCAATGTTCTGTTGTTGTTTTTTTCACAAGCAGTGCAGGCACGTCCTGAGAAAGCCTTGTTGCTGTCGGGACGTTAAGCTATGTACAATCAATCAATCTTTGTGACTACTAGACGTGGCGGATGTGTCGTGCGTTCTTTGTCACTATTCGATGATTAGTTGTAAGACGATAACAAAATGGGAGCAAAACACACACATATACATCATTGTTGAACAGACAAACATCAAAACACCTACACGTTACTCTCTGGGCAGAACACAGCTCGCTTGACGTTAGAAGCCTGGCAGTGGCAACTGACGCTGTTTGCTTGACGTTAAAAGCCTGGCAGTGGCAACTGACGCTGTTTGCTTGACGTTAAAAGCCTGGCAGTGGCAACTGACGCTGTTTGCTTGACGTTAGAAGCCTGGCAGTGGCAACTGACGCTGTTTTCTGGGTAGATCACATTCGCTTGAACTACTTTGGAATACGCTAACGGCTCTGTGATTTTATTGACTGTGATGGGAGTTGAGAGACAGATGAGCCTGTGATGTGTCAAGTGGCAAAGTGAAACCGCTAACAAGGGTCTGCTGATTGGGTGAAGGACTTTGTTTGCATCGCATGAAGGGCTTTCGCTGCTGGACTCATCAAAACATTTCTATCCTTGAGTAACCTCGGCTTGTTCCTGCAGCCGGAGGACACAGACGGTATCAGCGTAATTCCCCATGTGAAACGGGCATAGGGCCTCATGGACCTGTTTTCTGCGGTCTGCAACACTGCTTCCTAGCGCCATCAGCTTCTTAGTTACAGAAGTATCGTATAGCATTGCCACTGCCGGGCAACACTGCTTCATAGCGCCATCAGCTTCTTCAAGAAGGAACCCCGCACCACTGAATAGTTACAGAAGTATCGTATAGCATTGCCACTGGCAACGCTATACGTCACGTTCGCAGCTATTGATGCGGAGCGCCTTTAATGAGTTAATGTCCATGTGTGCGTGAGGAAGCTTTCCCTGTAGTCTTAGATGCACAGAGTACTCTGTTTGTGTGTTCTTGTACATACGAGAGGTAGTGTAGTGTGAGGAGGCCTTTCCTGTAGCATAGAGTACTCTGTGTGTTCTTGTACATACGAGAGGGACTGCACAGCGGCGTAGTGTGTGAGGGGGACTGCACAGCGGCGTGGTGTGTGGGGGTGCAGCGTGAGGTGTGTGGGGTTGTAGCGTGAGGATGCCTTCCTTCTACATAGGCAGTAATAACCAGATCAAATGGTGACTGCATAGAGAAGTTGTGTATGTGTGTGTGTCAACTGTAGGTGTGGAGATGGGTGGGGGGGGGGGGGGATGTCAGACCTTGTCTGTTCCTGTTTCACCGTCCATTCCATGCGTGTGTGGACTTAGCACAGGATGCAGCAGGTGACTGAACGCTTTGAGAAGCGTCTTTTACTTTAAACAAAATGAAAGTTGAGTGTTGATGGGTCGATCATTTAATGAATGCCAAGTTCTGAGTGCGGGTTGCTGGCAGTCTCTGTTCACTCTGCTTTGATCTTACTGGTGCAAGCTGGGTCAGACGATCATTTGTGATTACGGGCGTTCGTGAGCAAACTGGACGTGTTTCCAAAGCTGTGGCTTTATTCTTTGAAGGTCTACTCCGAGTAGATTGGTTTCTAAATGACGCTGAACCGATGACCTTTCTTTCTGGCTTCTGTTGAAATGGCAGGAGTTGTGCGGTAAGGCAACGGTACTGGCCGGCCTAGTCCACACACACCCTACCTAACACACACCCACCCACTCTAACAGGTACTGGCCGGCCTGGTGCACACGTACCCCACCTCTCCACTCTAACAGGTACTGGCCGGCCTGGTCCACACACCCTACCTCTCCACTAACAGGTACTGGCCGGCCTGATCCACACACCCTACCTCTCCACTAACAGGTACTGGCCGGCCTGGTCCACACACACCCTACCTCTCCACTCTAACAAGTACTGGCCGGCCTGGTGCACACGTACCCTACCTCTCCACTCTAACAGGTACTGGCCGGCCTGGTCCACACACCCTACCTCTCCACTAACAGGTACTGGCCGGCCTGATCCACACACCCTACCTCTCCACTAACAGGTACTGGCCGGCCTGATCCACACACCCTACCTCTCCACTAACAGGTACTGGCCGGCCTGGTCCACACACACCCTACCTCTCCACTCTAACAAGTACTGGCCGGCCTGGTGCACACGTACTCTACCTCTCCACTCTAACAGGTACTGGCCGGCCTGGTCCACACACCCTACCTCTCCACTAACAGGTACTGGCCGGCCTGATCCACACACCCTACCTCTCCACTAACAGGTACTGGCCGGCCTGATCCACACACCCTACCTCTCCACTAACAGGTACTGGCCGGCCTGGTCCACACACACCCTACCTCTCCACTCTAACAAGTACTGGCCGGCCTGGTGCACACGTACCCTACCTCTCCACTAACAGGTACTGGCCGGCCTGGTCCACACACACCCTACCTCTCCACTCTAACGGGTACTGGCCGGCCTCCCCACTCTTAACAGGTACTGGCCGGCCTCTCCACTCTAACAGGTACTGGCCGGCCTGGTCCACACACCCTACCTCTCCACTCTAACGGGTACTGGCCGGCCTCCCCACTCTTAACAGGTACTGGCCGGCCTCTCCACTTTAACAGGTACTGGCCGGCCTGGTCCACACACACCCTACCTCTCCACTCTAACGGGTACTGGCCGGCCTCCCCACTCTTAACAGGTACTGGCCGGCCTCTCCACTCTAACAGGTACTGGCCGGCCCGGTCCACACACCCTACCTCTCCACTAACAGGTACTGGCCGGCCTGGTCCACACACCCTACCTCTCCACTCTAACGGTACTGGCCGGCCTGGTCCACACGCAGCCTACCTCTCCACTCCAACAGGTACTGGCCGGCCTGGTCCACACGCAGCCTACCTCTCCACTCTAACAGGTACTGGCCGGCCTCTCCACTCTAAGAGGTACTGGCCGGCCTCGTCCACACACACCCTACCTCTCCACTTTAAAAGGTCGATCCATCTCCTGCTGTAGTGCATCGGGGTTAAATGGTTGAGAGACCAGCATATGTACAATGTGTATTACTTGACATTCACGATTGACAGACTGAAAGGTAAACAGCCAGGTTAGCTCTTTACAGCATGTTTACAGCATGTTTACAGCATGTTTACAGCATGTTTACAACATGTTTACAGCATGTTTACAGCATGTTTACAACCGTGTTTACAACCGTGTTTACAACTGTGTTTACAACCATGTTTACAACCATGTTTACAGCATGTTTACAGCATGTTTATTGAGAGGTAAATTAACCCTTTAACCACCGAGAAAACGTCAACACGATCCAACTGCCGGCGAGACATAGATCCCTCTTGATCACTCGCGACTGCGGGGGCTTATGAGGATCTCTTGCTGAAACTGATCCATGTCCTGACCGGTGTTGGCTTAGTGGTCGTTTAATAAACCAAGATTTCAGAAAGAAAATGTATTTACAGTGGCCGACAAAGGGTTAATGTATTTACAGTGGACGGCAAGGGGTTAATGTGGCACAGCTGTAGTGTGCCTGAATTGATCAGTGTTCAGGTCGTACTCCATAAGCACTAGCTGTCTCTTTTCCCCATAACCCGCCCACTAGGGCCGTCCGTCACTCACCACAGTGCCGTGAACGTTTTACTCAACCAACCAATCACCAAAGGTGGAAACATTGCGAGACAGGCGGCCACGTGAGGACCGAGCGGTACTGCGGCGCCAAGCAGGCGTGGTTTTCTCTTTTGTTTTACATCAATTTTATTTCATTTATTGTTAATTCATTTTGTCAGATTCCGTCCATTTCTTCAGAGTGCGTGCCTCATTTGATTTGAAATTCTCTTAGTTACTTTCCCAGTGTCAATATCCTCTCATCTGTTATGACATTTTTCAAATTTAATTTATCCTGCTTTATTGTTATTTGACTATTCGTCATGCTTTAATGTTATTTGACTATTCGTCATGCTTTAATGTTATTTGACTATTCGTCATGCTTTATTGTTATTTGACTATTCGTCATGCTTTAATGTTATTTGATTATTCGTCATGCTTTAATGTTATTTGACTATTCGTCATGCTTTAATGTTATTTGACTATTCGTCATGCTTTAATGTTATTTGACTATTCGTCATGCTTTAATGTTATTTGACTATTCGTCATGCTTTAATGTTATTTGACTATTCGTCATGCTTTAATGTTATTTGACTATTCGTCATGCTTTAATGTTATTTGATTATTCGTCATGCTTTAATGTTATTTGACTATTCGTCATGCTTTAATGTTATTTGATTTTTGTCGCCTGGGGAGGAACACTATGAATAATAACAGTTTGTTCTTGCGTTTTCACAGTTAAGGCCCCTTCATACACCACTCTTCTGTGTCGCTTTCCCTCTCTTCTCTCTCTCTCTCTCGATGGCGCGCGCGCGCGCGCGTGTGTGTGTGTGTGTGTGTGTGTGTGTGTGTGTGTGTGTGTGTGTGTGTGTGTGTGTGTGTGTGTGTGTGGTCTAATTTGTCAGATATTTTTTTGGTGATGGCATTCAAACGAATTTCTCAATGTGTCAAATCAGATGTAAACAGTTTTCGCCATGGCGCCATTTACAACTAATGGCTGTCCTGTTGGTCTGTAGAACTGCTTGTCTGTGAGAATGATATTAGATGTTCAAATCCCAACAATATTAAACTTTTCACCACAGAGCGGAGATTGTCTGTGCATTGCTTTTGTACGCCCTCTTGTTCCAAGAATCGCCACTTCAGGCCACGTCGGAATGGACGGTCCCCTTTGGGAATAGGAGTGGTTCTGTCCCCTCATCTGCCACTGCAATAATTACCAGGCCCTTTCTACTCCGAACTGTGACGTAAGCATCGCTGTTTGGCCAATAGGCGTGTTTCAGCGAGGTCCTTAAAATAGCACCACTACTACACAACCACAGGTCCCGGCAACCCTTTTCCAAGTCTTTGTCGCTGACGCAGGTCAGTGGAAGGAGCCCTGATGGCTCAGGTGGCAGGTCGTCGGTTTCTCCATGATCTATCGTAAGGTCCTGTTTCAAATCCCGGCGGGGTCAAAGTTTATGATGACCCTATTCGATGTCCTGTCTTTGAAATCACCATAGCGGTGGCAAACGACGTTTATGTCCTACATATTTATAACTGTTGTTCTCATCTGCCTCAGGGGCAACGATCTCGTGCAGGCGTCATTGTGGATACTTGTGGGTAAATCTTCCGGTTCTGGTGGGTAAGAAATAAAGAAGAGTATCAATAACATCCGGTTCTCTTCGGTAAGAAATAAAGAAGAGTATAAATAACTTCCGGTTCTGGTGGGTAAGAAATAAGGAAGAGTATAAATAACTTCCGGTTCTGGGGCGTAAGAAATAAGGAAGAGTATAAATAACTTCCGGTTCTGGGGCGTAAGAAATAAGGAAGAGTATAAATAACTTCCGGTTCTTTTGAGTAAGAAATAAGGAAGAGTATAAGTAATTTGGTGTTGTTAACTCATTTAGCCTCGACACACCACAGCAAGATATGGGTCAACCATAATAGTTTAAGGATGGCGCCAGAATAATAATTACGGTATTTATAATGCGCTTATCTTATATATCTGTTTGGCATCCTGTCTCGGAAGACAATGGAGTATATGCGCTTGCTGGGTCAGTCACTGGAGTGACCTCTCCAGGGCGCAAGCCTGGGCGAAGTGTATGGAGATCCTGGGGTGCCCAGTCGTCAAGATCCCCCTCTCAGCCTCGCTGATGTATCCAAAGGAATGCAAAGCAGTACGTTTGGCACCAGTTTGGCTGCAGGAGCTGCCAGAACAGTGCGTGAATACAGGCAGCTGTCTGCCTTCGGGGCTCCACTCCTGATTTGAAGGGTTTACTCCCCCACATTTGGCCGTTGGATCCAACCTGATCTCCTCCGTCCTCTAGCCGTTGGCTGTCAGAAACAGCTCATCCGCCTAGTGGTGCAATGTGAACACCACCCCCTCACGTGGTTTAGCCCACCAGCTGAGGTGGTTTGCCAGGGTGTGGCGCTTGGAGCCAGCACGTGAGAGATTAAGGAGATGGATGAGGACCAGTGATGCCCGTCCGTCCTATGTAGGACGCAGCTGCCGAACAGCAAAGGTGCTACCTCTATCCAGAGCCCCCTACACCCCCTTATATATAATTATAACTCTAAGCGCGCACTCACAACTCAAGCACGCATGCGCACGCTTAGACAACGGCTCGCGTACCACAAAAAAGTGAAATACATTACGACAGTCGACTTGGGGTGGGGAGTGTGGTGATCTAGTGCTAGAACTGTTGAAAGAGGTGAGTTTTGAGGGCGGACTGGAAGGAGGAGAGAGAGAGTGTTTCTGACGGAGAGAGAGAGAGTGGGAGAGTGTTCCAGGCGGATGGACCGTATACAGAGAATGAGCGGGGGCCGAAAGTGCTGAGTTTGGTGCGGAGGATGTGGAGGCGGAGAGGGTCGGAGGCGGAGCGGAGGGAGCGGGGAGGAGTGTAGGGGTGAAGTAAGTTGGAGAGATAGGCAGAAGCGCAGTTGTTCAGGGATTTGTAGCAGAGAGACAGAATCTTGTATTCGATGCGTTGGGGGATGGGAAGCCAGTGAAGGAATTTGAGCAGGGGAGTGATGTGGTCGGATGTTTTCTTTCTGAGGACGAGGCGGGCAGCATTGTTCTGGACACGCTGGAGGGTGAATGTGGTGGAGTGAGGGAGGCCGGAAAGGAGAGAGTTGCAGTAGTCGATGCGAGATAGGATGAGAGAGACAGCAAGTTTGGTGGCAGCTTCGGTAGTGAGGTATTTTCTGATCTGACTGATGCGGCGGAGGTGGAAATAGCATGCCTGTGCCGTGGCAGAGACAAAGCTGGTCATGGAAAGAGAGGAATCGAGGATAACGCCGAGGTTTTTGGCCGAATCAGAGCCGGAGATGCGGGTGCTGTCGAGTTGAAGGTGGAGAGAGGAAAGGAGCTGGGAAAGTATATGGCGAGTGCCTACCAGCATGGCTTCCGTTTTGTCGTCGTTCAGTTTAAGCTTGTTTGCTGTCATCCAATTTTTCACGTCTTCGTAGCAGTCAGCCGTGCGAGTCAGTAGTGACTGAGTGTTGTCGAGTTTGTCTTTGTCTAGTAGTTGTGAGTCGTCAGCGTAGAGGTGGTGGTTTATGTGGTCAGACTGGATGATGTTGGACAGGGAAGAGGTGTAGAGTGTGAAAAGGACCGGGCGCAGGACGGACCCCTGAGGAAATCCGCAGGAGAGCGTGACTGGGTTGGAGGAGACGCCGTCGACGGTCTGTCGGAGAGGTAGGAGAGAAACCAGGAGTGAGCAGAGTCAGTGATTCCAAAGGACTGGTGAAGGCGGTGGAGGAGGATAGAGTGGTCTATAGTGTCGAAGGCGGCAGAGAGGTCGAGTAGCGTAAGAAGGGAGATGTTGCCCGAGTCGGTGGAGAGAAGCAGGTCGTTTAGGATATGTAGAAGGGCTGTTTCAGTGATGTGATGTTTGCGATAGGCGGACTGGAAGGGACTGAGGAGGTTGTTGTCGGTGAGGTGGAGGTTGAGCTGGTTGAGAACAACCTTCTCAAGAAGCTTGGACAGGAAAGAGAGATTGGAGACTGGGCGATGGTTTTAGAGTTCGTTTGGGTCGAGGTTGTGTTTTTTTAGGAGAGGACGGACGATGGCGGACTTGAATATATCAGGGACGGAGCCGTTCTGTAGAGATGTGTTGATGATGTCGGTAATGAAGGGCAGAAGTTTTAGAAGGCCGTCCCAGTAGAGAGAAGCTGGGAGGGGATCTAGTTTGCAGGTTTTGAAATGCATGGACTTTATGGTCTTGAGGACTTCATCCTGAGAGACGGGGCGAAAGGACGAGAGGGGGGTGCCGGAAAAGAGGGGGTCGGGAGGGCAAGGCGGAGAATCCAGAGTGTCGAGTGTGTTGCGCAGAGTTTGAATAGGTGGAAAAAGCGGACGGGAGTTCTTCTTTGTTGTGTGTGTTGGGAAGAGGAGAGTCTTTAAAAGTGCCTAGGAGTGTGTTCATGGTGGCGTAGAGGGTTTTGGATGAAGTGGATTCCAGGATTTTGTTTTGAAGATGTTTAGGTTTGGAGTCGGAGATCATTCTGCAGACTTTTGATCTAGCTGTTTGGAAGATCTGTCTGTGGACGGTGAGGTGGGATGAGCGCCAGCGGCGTTCCGCTTGTCGGCGCTCGCGCTTGGCCTCAGCTATGTCATTAGTGAGCCAGGGGGATGGGGGTCGGTTGGGTATGGAGCAGGTGGTGACAGGGGCATGGGTGTCTAGAAGTTTTCGAAGGGAGGAGTCGAAATGGGATGCAAGTTCGGGAGAGGAGGCGGGGTCCAAGAGAAGGTCGACAGCTTCGTCGAAGAAGTTCTCTCGGTTGACAGATTTTAGTTTGCGACGAGAAACAAGGAGCTTGAGTTTTTTCGGGAGAGGTAGGTTGAGGGAGACGAGAATAGCGAGGTGGTCAGAGGGAAGTACAGAGGTGGTGTCAGAGTCGAGAAAGAGTTGATCGGAGGTGCGGGTGATGATCCAGTCGAGGCGTCAAGCTATGCTGGCACCACTCTCGAACTGGCATTGATGATCTGTCTCCTCAACTGTAAAGCAGTCTTCAGTCTTCAGAGGACGGTTCCAACATTTGGAAATTTCGACCTTGGGTATCAATAGGTAAATAATGAAAAACCAAACTATACATAATTATGTGGACATGCTAATTTAGAAACTTCAGACTGGTAGCCTACATTTTACATTGTCGTAAAGAAGAAGAAGAAGTGGCAGCAGGTGTGTTGTACTTCAGCGTCATGCATTCACAACGCTATTAGTTTTCCCTGGGCGTAACCTCGCCGTGCTATTACTTTTCTCTGGGTGTAACCTCGCTGTGCTATTACTTTTCTCTGGGCGTAACCTCGCCGCGCTATTAGTTTTCTGTGGACGTAACCTCGCCGCGCTATTAGTTTTCTGTGGGCGTAACCTCGCCGCGCTATTAGTTTTCTGTGGGCGTAACCTCGCCGCGCTATTAGTTTTCTGTGGACGTAACCTCGCCGCGCTATTAGTTTTCTGTGGACGTAACCTCGCCGCGCTATTAGTTTTCTGTGGACGTAACCTCGCCGCGCTATTAGTTTTCTGTGGGCGTAACCTCGCCGCGCTATTAGTTTTCTGTGGACGTAACCTCGCCGCGCTATTAGTTTTCTGTGGGCGTAACCTCGCCGCGCTATTAGTTTTCTGTGGACGTAACCTCGCCGTGCAGTGTAATGGCGTTCCGCGGCTGGGAGATATGTATTATTTAGAGCTTTGTGTCCATGGCAGCCGGTATTATTATTTCACTCCCACATTTCACCCGCAACAGCGCCCTCTGTGTGAGGAACAACTGAAGATGATCATGGTCTGCACCAGCCAATATATTTATGTCAGCCCCGGCATCTGGAACCTCTCGCGTGACTATATCTTTTGCGGATGGAGAGACCCGGATGACCGATTGATTTCTGTTTTGTACAACATTGTAAGCACGACGCTCGCTAATGTTTGCATTGTGCAGCAGAGAGTGTCATTTGGGTGGATTGTGTAGCAGAGAATGTCATTTGGGTGGATTGTGCAGCAGAGAGTGTCATTTGGGTGGATTGTGTGGCAGAGAATGTCATTTGGGTGGATTGTGCAGCAGAGAGTGTCATTTGGGTGGATTGTGTAGCAGAGAATGTCATTTGGGTGCATTGTGCAACAGAGCGTGTCATTTGGGTGGATTGTGATCTACGCAGTGTGCAGGCAAGGTCTGTGGAGAAATCACAATCTGATTATGTTGAACTCCGCCCAGACAAGGGGCGGTAATGAGAGTTGACACTTCTTTCTTTCTTTCTTTTGTTCTTTCTCTTCCCCCACCCCCCTCTCCTCTTTCTTTCCGATTTTTACTTTATTCCGTTCTTTTTTTTTCTCTCTCTCTGTTTATCTTTCTGTCGTTCTTTCTTTTCTTCTTATCATTTTCGCTCCAAATTTACCGCCATCCGATTGTAGACCATAGATATAAATGAGAGCACAAAGGGCGACTGAAGAGACTGATGAGGGTCTATGCGGCTTGTAGTGGGTGAGATTGTTGTGTCCCGGCAGAGACGGGGTTAATTTCTAGCCGGCGGCGTGTGTTCAAGTTGACATTTCAAAACAGCATCAAGAATGTGAAGGGGTTAGGCGATTGATCCACACAACACAACACGAGACTCTCACAGCAAGACGGACGCTTGTCAGCTCTCACAGCAAGACAGACGCTTGTCAGCTCTCACAGCAAGACAGACGCTGGTCAGCTCTCACAGCAAGACAGACGCTTGTCAGCTCTCACAGCAAGACAGACGCTTGTCAGTTCTCACAGCAAGACAGACACTTGTCAGCTCTCACATCAAGACAGACGCTTGTCAGTTCTCACATCAAGACAGACCCTTGTCAGCTCTCACATCAAGACAGACGCTTGTCAGCTCTCACATCAAGACAGACACTTGTCAGCTCTCACAGCAAGACAGACGCTTGTCAGCTCTCACAGCAAGACAGACGCTTGTCAGTTCTCACATCAAGACAGACGCTTGTCAGTTCTCACAGCAAGACAGACACTTGTCAGCTCTCACAGCAAGACAGACGCTTGTCAGTTCTCACAGCAAGACAGACACTTGTCAGCTCTCACAGCAAGACAGACGCTTGTCAGTTCTCACATCAAGACAGACGCTTGTCAGCTCTCACAGCAAGACAGACGCTTGTCAGTTCTCACATCAAGACAGACGCTTGTCAGCTCTCACAGCAAGACAGACGCTTGTCAGCTCTCACAGCAAGACAGACGCTTGTCAGCTCTCACAGCAAGACAGACGCTTGTCAGCTCTCACAGCAAGACAGACGCTTGTCAGCTCTCACAGCAAGACAGACGCTGGTCAGCTCTCACAGCAAGACAGACACTTGTCAGTTCTCACAGCAAGACAGACACTTGTCAGCTCTCACATCAAGACAGACGCTTGTCAGTTCTCACATCAAGACAGACCCTTGTCAGTTCTCACATCAAGACAGACGCTTGTCAGTTCTCACAGCAAGACAGACACTTGTCAGTTCTCACATCAAGACAGACGCTTGTCAGTTCTCACATCAAGACAGACGCTTGTCAGTTCTCACAGCAAGACAGACGCTTGTCAGCTCTCACAGCAAGACAAACGCTTGTCAGTTCTCACAGCAAGACAGACGCTTGTCAGTTCTCACAGCAAGACAGACGCTTGTCAGTTCTCACAGCAAGACAGACTCTTGTCAGTTCTCACAGCAAGACAGACGCTTGTCAGTTCTCACATCAAGACAAACGCTTGTCAGCTCTCACAGCAAGACAGACACTTTCCAGCTCTCACAGCAAGACAGACGCTTGTCAGCTCTCACAGCAAGACAGACACTTGTCAGCTCTCACAGCAAGACAGACACTTGTCAGCTCTCACAGCAAGACAGACACTTGTCAGCTTTCACAGCGAGACAGACGCTTGTCAGCTCTCACAGCAAGACAGACACTTGTCAGCTCTCACAGCGAGACAGACACTTGTCAGCTCTCACAGCACGACAGACACTTGTCAGCTCTCACATCAAGACAGACGCTTGTCAGTTCTCACAGCAAGACAGACACTTTCCAGCTCTCACAGCAAGACAGACGCTTGTCAGCTCTCACAGCAAGACAGACACTTGTCAGCTCTCACAGCAAGACAGACACTTGTCAGCTCTCACAGCAAGACAGACACTTGTCAGCTCTCACAGCAAGACAGACGCTTGTCAGCTCTCACAGCAAGACGGACGCTTGTCAGCTCTGACAGCAATACACACGCTCGCTGATAGATTCAAATAGTTCAGTAGGAGACAAATACAGGAACTGTGTCCATATTGCCTTCATCCGGTCAGTCAGACATAGACATACAGCAACTGTGGTAGCCCATGTGACCGCATATTTCCCAAACTGTGGAGGTGTCACCTCACGCCTATATAACATCACTTGCAGCTAATCTGGCACTGGTCGACCCGTCTCCTGTTCTAGTAGCAAAACGTCTTCCAGCCCAATGCGCACAGCCCGAGGATCTTGCTTACTGGGATTGTTTGCATGCTGAGCTGGTGAGACAAGTAGTTTAGAAGTTACAGCGAGTGGGGGACAGAGCGACAGGGACCGACCTCTTGTCACACGCACTACATTTGTCGCCGTCCGCTATTCATGCGCGCTGGCTAATTGTGTTTGTCTCCCGCATTGATCGCCACGGAATATAGTCCCACAGACAAGGGGCACCAGTCTGCGTGAGACATAGATCCTCACCAGCCTCCACACCCTGCGGTGTTCCATGAGGATGTGTTCCTCTTGTGACATTTACATCTGTGTTTGACGCGGAGTGGCCTGTGGCATTGCGCGCGCGACAGACGAGGAGAATCCAGAATCACAATCCAATCCACAAACACACTTGGCTGTTTATTTGCCCCGCATTCATTGGTCTGCAGTTTTGTGATTTGCTATTTTGTTATTTTAGTTTATTGTTATGCAAACGAGATTTGGTGTATGCGCGCGCGCGCGCGCGCGCGTGTGTGTGTGTGTGTGTGTGTGTGTGTGTGTGTGTGTGTGTGTGTGTGTGTGTGCTGGTGTGTATTTGCGTATCCGGAATGACAGAGTAGCACACACAACGCAAGCCATACATCTGTTGATTTATATGTATTCTGGCAATGGCCTTTCCTTGTTTTCTTTCCTTATTTTCTGATTAACTAAAGTGTGCTTCTGTGTCTTGTGCGGGTCACACTGCTTTACTGGGCTCACGTTGAGACTAGATAAATACAACCTCCTGTTCATTTCCTGTTCGTTACTCGTCTTCTGATTGGGCTGAAGGTGTTTCCTGCTGAGTGAAACGTATGGCTTGTTAGTACAGTTTCAGTTGATGGTGCTGGTATTGTTCAGTTTTGACTTTGAAACAGATGTTTGTTTTCAATGGTAATTGTTACATTGCTTCCTGCTTGCCAAGCTGTGTTGAGTATCCGTGCAAAACGTAGACATTGTGTATCGAATGGCATTTTGTCGCACAGGCCACAGTCAGTTGCGTACTGTACCTTGTCAATCCAGTGAACTGACTGGCGAGTGTGTGGACTGACTGGCCGTAGTGTGGACTGACCGGCGATAGTGTGGACTGACTGGCGATAGTGTGAACTGACTGGCGATAGTGTGGACTGACTGGCGATTGTATGGACTGAATGGCGATAGTGTGAACTGACTGGCGATTGTATGGACTGACTGGCGATTGTATGGACTGACTGGCGATAGTGTGAACTGACTGGCGATTGTATAGACTGATTGGCGATAGCGTGAACTGACTGGCGATTGTGTGAACTGACTGGCGATTGTGTGAACTGACTGGCGATTGTATGGACTGACTGGCGATAGTGTGGACTGACTGGCGATTGTATGGACTGACTGGCGATAGTGTGAACTGACTGGCGATTGTATGGGCTGACTGGCGATAGTGTGGACTGACTGGCGATAGTGTGGACTGACTGGCGATTGTATGGACTGACTGGCGAATGTATGGGCTGACTGGCGATTGTGTAGAGTCTTTTTGCTTTATTTACTTTTCCTATCACAACATGCCATGGTGCCTGATCCATTTCTACCTCACAACATTCTGTATAACCTCATCCGTTACACACTGCAATACATTTGTATTCAATCCAGACCAAAAAGGTGACTGCCAGTTGCCACATTCCTTCTGCCATTGAAGATAAGTAGCGGCTAATCTCTATGTTTGTTTGTTTGTCTATTTTGACAAAGGGTATTTACCCGAAATATTAATAAATTGTGTTGTACCCGTCTTTTCTAAGCGTGTTTCTTTCTCCGTTGGGTACTTCAATACATTTGTATTGTTACACGCTGTTCCTCTGTGCTACAGACAAAGCTCATGCATGTAGCCATTGTATGGCAGCCGTCTTTAGGACGGCGATAAACTGGCGAGACCCTGGGTTTATATCAGTCCGCGCTGGAAACAGAGCAAGACAACCCGAGGACAACGGACGTAAAAGAGAATAATCTGACTGGAGAGAATTCTGTCACGTGAACGGCTACTTAAAACCTCTTTCAACCATTTTCACTCGCAAGAGAAATAGACCCTCATGAACCCCCGCGAATGCGGGGGCTCATGAGGATCTATACCCTTTACTGGCTCTGTAATCATACGCCACAGGAAGGTGGTGTCAGACGTTCAGTGGAGGATGGTAATGAAAGGCAGGACTTTGAGGACTGATTGTGGTAATGAGAGGCAGTACTTTGAGGAGTGATTGTGGTAATGAGGGGCGGTACTTTGAGGAGCGGTTGTGGTAATGAGGGGCAGTACTTTGAAGAGTGATTGTGGTAATGAGGGGCAGGACTTTGAGGAGTGATTGTGGTAATGAGGGGCAGTACGTTGAGGAGTGATTGTGGTAATGAGGGGCAGTTCTTTGAGGAGTGATTGTGGTAATGAGGGTCAGTACTTTGAGGAGTGATTGTGGTAATGAGGGGCAGTACTTTGAGGAGTGATTGTGGTAATGAGGGGCAGTACTTTGAGGAGTGATTGTGGTAATGAGGGGCAGTACTTTGAGGAGTGATTGTGGTAATGAGGGGCAGTACTTTGAGGAGCGGTTGTGGTAATGAGGGGCAGTACTTTGAAGAGTGATTGTGGTAATGAGGGGCAGGACTTTGAGGAGTGATTGTGGTAATGAGGGGCAGTACGTTGAGGAGTGATTGTGGTAATGAGGGGCAGTTCTTTGAGGAGTGATTGTGGTAATGAGGGGCAGTACTTTGAGGAGTGATTGTGGTAATGCGGGGCAGTACTTTGAGGAGTGATTGTGGTAATGAGGGGCAGTACTTTGAGGAGTGATTGTGGTAATGAGGGGCAGTACTTTGAGGAGCGGTTGTGGTAATGAGGGGCAGTACTTTGAGGAGCGGTTGTGGTAATGGGGGGCAGTACTTTGAAGAGTGATTGTGGTAATGAGGGGCAGTACTTTGAGGAGTGATTGTGGTAATGAGGGGCAGTACTTTGAGGAGTGATTGTGGTAATGAGGGGCAGTACGTTGAGGAGTGATTGTGGTAATGAGGGGCAGTACGTTGAGGAGTGATTGTGGTAATGAGGGGCAGTACGTTGAGGAGTGATTGTGGTAATGAGGGGCAGTACTTTGAGGAGCGGTTGTGGTAATGAGGGGCAGTACTTTGAAGAGTGATTGTGGTAATGAGGGGCAGTACTTTGAGGAGTGATTGTGGTAATGAGGGGCAGTACTTTGAGGAGTGATTGTGGTAATGAGGGGCAGTACGTTGAAGAGTGATTGTGGTAATGAGGGGCAGTTCTTTGAGGAGTGATTGTGGTAATGAGGGGCAGTACTTTGAGGAGTGATTGTGGTAATGCGGGGCAGTACTTTGAGGAGTGACTGTGGAGCGCAGTGTCACTGTGTTCAGTACTGTCACATACACACACATGGTGGCACTATAGTTGACGGTCACAGATGTTCCCCCTGGTTCTCTACACACAACGATACGCTTTAATTCACCGTGGTTCTCTACACCCAATTCCCTTTTTTTCACTCTTATGATTAGAGTACGGTACAGTGCAATTTGCGATTTGATATTACGAGTAAAAACTGTATTTGAGCACGGACAGTACAGAATGAACACAGATAGGTGATTTCTTACCGCAGCTACTGTATAGAATGAACACAGATAGGTGATTTCTTACCGCAGCTACTGTACAGAATGAACACAGATAAGTGATTTCTTACCGCAGCTACTGTACAGAATGAACACAGATAGGTGATTTCTCACCGCAGCTACTGTACAGAATGAACACAGATAGGTGATTTCTTACCGCAGCTACTGTACAGAATGAACACAGATAGGCGATTTCTTACCGCAGCTACTGTACAGAATGAACACAGATAGGTGATTTCTTACCGCAGCTACTGTACAGAATGAACACAGATAGGTGATTTCTTACCGCAGCTACTGTACAGAATGAACACAGATAGGCGATTTCTTACCGCAGCTACTGTACAGAATGAACACAGATAGGCGATTTCTTACCGCAGCTACTGTACAGAATGAACACAGATAGGTGATTTCTTACCGCAGCTACTGTACAGACTGAACACAGATAGGTGATTTCTTACCGCAGCTACTGTACAGAATGAACACAGATAGGCGATTTCTTACCGCAGCTACTGTACAGAATGAACACAGATAGGCGATTTCTTACCGCAGCTACTGTATCTGCTGGCTGACCACGCACAACACAGGTATAAACCTGGGTAAGCCACAGGAAAATACCCAGTAAGGAGAGTACCACGGGCCTGGTGACTTCAATAGAGCGAGGTAAATAAACAATTAAAACTTTGGCTCTGGGTATCGCGACAAAAACCGCTACCGAGAGCCAAAGTGTTAATCGTAACTGTCCATAAAGAGTAGTGGAATGCCCAGTAGTAATGTCCATAAAGAGTGGTGGAATGCCCAGTAGTAATGTCCATAAAGAGTGGTGGAATGCCCAGTAGTAATGTCCATAAAGAGTGGTGGAATGCCCAGTAGTATGTCAGTCCTTCACTTCAGTTGCCTACTGACACACGTGACACCCGCATGACTGGCCAGATGTTTTCTAAGCGTCATACTTATCAATTTATCATTGTTATATTTGTGAAGTTATCGTTATTATATTTGTGAAGTTATCATGACGCGAGACCAACGGACTCTGCTGTCTAGAAGAGGAGATGCATCAACCGTGATCGCCCCAGGGTAGTCCCTAATTAACTAAATCAGACACTTCACTGGAACTCTCAAAGCCAACTATCTTTGGCGACTGTAAGGTAAAAACTAGCGCGCTTTTTAAGAAGAAACAAGATGAGAATTTCGTCCCAACGTCTATCGTATTTTTTTAAGCTCAATGCGTTTATGTTTTAGGAACATTCAGAGTTGTTCATATTTGTAAGCTTATTCTTCTGAGCCATTTCCCTCCTCTCTAAGCCAACCTCCGATCAACACACATGCCGGCGCACACAAATAAAGACGGACACAAAACGCTTCCCTCCATTAGTACGCTTTGTGGGCTAGTATAGCGACAGGAATTCTGAAAAAGAATAGCACGAGCAGCAAAATGACGTCACTATAGAGCTAGTACCACGACGCCGTGCACACAGTGACGAATTCGATGTTTCACGTCACTCACCCGAAAGGCACGCAAGGGTGTCTTCCACACAGCCTCTTCCAGAGCTGACTGTTGAAGGGAGTATAACGAGGCTCCAAAACTTGCAAAAAAAATGAATTAATTTATTATTCAAAAAGTGGAAGAGGTACAATGCTGGATTACGAAGTCATTCAGTATCTCCCAACTATCAAGCTGTATGCACAGTATCAAACAAGAATAACACAAATTACGGACTCAAATGCGGTTCAACAGGTTTGTGCGAAACGGTCATTTTCCCATTAACCATTCAGCCCTGACGCTACTACAACAGGAGATGGGTCGACCATGATAATTCAAGGGTACTGCCAGAATAGCTTGGCGCCTGTCGGCGCCAAGCTAATCTGGCATTACCCTTGAATTATCATGGCCGATCCATCTCCTGCAACAGGTGCATAGTCGTTAGATGACGCCTCCAAAATTTGAGAAATACGAGCGCCGGGCTGAAAGAGTTAATGATTGTGTATTCTAATTGAAAAATCGTAAAAAAACTGCCTCGAGATCACTGAGTCTGCCTCGAGATCAGTCTGCCTCGAGATCAGTCTTTGGAAGACAATATCCTGAAGTTCGAGGCTTGTCCGCCCACAAACGCGGGCTCTAGTTGCTGTCACACACACACACACACACACACACACACACACACACACACACACACACACACACACACACACACACACACACACACACGGCGCTTTTGGGCGCTAGATCTGCGTTCAACAGCAATGCTAGCGTAGCTAGACGTGACATAATTTTATCTTATTACTACCGACACTGTTACAGTGTGACGCCTGCCCGCCCATGTTATCGCGTACTAGGTGTTGAGCGCTCAGAGGCCAGCCCTGTTTCAAAGTGCATCGTATTTTCACTGCGGTAGACGCAGAGTAAGTCATGTGTCTGTAATCGTAGTGTCCACAAGGTTCTAGCGGAGTTAGTTATTTGGGTTGAACGCCAGGCGACTAAGGCCTGTCACGGCGGAGGTTGTAGGGAAGCCCCTGTCCACCGCTAATAACGTTACTGACGTGCGTGACGATTGATCTTTAGGGATTCTCTCGCCTTAACCCTTTCAGGGCCGATAGAATGGCGGCCAACACCACCCGGCTGCAGGAGACACAGACTGCCGTGATCTCCCGCTTGCCTCAACACATCGTTTGTCCCTGGTCGGCGGATGGCTGTTTGTCCCTGGTCGGCGGATGGCGGTTTGTCCCTGGTTGGCGGATGGTTGTTTGTCCCTGGTCGGCGGATGGTTGTTTGTCCCTGGTCGGCGGATGGCTGTTTGTCCCTGGTCGGCGGATAGCGGTTTGTCCCTGGTCGGCGGATGGCTGTTTGTCCCTGGTCGGCGGATGGCGGTTTGTCCCTGGTCGGCGGATGGCGGTCTGTCTGGCGTGGTGTGGCCACAGTTTCACAGACAGGATCTATGTTGACAGTGAAGGGCATAATTGTCTCCGCGTTAGACGCTCGCTCGATTTCATGAATTTTTAGCCAATAAAATGTCAGCACTTGAGCAGAATGTATCGGGTTTTTTTCCTGTCCCGCGGACTAGTTTGTTAGAACTGAGGTGAGTCTCTAGAGGGAAACTAGAGTCCTGTAACTAACCTAATAGAAGAGTGCACTTACAGAGAACCGCTTTGTGTTGCGGTCCGCAGGGTATCATTATTGTATTGGCTCTCTCTCTCTCTCTCTCTCTCTCTCTCTCTCTCTCTCTCTCTCTCTCTCTCTCTCTCTCTCTCTCTCTCTCTCTCTCCCTCCCTCTCATTTGTTTGACTGCCGCCAGCATCTGAGGGAGGCAGCTGTTTGCCTGATGTTTTTATCTGTAAATAAAACCGCTTCGGCCAGCCGCGAGCTCTCACAACCCAACGCACGTCCACCACCCCCGTCCCCACTGACCCCCAACAGTCACACATCACCCCCCCCCCCCTCCCCCCGGCCACCCTTGTTTTACCTTGTAGTTATTTATGCTGAATGCGAGACTTGTTTGAAATCTCATCCGCAAACTGTTTATAGGGCTTTCCCACCCCAGTATACTCTGCACTCGCAGGCTCGATGTGCGCGGGCCCACTGCGCCCGACGTCAGCCCGATGGCCGTTGCTTACTGGGAACTGACGATGACATGACGGATGTAAGGGCCGAGGTAAAAAGCCAATTGGCGTTTTGCCGGGTCAGTACAGAGACCCAGCGTACGCGCCTAACAGGACACATCGTCATTAACAGGACACATCGTCATTAACAGGACACATCGTCATTAACTTCATTTTGCGGCGCTCGCGGGTTGTTGGTTTTGTTTTTTGGTTAATGTTTGAAATGTGCAGCTCAGCACATCAGATCGAACTTCCAATAATAAAGGCAAACGTGTGATTGTACAACATCCGGGCAATTGCGTGCCAACATTACGGTCGATAATTCTGCAGTCACAAGGTCACGAGGGGAAACAACCGATACCAGTTCCTAAAGCATCCCTTTCTGTTTGCACGAGACACAGATGCTCATGACTGCCAGCAGCTGCAGGCGCTGATAAATACCTGACCCTTGCTGACAGTGATGAATGTGTCTTCTGCTTGCGGCTATCATCGGGTTTACAATCTGCAACTGACGGGACACTTGCCAGCACTTGAAGACAGCTAGTGAGGTTACAGTCTGTAACTGACGGGGCACTTGCCAGCACTTGAAGATAGCTAGTGAGGTTACAGTCTGTAACTGACGGGGCACTTGCCAACACTTGAAGACAGCTAGTGAGGTTACAGTCTGTAACTGACGGGGCACTTGCCAGCACTTGAAGACAGCTAGTGAGGTTACAGTCTGTAACTGACGGGGCACTTGCCAGCACTTGAAGACAGCTAGTGAGGTTACAATCTGCAACTAACGGGGCACTTGCCAGCACTTGAAGACAGCTAGTGAGGTTACAGTCTGTAACTGACGGGGCACTTGAAGCACTTGAAGACAGCTAGTGAGGTTACAGTCTGTAACTGACGGGGCACTTGCCAGCACTTGAAGACAGCTAGTGAGGTTACAGTCTGTAACTGACGGGGCACTTGAAGCACTTGAAGACAGCTGGTGAGGTTACAGTCTGTAACTGACGGGGCACTTGCCAGCACTTGAAGACAGCTAGTGAGGTTACAGTCTGTAACTGGCCGGGCACTTGAAGACAGCTAGTGAGGTTACAGTCTGTAACTGACGGGGAACTTGAAGCACTTGAAGAGAGCTAGTAAGGTTACGTGTACACCGAACGACAGCCAACAACAAACGAGAATGAAGCATAAAAACACTCCATACATTCCAAGATATATCCAAGATCGAAGGGCTCCTGAGGATCTACGCCTCTTGGGGATGTCTGGAGTGTTGTCTATGCCATTATGGTACAAGCTGGTTAGTGATTTCGCTCTCGCTTGTTGCCGCTAGTCTTTCGTTGCAAACGGAACCTGTCTGTTTTTCGCGACAGAAATGTTGAATCAGATCATAACTCTAAATGAGTTACAGCCGTTTGTAACTGTTGTTGATCACTTGCACAAGCTCAAAGGCAGCTGCCTCAACACTGAAGAGAACTCCCTGACCGTAATTCAAGTTAGGCTGTCATCGTAGCTTTGTAGTCTCCCCCAGCAGCCCAGCACCCAGGGCCATGTTCCGCTAAAACTGAGAGGCGTGTTTACGGGCAAGTAATTGAGTAGTTTGGCAGTGCTGTTAGATACATGGCTGTATCGTTTCCACGTAGAGCCAAGCGAGGGCAGATCGACTGTTATAGAGCAAGGCTTGTGCTTCAGGTGGCGAGTTGGCCATGTAGTTTCATCTGTTTCCTATCACATTCCACATCATTATTCCAACGATTTGTACTGAGCGCTGAGCGGCAGGAGGACGATACAGTGTTAGGCTCGTGAACGGTTTGACTGTACACGGCTGCTCTAGGTTACAGTGAGTGTTGGTCGTGAACTTTTTGACTGTACACGGCTGCTCTAGGTTACAGTGTTGGTCATGGACTGTTTGACTGTACACGGCTGTACACGGCTGCTCTAGGTTAGTGTTGGTCATGGACTGTTTGACTGTACACGGCTGCTCTAGGTTACAGTGTTGGTCGTGGACTGTTTGACTGTACACGGCTGCTCTAGGTTACAGCGTTGGTCATGGACTGTTTGACTGTACACGGCTGCTCTAGGTTACAGTGTTGGTCGTGGACTGTTTGACTGTACACGGCTGCTCTAGGTTACAGTGAGTGTTGGTCGTGGACTGTTTGACTGTACACGGCTGCTCTAGGTTACAGTGAGTGTTGGTCGTGGACTGTTTGACTATACAAGGCTGCTCTAGGTTACAGTGAGTGTTGGTCGTGGACTGTTTGACTGTACAAGGCTGTTCTAGGATACAGTGTTGGTCGTGGACTGTTTGACTGTACACGGCTGCTCTAGGTTACAGTGTTGGTCGTGGACTGTTTGACTGTACAAGGCTGTTCTAGGATACAGTGTTGGTCGTGGACTGTTTGACTGTACACGGCTGCTCTAGGTTACAGTGAGTGTTGGTCGTGGACTGTTTGACTGTACACGGCTGCTCTAGGTTACAGAGTTGGTCGTGGACTGTTTGACTGTACAAGGCTGTTCTAGGTTACAGTGTTGGTCGTGGACTGTTTGACTGTACAAGGCTGTTCTAGGTTACAGTGTTGGCCGCGCACTATTTGACTGTACAACTCGGTGAAAGGCTGGATTAGCTGACAGTGTTGGTCGTCGAGTATTCAGTTGACTGTACAACCGAAACAGAGAAAGGATTAGGTTACAGTGTGTCCAGTACAAAAACACGTTAGTGAGTTTCGATTGTGTGGTCGGTAACGGTCTTCCTCGCACTGTTCACGTCCTTCGGGGATTGCGAGTGGTCTGCGCACTAATGACGAGTGACGTATTTGGACCGATGTTAGGCCCGGGCCAAGTCTGAATCAAGCTCTTATATACTCCGCTGTCTTGCGAACATAAATACAAATGGACGTGACCTGTAATGTCACAGTCCGTGGCTGCACGCCCAAGAGTGCCTTAATCTCGCGGTCCGCAGGGACGTGTAGACATACGCGCTTCCATTTGATTGGCAGGTCGGCATTAATCAGTAAAAGAACTTGTTTTTCAAGACAGCATTCTTGTTGTGACACGTGACACTGCGGTAACACAACTCCTCATGCATGCTGTTTCAATAGAGAATAGCTGCCATGTTGTTTCAAAAGAGAATAGCTGCCATGTTGTTTCAATAGAGAATAGCTGCCATGTTGTTTCAATAGAGAATAGCTGCCATGTTGTTTCAATAGATAACAGTTGTCATGTTGTTTCAATAGAGAATAGCTGCCAAGCTGTTTCAACAGAGCATAGCTGTCATGCTGTTTCAATAGAGCATAGCTGCCATGTTGTTTCAATAGAGAATAGCTGCCATGCTGTTTCAATAGAGAATAGCAGCCATATTGTATTTAATTAGCACATTTAACCCGAGCGCACAGCAGCCGGAGATTGATTGATTGACCATAAAATGAAATGAAATGAAATAAAACTTTATTTTTCAAGGATCAACGATTAGGTACCTTCATTTACCTTTTTTCAAGCATGTTCTTGCTAATGCTATCATAATAATATTAATAATAATAATAATAATAATAATAATAATAATAATAATAATAATAATAATAATAATAATAATAATAATAATACCGTTATTATATAGGCGCTTTTTCTCAATTTCGGGCAAATCGACTCAAAGCGCCGCGAACTGAAACCAACACGCACACTCACGTAACAGACACGGATTTAAGACAAACATAGTACAAGACAGACGAAGGTATACCATGATAATTCAAGGTTAGTGCCAGATTAGCATGGCGTCATCAGGCCTCAAGCAAATCTAGCATTACCCTTGAAATGCTCCTAGAAGTCGTACATAGTTGTTAAGTGTTAAGTGACATCGATTTGAGAATGTGACCTTGGGCTTAAACGGGTGAATAATGCACCAGGGATGTCAATACACCAGGGATGTCAATGCACCAGGTATATCAATGCACCAGGGATGTCAATACACCAGGGATATCAATACACCAGGGGTGTCAATGCACCAGGGATGTCAATACACCAGGGGTGTCAATGCACCAGGGATGTCAATACACCAGGGATGTCAATGCACCAGGGATTTCGATGCACCAGGGATGTCAATGCACCAGGGATGTCGATACACCAGGGGTGCCAATACACCAGGGATATCAATACACCAGAAATGTCATGCTGTATCAAACTGTTCAACTGTGTATTAGATGACATCCGCAATATTTACTTTGCAACAAATCACGTGAAAGACACTCTCACACACGTGTCCTTGAGAAAGCACGCGCGCACATTTCTACGCAGAACGCTGACATTATTATGCAAATCATTCCTGAACAGGCTTGTGCTGACTTGCTTGGTGTCTTGTTTTCATTGATAGACTTGAGCCTAGGTTATGGCTTCTGTACGAGAAACCAAGAATGGAGCAAATCATGACGAGCAGGAAGCGTAGCTTGTCATGAGCCCCTGCGCCGTGTGGCTGATGAGAATCATGCCTGTTGTCAGTGACTGCACCACCAGCGTCTCCACTGCAGCTCTTAAAGATGCCACGCACAATCGTCTTCCCACTCATTTTCTCTCCAGTCTCGCACATTCTCTCTGCGGGTCACGCGTGACCGGAAATTCAATCCTAGAGATAGATTGTATTCTGTGCTGATGTCGCCAACACTCGGTTGACGTCTCAAAATGTAAATCTAACAGCCGCCGTGGACTTGTTTCTGAACGCGTTTTGTCTGGACTTAGTCTGTGTGCAGTTTTTCTGGTCAACGCGGTTCTCGCTCAGCACGAGTTTTACTGCGTCAGTAGGTGTAGAGATTTCATGTCAACGTAAAGGAAACACGTTGGTACGACATGTTGGGACTGACCTGTGTGTCAACTACCGCCCTTTGTCGACAAAAAATCCAAAAAACCCTGACTGTCCCCGAGGACAAGACTGTGAGGTCAACTGCCCCTCGGCCATCAGCAAGGGACATGGAGCCTCATAAACCCTTGCAGACCACGGAATCTTCCTGACAGTTGCATATGTGTACCCCGGGCGGAGGAGGTAGTTTTATTTTCCTTTTACGATGGGGACAGAATCTACATAATATACATGTACGCGTGTGTGTACGGGCGGGGACTGAGGTATCGGGATGCAAATGGCGGTCAGGAGGGACACGACTCTCTTACAAGGATGGAGGAAATGATCTTGCGTGTGTGGGCGGGGACTGATACTATAAGGTATGGGTGTGTGGGCGGGGACTGATACTACGAGGTATGGGTGTGTGGGCGGGGACTGATACTGTGAGGTATGGATGTGTGGGCGGGGACTGATACTATGAGGTATGGGTGTGTGGACGGGGACTGATACTGCCGGTGAGGTATGGGTGTGTGGGCGGGGACTGATACTATGAGGTATGGGTGTGTGGGCTGGGACGGATACAATACAATACAATAATACTTTATTAATCCCTCATGGGGAAATTCACATTTTTGCCATCTCAGGTGCTGCTTACACTCACTCACTCGCTCGTTCTACAAATTACAATAAACGATCTACAAAATAGACAATGACTCGGGACGGGTGAAGTCCGTCGCCAAGGCATCTAATGGCCAGCGCCATTGCCCTCATCCCGACCCGAACCTCCCTGACAAAAACAGAATACTAAGACAGCCCTAGTCTCCTGAACACACAAATGTTCTTTATTTGAAGTTCCTGACTAAAGCTAGTACATGATAAAACAAGTTAACAACAGAAACAAAATACCCGCGTCGGTACGTAAATGATTTTCGATCTAGGCAACATAAAAACAACGGTCAAACAGCACCTGGGGGCCCGTCGCCATAGTACAGCGCCGGTGTTTAGAGGGCACCGCTCTGACAAAGTCCGTCAACACTATTATAACACATACAGGTCATTGTGGCAACAGCCGTGAGTCATTATGATGAAATAAAACGCACACACAACAGTCGTGTTCACTGGCACGCCGCTTGTTGGGCAACATCTGTCAGCAGCTAATGTCGGCCGGCCAGTCAGTTCGTACAACTTAATCACGGCCTCCGCGATGAAATGCAGTAAGAATGTCGTGAAGCTTGCTGGTAAAGGCTTCTCTGTATCCAAGCTTTTCAATGTGGAGCCAGCCAGAATAAAGAAACATCTGGCAATGTGTTAGTCTGTGAATTATGTAGGATGGAGCCCGGAATAGCACATGTTTAGTTGATTCCGAGTTCCTATGCACGCTCTTCTTTGAAAACATAGGCTGGCACGAAAATAGTCCAAATTCCGACTCGGTGTTACAAGATGAAGACGATGAAGACGATGTTTTAGTTGATACACAATAACCATCAAATAAAGTTGTGGAAATAGTACATCGGCGGTTCCCGCACAACTTGATGGCACAACACTACCTGGTAAATAACAAGAATAAGCATCACTTCCCTAGCACAATTGACGGATTTTGTCGGAGCGGCCGGCCAGAAGATGGTGCATAACCCCCGTTTTGTCCCGAATTTATGAGGTATGGGTGTGTGGGCGGGGACTGATACTATGAGGTATGGGTGTGTGGGCGGGGACAGATACTATGAGGTATGGGTGTGCAGACGGCGGGGACTGATACTGTGAGGTATGGGTGTGTGGGCGGGGACTGATACTGTGAGGTATGGGTGTGTGGGCGAGGACTGATACTCGTGAGGTATGGGTGTCTGGGCGGGGACTGATACTATGAGGTATGGGTGTGCAGACGGCGGGGACTGATACTGTGAGGTGTGGGTGTGTGGGCGGGGACTGATACTGTGAGGTATGGGTGTGTGGGTGGGGACTGATAATGTGAGGTATGGGTGTGTAGACGGCGGACAGGGATGGGGAAAATGTAGTTACTGCAGCACCAGATGTGGAGACAGCGAGAGCTGTTTGACGCGGCCGACGGTACTAGCTTTTTCAGTCTCATCCAGTTGGTTATTCCTCTTGTGTCATAGATAGCAGTTGGTTATTCCTCTTGTGTCATAGATAGCAGTTGGTTATTCCTCTTGTGTCATAGATAGCAGTTGGTTTATTCCTCTTGTGTCATAGATAGCAGTTGGTTATTCCTCTTGTGTCATAGATAGCAGTTGGTTTATTCCTCTTGTGTCATAGTTAGCAGTTGGTTATTCCTCTTGTGTCATAGATAGCAGTTGGTTATTCCTCTTGTGTCATAGATAGCAGTTGGTTATTCCTCTTGTGTCATAGATAGCAGTTGGTTATTCCTCTTATGTCATAGATAGCAGTTGGTTATTCCTCTTGTTTCATAGATAGCAGTTGGTTATTCCTCTTGTGTCATAGATAGCAGTTGGTTATTCCTCTTGTGTCATAGATAGCAGTTGGTTATTCCTCTTGTGCTGGACTGTGACACTGGACTTGTACCTCATAAACCGGCATACATCAACCGGCATACATCAACCGGCATACATCAACCGGCATACATCAACCCAAACCACAAAAAACAACACCGCCGGCCTATTGGTGTAAAATAATGGCCAAAACTGTGCATTTCTTCTCAGAAACGATGAAATCCCACCGAGGACTCTAAAAAGAACATCAGCATAACAAGACTTACTCATTTCCTTACAATGTCCCTCAGTCGTTTTACCTTTTAATACCTTTATATTGCTTGGCAGTTGCTTCAGGAAGGTATTATTACATCATACAAACAACCGCCAAGGATATTTACTTGTCTTTCGTGTGGTAGTACAAAGCACTACCCAGTCTCTTTTTTAAATTCACGTTATATATATATCACAAGATACAAAAAAGGCTATAAGACACAATACCAATACAGCACACTACAATACAGCACAGAATACACTGCAATGCAATACACTGCAAAACAATATAAAGCATAATAGTACAAAACAATATAAAGCATTGTAGTACAAAACGATATAAAGCATTGTAGTACAAAACGATATAAAGCATAGTAGTACAAAACGATACAGGAGTACAATACAAGAGAAAACTATCCTACACGCGTAAGTGCCGCCCCCCTCCTCCCCCCCCCCCCCCCCCCCCACACACACACACACGTAAACACAGATTCACTGCCAGGCAAAGCCACAACGTACGAGTAATCTATAGTTTTGGAGAGAAAAGGAGAAGATTGCCATACTATGAGAAGATTGCCATACTATGAGAAGATTGCCATACTATGAGAAGATTGCCATACTATGAGAGATTGGAAAAGGTGGAGAAATACTAAGAAGGAAGTGTATGTGGGGTAATGTCTACTGACAGAAAAGTGCTCTGTATGGAAACCACAGTCTATGACATTTTTCAGTTTTGCCTAGGATCCCATATCTGTACTTTTCCACTTTAAAGCGACTTTTCATACAGTTAATGAAGTGTTCAATTCTTGGCTGAGTTTCCTGTAACCTGCATTTATAAATATTAAACTTGGCAACCAGAATCATCAGGCCTATAACTGTCACGACCTCCGCTTCCGGAGCGCGAACTATGCGTGCTACCACTCTAGAACTGTCACGCCAACCTAACACAAACACCAGAGGAACAATCACAACAATATTTTATTACATACAAAAATAAAAACAACAATAACAAATACTCTCACTCAATCCTAACTACACTCACGCATCACGTCCACACACACACCCATAGTCCCCAGCATGAATACCCATTATACACAACGCAAATAAAATCACATTCTCACACACCCATGTCCCCAGCATGAATACCCATTATACACAACACAAATAAAATCACATTCTCACACACCCATGTCCCCAGCATGAATACCCATTATACACAACGCAAATAAAATCACATTCACACACACCCATGTCCCCAGCATGAATACCCATTATACACAACACAAATAAAATCAAATACACAATAAAACAACAAACATTCTTAATAGAATAAAAAAAAAAGGAAAAACCTTAATATATTTTTCGAATGACTAAATCCAGTTAACAAGCGCACAACCACCGAGCTCAAATCAAGTTATCGTCCTTGCTTCCGCGATAATGTCCGCTAGAACACGTGTTTCCACTTGAATTGGCAGAATTCAAATAGTTCTGTCGTTGCGACAAAGCTCTTTACATAATATTGTCACACAAAAGAAGAAAAAATTACTCTCACATAAATGAACAAATATTTATCTAAAATACGTTATCGAGCACTTGATGGGGCGACCCGGCCTGGCTTAAACACAGGGTCAGCCACGACACTCGCAGCACCGCTTGGGTACAGTGTCGTGGTGCTTTTTGGAATTACCAACAAATTTCAAGCCAGACATTGTTATTGTCACGACACGGGATTTGTTTGTATTCTGTAGCGGAGTAAAATTTAGAAAGGCGACAGAAATTACTTAGTCACCGGGTAAAAAGATAGGACGTGTAGGAAAACAGGTGAGTAAATGTTGCTTGACCTTTGGTGCGAGGGAACGGCGTGTGCAGCACGTGATTGTTCTGCGCGATCGGGTGGTTACTGGTTTGGTGCACTTACATCGCACTTTTTTCAGGGTGGGATGATAGAATACTGGCTGCCCCACCCTAAGCTGCAGAGCAAAACGTACTGCCCTGAGAGGGGCCGCTACGGGCGTGCCGTGCAGGCTGGTGGCCACGCCCCCCAAAAGCCTCCACGTCCAAGTCCACCCCTCCAAGGGTGGCGTCCGCGTCCCGCAACACTGTCGGGGGTGGAGGCAGAGACAGCGGCCATGTCAATCTCCCGATCGTTCAGGTCGGCGATTTTGTCAACCTGCACGATCTGGAGATCGATGGTCTTTGCATAGATCTTGCCCAATCATGACCACACTGAAACAGCATTGGGGTGCCCCATACACTGAGTCAACAGTGCATAGTTCTCACGAGTTAAGTCCTCAACTATCATCAGGTCCGTGCCTTTTTTTCTTATTACGCATAACCAGTTTGGTAACCCTCCTGTAACAGAAGCGGACAATCATTGGCTGTATGCTGCCCGATTGTTTTTTCCCCAGCCGATGACACGCCTCCACGTCACTTGTTTTGATGTCTCTCAGGCCTAGCTTGTCGTGGATCATTTTCAGCACCTTATTCTCCACCGCCTCAGCTGACTCCATCTCTCCATCCTGAACACCAAACACGCGAACGTTATTTCTCCTCGTGTGCTGTTTGAGGTCGACCTCACGTTTGTGTGCGAGCGCCGCTTGGTGTTTGGCTTCTGTCACTTGGCTCCTCAGCTGCACCTCTCTCTCCTTCATACTGCCAATGTCTTTTTTCAGTTGTTCGTTTTCAATGTGAAGTTCCACGATCCTTCCTTTAAGCTCATTCATCGTCGAGCTAAAAATGTCGATATTAGACATGCTCCGGATCTCGTGCAGAAGGACAGCATTAGAAACATCCTCTGCCTTACTGGCTTCCTCTTCTTCTGTCTAGGTGTTTCTTGACCACTCGAGTCGCTCGTATTTTGTAGCTGTTTTCGCTTCTTGCTGCCGCTTCTGCCACGCTCAGACTGCTGTGACATACTGTCCCCGCACGGTGAAATGGCGTGAAACAGATTGATGACCTTTTTACAGCGATGGTCTACTTCCACATCTGGATCCCCCCAAAAGTTTTACATCATCCTCCAGCTGGTGATGAGGGTTAGGCTTACAGTTTTACATCATCCTCCAGCTGGTGATGAGGGCTAGGCTTACAGTTTTACATCTTCCTCCAGCTGGTGATGAGGGCTAGGCTTACAGTTTTACATCATCCTCCAGCTGGTGATGAGGGCTAGGCTTACAGTTTTACATCTTCCTCCAGCTGGTGATGAGGGCTAGGCTTACAGTTTTACATCATCCTCCAGCTGGTGATGAGGGCTAGGCTTACAGGCTAATCACGATGGTGGCCAGGCCCCACAGACGCTGGTAATTAGCAAAAACTGTGCTAATTGTAGGACGGTTCCAAAATTCGCTGCTGCCCCCGCGGTGAGCGATGTTCAGTTTCAGCACTACCCAGTCTTGTTTCCGTGGCCATTAAACTCTTTTATTGGACAGCTGCAACTTGCAATGAACTGCGTCTCAACAAAATAATAATGTTGTATCTGCTTCGGGTTGTTGTGTGCATCTGTATATCATGGGTTTGTTGTGTGCATCTGTATATCATGGGTTTGTTGTGTGCATCTGTTTATCATGGGTTTGTTGTGTGCATCGGTATATCATGGGTTTGTTGTGTGCATCTGTTTATCATGGGTTTGTTGTGTGCATCTGTTTATCATGGGTTTGTTGTGTGCATCTGTATATCATGGGTTTGTTGTGTGCATCTGTTTATCATGGGTTTGTTGTGTGCATCTGTTTATCATGGGTTTGTTGTGTGCATCTGTATATCATGGGTTTGTTGTGTGCATCTGAATATCGTAATGAATGACCGTACCGCTGTGGATTTTATTCGTTTTTACGAAAAGACGTTACTCTGATGATCAATTACCTAATAACTGGCGCACCTACAGACAAGGCTTTTTAACGGCCATCTTCCTAAAGGCAGGTAAGATGGCAAGCCAGTTTTCACGGATGTAGGTCAACTTCTTCGTACAGGGGCCACGAACTTTCCAGTCAGCCGTCGAATGTCTGAACAGCTGGCTAGTCCAAGCTTTTTGATGAAAATGTAGCCAAGGGAGAGAACTGTCCGACCCCTGGTTATCTCCACTTCATTCCATCAGCTAGATCTCTCTATCAGCTCGAGCCGCTCAATACACACGAGGTACAGAGGGATCCGATACACACGAGGTACAGAGGGATCCGATACACACGAGGTACAGAGGGATCCGGTACACACGAGGTACAGAGGGATCCGATACACACGAAACCCTTTGGCTGTCGGAAGCGGGTTAGTCGCCATGATCCCTAAAGGACTAGGGTTAGGGTTTCCTACAGGACTAGGGCTAGTGTTTCCTACATACTAGGGTTAGGGTTTCCTGCAGGACTAGGGTTAGGGTTTCCTGCAGGACTAGGGTTAGGGTTTCCTACAGGACTAGGGCTAGTGTTTCCTACAGGACTAGGGTTAGTGTTTCCTACAGGACTAGGGTTAGGGTTTCCTGCAGGGCTAGGGTTAGGGTTTCCTACAGGACTAGGGTTAGTGTTTCCTACATACTAGGGTTAGGGTTTCCTGCAGGACTAGGGTTAGGGTTTCCTACAGGACTAGGGCTAGTGTTTCCTGCAGGACTAGGGTTAGGGTTTCCTACAGGACTAGGGTTAGAGTTTCCTGCAGGACTAGGGCTAGTGTTTCCTGCAGGACTAGGGTTAGTGTTTCCTGCAGGACTAGGGTTAGGGTTTCCTACAGGACTAAGGTTAGTGTTTCCTACAGGACTAGGGTTAGTGTTTCCTGCAGGACTAGGGCTAGTGTTTCCTGCAGGACTAGGGTTAGTGTTTCCTGCAGGACTAGGGTTAGGGTTTCCTACAGGACTAGGGCTAGTGTTTCCTACAGGACTAGGGTTAGGGTTTCCTTCATGACTAGGGTTAGTGTTTCCTACAGGTCTAGGGTTAGGGTTTCCTACATACTAGGGTTAGGGTTTCCTACAGGACTAGGGCTAGTGTTTCCTACAGGACTAGAGTTAGTGTTTCCTACAGGACTAGGGGTAGTGTTTCCTACAGGACTGGGTTTAGGGTTTCCTACAGGACTAGGGCTAGTGTTTCCTACAGGACTAGGGCTAGTGTTTCCTGCAGGACTAGGGCTAGTGTTACCTACAGGACTAGGGCTAGTGTTTCCTACAGGACTAGGGTTATTGTTTCCTGCAGGACTAGGGCTAGTGTTTCCTACAGGACTAGGGTTAGTGATTCCTACAGGACTAGGGCTAGTGTTTCCTACAGGACTAGGGTTAGTGATTCCTACAGGACTAGGGCTAGTGTTTCCTACAGGACTAGGGCTAGTGTTTCCTACAGGACTAGGGCTAGTGTTTCCTGCAGGACTAGGGCTAGTGTTTCCTACAGGACTAGGGCTAGTGTTTCCTACAGGACTAGGGTTAGTGTTTCCTGCAGGACTAGGGTCAGGGTTTCCTACAGGACTAGGGCTAGTGTTTCCTACAGGACTAGGGCTAGTGTTTCCCACAGGACTAGGGCTAGTGTTTCCTACAGGACTAGGGCTAGTGTTTCCTACAGGACTAGGGCTAGTGTTTCCTGCAGGACTAGGGTTAGTGTTTCCTTCATGACTAGGGTTAGGGTTTCCTACAGGACTAGGGTTAGTGTTTCCTACAGGACTAGGGTTAGTGTTTCCTACAGGACTAGGGTTAGGGTTTCCTACATACTAGGGTTAGTGTTTAGTGTTTCCTACAGGACTAGGGTTAGTGTTTCCTGCAGGACTAGCGTTAGGGTTTCCTACAGGACTAGGGTTAGGTTTTTCTACAGGACTAGGGTTAGTGTTTCCTACAGGACTAGGGCTAGTGTTTCCTACAGGACTAGGGTTAGTGTTTCCTACATACTAGGGTTAGTGTTTCCTACATACTAGGGTTAGGGTTTCCTACAGGACTAGGGCTTGTGTTTCCTACAGGACTAGGGTTGGTGTTTCCTACAGGACTAGGGTTAGTGTTTCCTACAGGACTAGGGTTAGGGTTTCCTACAGGACTAGGGCTAGTGTTTCCTACAGGACTAGGGCTAGTGTTAGGGTTTCCTTCATGACTAGGGTTAGGGTTTCCTTCATGACTAGGGTTAGGGTTTCCTACAGGACTAGGGTTAGGGTTTCCTACAGGACTAGGGTTAGGGTTTACTACAGGACTAGGGTTAGGGTTTCCTGCAGGACTAGGGTTAGGGTTTCCTTCATGACTAGGGTTAGGGTTTCCTTCATGACTAGGGTTAGGTTTCCTACAGGACTAGGGTTAGGGTTTCCTACAGGACTAGGGTTAGGGTTTCCTACAGGACTAGGGTTAGGGTTTCCTACAGGAATCATCGCGACCAACACCGCTACCGACAGCCAAAGAGTTAACAAGAGCGGCTTTGTCAGATTGTCCCCAAGATCCGAAGTAACGAAGGCTGTCACAAGCGAATACTATGCGTGCTGTGATTTTGGACCTAAGTAAATCACAGTAGTTTCCTCTTGCTCTTCATAGAGGGTGCACTCTTTACCCATAATGCATGCGTGGTGTCCTCGACTCAAGGGAGACAACAATCATGACGACAGTGCCATTTCTGTGACGTTGGTTGATTTGAACACTCTTAGGTTACAATGACACAATGATGTCAAGCAGATGATGACGACATCGACAACGGTAATGATGACAACGACGTTGACGCAGGGAGATGACGTAGTGATATTTGAATGCTTGACCCTTGCGTTGTCGGGACACGATGACACGAATCACAACGACATGAACCGCCGCCAATACTCAAATGGTTGAAATACTCCAGACACTGCCGCTGCGGCTGCTGCTTGCGGGTTGGTAGCGGCGTGGCGTCTGGCACGAAAGCAGCTTTGATCTTCGGGCGGAGAAATTTCAAATCACGCGTGAGTACCACGCATGGTTTTGTCGACCTTTCAATAATCACTTTTTCTTCAACAACCGTACGCTCAACTCCCAACATCTCCCCAACCTGAGGAAGAGATAGTACAGGTCCCTATCAGCATGACATAGGTCCACATACGCCATAGCAGCTGAAAGCGAGTTATGAGAATCTAGGCCTTGCAAGCAGAGTCGATTGTGGAGGGGATTTTTCTTTAGTACCGTTTGGTCTGGCGAGCTCTGTGCGTCTTGGTTTTCATGTCTGACCTTTGGCTTCAGGATGTCTGACCTTTGGCTTCAGGATGTCTGACCTTTGGCTTCAGGATGTCTGACCTTTGGCTTCAGGATGTCTGGCCTTTGGCTTCAGGATGTCTGACCTTTGGCTTCAGGAAAGTTCCCCATGTCTAACCATTGGTGTAGGTGATGGGTTTGCTAGCTTAACTCATTCTACCCCAACACCGAATTCCTTAGATCTTGCCGTTGTCCTCTGAAGACTGCATTGCAGTGCAGGACATAGATCGACCATGATAGTTCAAGGGTGATGCCAGAATAGCTTGGCGCCCATAGGCGCCAAGCTATTCTGGCATCACCCTTGAACTAACATGGTCGATCCTTATCTTGCTGTGGTGTGTCTGGGGTAGAATGAGTTAAGAATAGCGTCTGTTTAGCTTGGAGACAGCTGTTTGTGCCACTACAGGTTCCCCGCATTGTTCTTGAGCCGACTGGGTTTGTCTTCCGTCATAATTGGATTTGTATGTGAGTCGTGTGCCTGGGGAAATACAAAGAGCAAGTCGCCGTCCATGCGTGTGCGGTCCATGCGTGTGTACATTAACGTCACATATTTAGCCCCAACGCATCGCAGCAGCAGATCATTTTTAAGGGTAGTGCCAGATTATCTCGGCCCCATCAGGCACCAAGCTAATCTGGCACTACCTTTGAATTATAATGGTCGATCCATCTCCTGTAACTGCTGCAAGGTCGTTAGGTGACGTCACCACAATTTGGGAAATACTGCCGTGGCGTTATATAAGTTATGCGCCCGAGGAGTGCTTGCTTGTCGGCCACACGAATACAACAGCAGTATGCACAAATTGTCATCGGACAGTGTCATTTGCTACTATTCACGAAGACCTGTCTCTGTTGTAGCAGCGCGCCCTTGGCCTGATGAGCCTATTGATTTGAAAGCGAAAGAGCGCTAAAGGATTTAGTCCGCGCTGAGGTTTCTTGAGATCCTTCTGTCTGAGACGCCGCGCCGCGGGTGTTGACCAATCAAACATTCATGAAGCCGAGGACGGTGAAGTTGTGGTGTGAAGTTAAGCTTCACGATGGATCGTAGAGCAAGCATCGTTAACAGTGTGGAAGCTTTAGATACGGGGCCATGGTGTGAAGAGGAGGGGGGGGGGGGGGTACATTTCACGGTGTGGAAGGCCAATGAACACAGTGCCGTTTCCGTACTGTCCAGTCTCGTAGCCTTAGTCAGTCCCAGTCATCCCCTAATATTTCAATCCCCTAAAAAACACCACCGCCCACCAGCTATAATAATAATAATACCGTTATTATATAGGCGCTTTTTCTCAATTTTTGGGCGAATCGACTCAAAGCTCCGCGCACTGAAACCCAACACGCACACTCACGTAAATGACACGGATTTACGCCATTTAAGACAAACACAGTACAAGACAGACGAAGGGCCAGTTTAGCTCCTGAAGTTACAGAGATTTTTGATCGCTTGTATTTGAAATTTGTAAAAGTGGCCTGAAACCGGCACCAAAGTGTGTGTGTGTGTGTGTGTGTGTGGGGGGGGGGGGGGGGTGCCATGCACAAAATAAAAAAAAATTAAATTTAAAAAAAAAAATCCCAGCACATTGACTGTCTCATTTCTTGGCTATGAACCTGATTCCTTACCAACCCCACACCCAAGCACAGTTGAAATCAGCCTGCCCCTCAAATCACCATGGCAGCGGCAACTCAACATAGGCCCACAATTGTCCACTGGATAAGCTCAGGATGGTATGAATCAAAGCACCTAACATGTTTCCTCTTATCTAAACAGAAATTTCAAGAAAATTCCAACATCCATCCCTACTACAAATTTTCAAACAAGGCAAAAAGTTATTTTTAAAAACACCGGTCCTTGCACTGCCTCAACTACCTCATTTGAATATGTAACATGACCGGAAGGTTGGGTACGTTCATGGTGGGGAAGCTTACCATGAAGCAGAAGTCCTCGGGCCCAAGACGACCGTAGTGGACCCGCGCACTGCTGTGTTAGTGTACTCCACTGCTGTGTTAGTGCACTCCACTGCTGTGTTAGTGCACTCCACTGCTGTGTTAGTGCACTCCACTGCTGTGTTAGTGCACTCCACTGCTGTGTTAGTGCACTCCACTGCTGTGTTAGTGCACTCCACTGCTGTGTTATTGTACTCCACTGCTGTTTTAGTGTACTCCACTGGGTTTAGATACGGGACCATGGTGAGGGAGGTGGACGTAGGGTTGACGGTGTGGGAGGGGCTCATGAGGATCTATGCCTCCTGGAGATGTGTGGAGGGCTGTCTGTGCTCGGGCTGGGTAGCTGCCGTGATTTCGCTCTCGTTCCTTGCTGAGAGTGGTGACCTCCCTTAGTGTCTCCATCAGACCCGCGCGCCATGCTAGACACGAGTCTTGTCCCTAATGATGCGTTTGACTTATCCGCCCTTGATGTTAAGTACCCGTAAGTGAGACTTGCACTGCCCGCTGTTTTCACTGGTCTTACTAGAGATATCCGCCTTTCATCTGCACAAGTATGCGTGAAAGGTCCATTCAGTTTACACGGTACAATCCATCACTAAAAGACATTGACTCGCTCTGATCAGCCCTCACAACTCATTAACTCATTCAAGACGTGCCTCCTCCGGATACGCGACTTATGCCTGCTCCATGTGTACACCCGGCTTATGTCGCGTATCCGGAGGCAGCACGTCTCGAATGAGTTAAGGGTCAATGCCTCTTGAAAAACAATTACAGCTGTTTTCCTTGACTAGAGAGTGTCGCGTTACTCAAAGTGCGATGTACAAAGGAGAGAGAAAGTCTTGGATCAGCGGTAAGTGTCGCTTTGCGGGACATTGAGGTCTTAGGCTACTTCCGGGGGTAGTTTTTGTGGTAATGACACATTGGAGATGACGTTTGTGTTACACTGCGTGAGTCCAGTCTGCTTCAGGGGTGTTTTGTTTCTGCCTCAAGCGTCCACGTGTCGTTATTGTCAGAAAATACAAGTGATCGTCCCTTTAATGCCAATGACTTCAGAGCTTTTCTGTACAAGAGATCGTCCCTTTAATGCCAATGACTTCAGAGCTTTTCTGTACAAGAGATCGTCCCTTTAATGCCAATGACTTCAGAGCTTTTCTTAGAGCTTTGTTCAGTAATTCAACACATAAGATGGCAGCGCTCACTCTGAACAAGCAGGATAGATATACAGATTAGTTCAGTCTTGACAGAGACGTTACACGTGTTATAGCCCAGTGATAGAGACGTTACACGTGTTAGTGTGAATGGTGTGTAAGTTCATATTGTAGCCCAGTGATGGAGACGTTACACGTGTTAGTGTGAATGGTGTGTAAGTTCTTATTGTAGCCCAGTGATGGAGACGTTACACGTGTTAGTGTGAATGGTGTGTAAGTTCTTATTGTAGCCCAGTGATAGAGACGTTACACGTGTTATAGCCCAGTGATAGAGACGTTACACGTGTTAATGTGAATGGTGTGTAAGTTCTTATTGTAGCCCAGTGATGGAGACGTTACACGTGTTAGTGTGAATGGTGTGTAAGTTCTTATTGTAGCCCAGTGATAGAGACGTTACACGTGTTAGTGTGAATGGTGTGTAAGTTCATATTGTAGCCCAGTGATAGAGACGTTACACGTGTTAGTGTGAATGGTGTGTAAGTTCATATTGTAGCCCAGTGATGGAGACGTTACACGTGTTAGTGTGAATGGTGTGTAAGTTCTTATTGTAGCCCAGTGATGGAGACGTTACACGTGTTAGTGTGAATGGTGTGTAAGTTCTTATTGTAGCCCAGTGATGGAGACGTTACACGTGTTAGTGTGAATGGTGTGTAAGTTCTTATTGTAGCCCAGTGATGGAGACGTTACACGTGTTAGTGTGAATGGTGTGTAAGTTCTTATTGTAGCCCAGTGATGGAGACGTTACACGTGTTAGTGTGAATGGTGTGTAAGTTCTTATTGTAGCCCAGTGATGGAGACGTTGGTGGTCCGCGGGCAAGACGGCGTCATGAAATATGCATGGAACAGCCTGCTCTCAGCTCTTCCCGTTACTTGTACCACCCCCTCCGCACGGCCAGTTTCCGAGAGTAGTGTGGCTTCAGCATGCTGACTGGTTCTGCCCACACGAATGAAGCAGGCAGCTCTGGCCGAGTTGTTTTGCGCTGAAAATAAACGCGTGTGGGAAAATACGGAGCGAGGTGGGACCATTCTGCAGCGAGCTTGTTTCCTTTGCCAATCGGACAGCTTATCACAACTAAAACCCACGATTACCTCCCCCCCCCACCCACCCCCATAGCACACACACACACACACACACACACACACACACACACACACACACACACACACACACACACACATACACACACACACACACACACACACATCTAGCCAGGACCATCAGTACGTGATTACATTAAGATATAATTATTATTAGTGAGATATTTCCATTCTGGAGCGGTGTATTTGACATGTTTGATTGTGAAGCACCTGCAGATCCCATTTCCCCTCTGTCCCTCGCCAGTAGTAAATGTAGTACTACATACAGTACTACACTAAATACAGTACTACATACAATACTACACTAAATACAGTACTACATAGTTACAGTTTAATGGGTAGACCATCGAAAACCGATGATGTCATTGTGTATGACTTCTATTTGTGGGTGCTGGTGTGGCTGGCCAAGCCAATCCTGGAGCCACACCTACGAGGGCAATGGGGGCAATGGAACGTAGCTGTGGGGAGAGTCGACGCTGTCTTTCTGCGAGCTCTGGCACTGGTGATGCGTTCGCGCCGATTGTGTTCAAAGAGCGTGCAGGTTTTCCTGGTGGCGGCACGCCAGCCGGATCTGTCTTGTGCTTGTGCTTCAAGTTCCTTTACCGGGAAGACGCAGTACTTGAGGCTGTCTCTTATGCAGTATTTGAAGCGTTTCTTTGACCGTCCTTGCTTCCTGTGGCCTTTTGAGAGTGCAACATACAGGAGTTGACGTGGCATGCGAGAATCATCCATGCGTATGACATTACCTGTCCAGCGGAGTTGTGACTTTAAGAACAAGGCTTCAACACTCACTAAGCCAGCATTGTCCAGGACTTCCAGGTGTGTCACCTTGTCTTGCCATTTGATGCCCATGGGTGAGCGCAGGGATCTCATGTGGAAACGTTCAAACTGCTTGAGGTGCTTTCTGTACAGCGTCCATGACTCACAGCCGTAGAGGAGGCTGGGGAGGACTACTGCCTTGTAGACTTTGATCTTGGTGGAGAGTTTGACATTGTTGTTATTCAACACACGAGTGCGCAGGCGACCCAGGGTTTGGCTGGCTTTGCTGTTGCGAACTGCGATTTCCTTGTCGATAGTACCGTCAGAAGAGATGATGCTCCCAAGGTACCTGAACTGGTCGACAGTCTTCAGCTCGGTGCCTTCGATATACACTTTGGGTGGGTGGGTGGGTGGGGGGGGGGGGCTCTTGTGCCTGGGGCTGGTTGGTACAGGACCTCGGTCTTGCTGAGACTGATGGTGAGGCCAAACAGCCGAGAGGCTTCCGAAAACCCGTTGACGATGGTCTGGAGGCCAGACTCCGTGTGCGCCATCAGTGCACAGTCATCGGCAAACAGCGCCTCAAGGATCAGTCTCTCGATGGTCTTGGTCCTGGCGTTCAGTCGACGGAGGTCGAAGAGAGAGCCATCTAGTCTGTACTTCAGGTACACCCCCTTCTCAAGGTCGCGTACTGCATAGGTCAGGACACACGTGAAGAACAGGTTGAACATCACGGAGACAAGAACACAACCTTGTTTCACACCGTTGGAAATGTCGAAGGGTGCGGATGTGTCGCCGTTTGACTGGACAACTCCTACCATTCCATCATGGAAGAGGCGGAAGATGTTGGTGAACTTCCTGGGGCAGCCGAGCTTTGCGAGGATGACCCAAAGCGCTTCTCTGTTCACAGTGTCGAATGCTACATATGCATACAGTACTACCCTAAATACAATACTACATACAGTACTACATACAGTACTACATACAGTACTACACTAAATACAGTGCTGCATACAGTACGATGAAAGCTGTCCATTGCTGGGAAAATCCTTGCAAGGCTGCTCCTGAATCGGCTGGTACCTGCCATCGCTGAAGACCAACTCCCAGAGGGCCAGTGTGGCTTCAGAGCAAACAGGAGCACCACCGATATGGTCTTTGTGCTGAGACAGCTACAGGAGAAGTGCCGCGAGCAGAACAAAGGGCTGTACGTAACATTTGTCGACCTAACAAAAGCGTTCGACACTGTGAGCAGGCAAGGCATGTGGCAGATCCTGGAGCGACTTGGCTGTCCCCCAAAGTTCCTCAACATGATTGTCCAGCTACACGAGGACCAGCAAGGCCAGGTCAGACTCAACAATGACCTCTCAGAACCATTCCCTATTCTCAACGGCGTAAAGCAGGGCTGCGTGCTGGCACCGACCCTCTTCACCATCTTTTTTAGCATGATGTTGAAGCAGGCCACAGTGGACCTTGATGATGACGATGCAGTGTACATCAGGTATCGTCTCGATGGCAGCCTGTTCAACCTCAGACGACTGCAGGCCCACACGAAAACCCTAGACCAACTGATTCGTGAGCTGCTTTTTGCTGATGATGCTGCCCTCGTTGCACACACAGAGAGAGCCCTGCAGCGCATCACGTCTTGCTTCGCAGATGCTGCCCAGCTCTTTGGACTCGAGGTCAGTCTGAAAAAGACAGAGGTCCTCCATCAGCCGGCACACAAGACAGTGTATCGCCCTCCTCACATCACCATTGGCGAGTCTGATCTAAAGTCAGTGCACCAGTTTACTTACCTTGGCTGCATTATCACGTCGGACGCCAAGCTGGACAAGGAGCTTGACAGCAGGCTGGCAAAAGCGAACAGCGCTTTCGGGCGACTTTTCAAGCGGGTGTGGCACAATCAACAGCTGAAAACAGGCACCAAGATCAGCGTGTACAGAGCTGTGGTCCTCACCACCCTGCTGTATGGTTCCGAGTCCTGGGCCCTCTACCGCAGCCAACTACGACTCCTCGAACGCTTCCACCAGCGCTGCCTGCGTACCATCCTGGGCATTCACTGGAGTGACTATGTCACCAACGTCGAGGTCCTTGAACAGGCTGAAACTGTGAGCATCGAGGCTTTGCTGCTGCGGACACAGCTCCGCTGGGCGGGGCATGTCTCCAGGATGGAGGATCATCGCCTACCAAAGATCACCCTGTTCGGCGAGCTTGCTACTGGACACCGTGACAGAGGGGCACCAAAGAAGAGATACAAAGACTGTCTCAAGAAGTCACTTAGTGCCTGCCAAATCGACCACCACCAGTGGTCTTCGCTTGCTGCGGACCGTGACACCTGGCGCTCCACCATTTACAAGGCAGCTGTCTCCTTTGAGGACTCTCACAGAGCTAGCCTTAAGGACAAGCGGTTCAGGAGAAAAAACAGAGATGCCGCAGCTCAGAACCCCGGCCATACCTTCCCCTGCAGCCACTGCGGTCGAACCTGCCTGTCTCGGATTGGCCTCCGCAGCCACGAACAAGCCTGCAGACGTCGTGGGCAACTCCTATAAAATCTTCGTTCGCGAAGTCAAGCCAAGAGAGACAGTGCTGCATACAGTACGATGAAAGAGTGGTCTTGCGCAAAGGCCTTTCGCGCGTGCTGTCTATGCTTGTGTAAGATTATGGCTTCCAGACGTAAGGTCCAATCTCACAGACCAGTACGCATGCTAATCCATGGCCGCGGTGGACGATGAGATGACATACTGCAGGACGGGGACTCGCAAACACGGTCGCAGTGTCAAGTTCGCCAGCACTGTTTGTCTGTTACCGAGATTCTGAAACGACCAGTTTACGCACAAGCCTCATGAGACAGTCCGACCATGATAGTTCAGGGATGGTACCTCATAAACATAACCTTGTCCTGCGACTGAATCAGGCACCCTCTGAATCTGAAATTGGTCAAAGGAGTTGCCACGGTTTCGCAGCATATATTTTGCAGGTTTTATGTGGAAGCCACGATGCCGACAATTAGGCAATCGCTAGTAGGCCTACAGTCAATGTTAGCAGCTTGTAGTAGTTTGCACTAGTTCACTATTTAATCACTGAATTATTGACGTTTCAGGTTTAAAACGCAACGTACAGTTCTCTCCCGTAGCAGTCATATTCCCAGTGATCCTGATCAGCCCGACTGTTGTACTTGTACGAGACTGCTGTCTGTGATGGTCACAAATCGCTGTTGCAAGGCCTGCGCCAGTCTCGTACAGATGTAGGTGGCCTGACTGTGAGCGTGAGTAGAGTGGCGCTTAATCCCAGTGCGTAAAGGTCTTCGGACCGGATGACTGTGGATTACACTAACACGGCTGTGCGCGGGCCCACTGTGGCCGACTTCGGTCATTTTGCCTTTTGTGTACTGGGTCAAGCAAGTGTCAACCAAGTCGGTGAGATGTCTGCCGGAGGGAAGGCCTCATCGACTTGTGGACTGCCGCCACTGACACATTGTGTTGGTCACTCCTAGTCTCGGCTGCAATGCGGTAAGGCATATACAGTCTTACACCGGTGTTTAGGTGATATTGTGAATCTCACTCGAGTGGTTTCAAGACCTTATCCTCCGAGCGAAAGCGAATAGGATAATGTTTTACCACCACGAGAGTGAGATTCTCAGTATCACCTGAACACCGATGTAACAATCTATTTCTTACTCACCTGTTTCTTGTTCGTTCGTTATATTCAGTTTAATGTCCCACTGGCACCGAAGTGATCGGGGACTATCCTTTTTCTTGGCATAAATCAGCTCGAAGTGGTTTTCGGCACAAGCCTAACCACAACACAGCAGCCACCAATGTGTCTTTGGCAAAGAACATGACGACGTTTACTTTAGAATGTAGCTTGAATATTTTGTACCTCAGACAAATGTTTCTACACGATGACGTAATAGCGCAATTCACGACGTCGAAGTGCCAGTCGTCGCTATGAAATGGCGTAGTCATTGCACGCGAGCTGAAAGTAGGTCATGTTTCAACATCGCGTGTGCCCTTACCTGTTTGTTGACCAGAATTTCTACAAGGCAATATTGTGCACACTTGGCCGTTCACGCACTAGGGCTGTATGCCGTGACATGCTATCCGCTGAAAGGCAGCAAAGGAGGAGGTGTAAAAGAAAAGAATCCTCTGCCTTGTTGGCGTAAACGTCCGAGACCTTACAGAGAGGGCCCATCTCGTCTCTGTCTGGCGAATATCGGCTGAAGCTATCGGCTGACGAAATGGTGTCTGCTGACAAGTCTAGCCACTGGCCAACTGGCCACCCCTTTCCACAGCCACCGGTAATTGCCAGCCACCCGCCGCACAGCGCCATAAAGGACCCAAGGAAAATCCGAAATAGCTCAGGCGGTTAAACGTCGGAGCAGGAGAGCGAAGGGAATCGCCGGGTCGTGGGTTCGAATCCCGTCCCGGCCCCGGTAGCTGGACTCACAATCCAGGGGGAAAAAACGGATTTGTTCAATAGCATGTCCGTTGAAAGGTCCTGGTAAATCAAAGTGGCACAGTTGGATTGCGCCTGAGTTGATCAGTGTTCAGGTCGTATTCCACAGGCAATAGATTTCCCTGTCCCCCATAACCCGCCCGTCAGGGCCGTCCATGATCACCTCGGTGCTGTGGACGTTAAACCCGAACTAACCAACCAAACAAGATGATGGCTGTCACAGGGGGAAAAAAAAGTGCTGCTATCTCCTTTTGGGAGGCAAATATCTGGAATCTTGGTTGGTTATTTCAGTCGTTCCTGACTGCTCAATGTCGTAAGGTCCAAAATCATAAAGCAGCACACAGTGACGAGGAACTCAATCAGGTCAGTGTTCGTGACAGATTTTGCCAGTAGACTGCGAGCTTGACCATTGCAGCCTCCTTTATGGCGGATGATCATTTAAGGAAGCGTGACCGGATCATATAACACAGGTCGGGGCCATTATGGGTGATGCCTTGTGGGAAGGACCACGTGTTTATGGCCGCCATTGGCTGAAGAACCTCCATATACAAGTACTGATGATGTAGTAATGTCGGGCACATACCCTGGCGTGTACTCACAATGAAGCTGCCAGTGCCAAACGTTAACACAACCTGCTGCAGGCAACGCAGGGTTAACACGTCGCTATTGTTACGCCTTGTTCGGAATCACAGTGAGCTAGCTCAACAGTGCAGGTGTTTGGCTCAACATTGCAGGTGTTTGGCTCAACATTGCAGGTGTTCGGCTCAACATTGCAGGTGTTTGGCTCAACATTGCAGGTGTTTGGCTCAACATTTCTCAACATTGCAGGTGTCTGTCTCAACATTGCAGGTAGTGTTTGGCTCAACAGTGCATGTGTTTAGCTCAACATTGCAGGTGTTTGGCTCAACATTGCAGGTGTTTGCCTCAACATTGCAGGTGTTTGCCTCAACATTGCAGGTGTTTAGCTCAACATTGTAGGTATTTGGCTCAACATTGCAAGTGTTTGGCTCAACATTGCAGGTGTTTGGCTCAACATTGCAGGAGATTGGCGTTTGTCCGGGCTATTAATCCACTCAGTCATGGAAACAGGAGCAATGTTGACTGTCTTCCGATTTCCGCAAATTGTCTGTGAAATGTTTTTGATCGGCATATCTTACACAAAATGCTGCCCAACTTGACTGACTTGTGAATCTCCTAAAATATAAAAACTTTCTGCTTTTTTTCTCCTTTGCTACGCAGGAAAGTTCCTCCAACTCTTTTAAGAACCTGTCAGTGGAAATCTTGTGTTGCGTGAGCCTACGCACATGGGTTGTGACAAGAAGGGTAACAAGTCTTAGTTGAGGCAGGACAACAAGAACCCGTTGCATCGGCCATTTCCAGCCAAGCCCGCGGCTCAGGAGCAGGTCGCGTTAATGTCACTTCCAGATCTGACGGTGTAAACCCCACATAGCACAGCCACTTTCCATCATATCTGACGGTGTAAACCTCACATAGCACAGCCACTTTCCATCAGATCTGACGGTGTAAACCCCACATAGCACAGCCACTTTCCATCATATCTGACGGTGTAAACCTCACATAGCACAGCCACTTTCCATCCAGTCACATATATAAAGGTCATGAAAATAATGGAAGCATCACAGCATCAGGCACTACTTTTCAACTGCTGTGGTCTATAGATCTCCCGTTCAACATATTTACCCCGAAGGGTGCATTTCCCACATGTGTTTGGTGTTTCCTAACGACTAGTACCAGTTGCAGGAGATGGATCGACCTAATAATTCAAGGTAGTGCCAGATTAG